>OZ038000.1:28537262-28664762 GCA_964035705.1 Porites rus
AGGCAAATGGAAGGAAGAAATGTGGGACATGACTTTGAATGGGTAGTTACTTCGATTAACACAATGACACCTCCACAAAAAATAAGAAATACGACATTCCATTTGGCAAAAAAACTGGAAGAGCACATTAAAAATTTCAAACAACCGTCGAAATACTTACTTAAATATTTCATTCGTCATTTTCCTGAGGTTGCGGACGTACTCGATTCACAGCCCTTCTGTTAATGGTTTGGTTCTCCACTTGTCTTGTAATGTCCTCTAGTCTTTGTATCTCACCCGCGCCCTGCCTCCTGAAGTCCATCAGCGCAGGGGCCTGTACTGCAAAAACTCTTCGCTGACCGGCTGTTATTACGGCCAAACAAATCTTCGTGAAAAAATATAGAACGATGATCATCATTATAAGTAAAAGCAGGTCTGGATCCATTTCGACACACTAGTGTTTTGCTTTGTGATTTAGAGCTTCGATACACGCTCCAATGAGACCAGACTGGTTTGCCCGCTAGTAATTTCAGCACACCAGTGACTTCATTCATAATTCATGACACAAACCGAAAGCAGCTGTGAAAGTTTCTCGCACAACATATATTACAGGGGCATCCAACGACAATTTTCGGAAAAATATCTATTCGGAAGACCATTTGAGATCTAGAATTTTCGGAACATTTGTTGTAAAATTTTTTGCTTGCCTGCCTCTCCTAGGATTTTCGAACATCTAAAAAGTACTATAGTTGCCCATTTTTAACGGATTTTTACCCTTAAAAGGTCACCTAGAATTTTCGGGAGCCTTTTTTCTGGCTGAAATTTTTGAAAAGGTACGTTTTGATCCCTATAATTTTCGGATCAATAGACTTTCAGCTAGGAAATCCGAACAGATGAAAAAATTTTAGGGGATAAAGATATGCTTATATCTACCGTTTAAATACTAAAATACGTTTAACAATGCTATGTTTAAGTGGTTTTGAACAATATTCTCGTTGGGTGCCCCTGATGTTAGTGAACTTACGCAACGGGACGGGAGAGAAAGAAGACGGCAAACCTTGTGTGACAAGCGTGACAATAATTTTGTTTGAAACAACTTTTCGCCAAACTTCACTTTCCTTTAAACAGATCTTTTTGTAAAGGACCAGAAAACATTGGTAAGAAGACCACGACAAAACACGCAAGTAATAGCCCTGTCACGTTTGTCACACACAAGTGTTTTGCCGTCCTGTTACGTAAACTCACTATTATTTATGTTTAAAATAGTGCCGGCTGCGCACTCCAATGAAGTCACTGCTGTTTTAAGGACCGCCCCCGGAACTCAGTGTCTAGGACATTTAACCCTTTAAGCCCTAAGAGTGATCAGCATCAAAGTTCTCCTTGTAATATCAATGCTTTGTAAAACAGAGTGGTAATGAGATTTGCAGACACAATCACACAAGACGAATTTGGTTGATATCTTATCAACTTCTCCTCACTACTTCTTGAGGAAATGAGTATGGGCGGCAAATGAGTATTTTGATTTTGATCTTAGGGTTAAAAGGGTTAATGATGTAAATATGTAATAGTGTTTACAATTTTACAAAATGATAGAATAAATTACTATCAAAATTAAGCGCAACTGATTTCAAATCTAGCTTTCTTCTTAAAACATTGAATAGATGTAGAGTTTCTTGTCTGACCACGGTAAGGCTGTTCCATGATGCTACTACCCTGTAGAAAAACGAACGCTGAGCAATTGCTGTGCGACATTTGGGAAGGCTGAGTTGATCTCCGTTCTAGCGTTCTACTCGTACGTTTTCGAGCGCTCTGTAACTGCGGCTTTGAACTTAAATACGGGCTAGGCGTCAGACCATTCAGACATTTATAAATCATGGTAGTGTTTCGCGAGCGCAACAGTTCCTTTACAGTAAGCCAGCCCAGTTCGTGCAGTATTCAGGGGAACGTATTTTGTCGGTCAATTGACCACTCCAGAAAATACCATAACATACCATAATGCTCTTTGTTTGTCAGCCCAAAATTTTGCATAAGCATTGTCTTCAGTTTCTGAAGACAATGCTTATGCAAAATTTTGGGTTAACAAACAAAGAGCATTATGGTATGCTACGGTATTTTCTGGAGTGGTCAATATGCGTGTAGCCTCCCCGCCGACGTCTTTTGGGGTTTGTTTGTCACGCATTCATTTCTCCCCCACGGTCGTCCGTGGGGGAGAAATGAATGCGTGACAAACGAACCCCAAAGGGCGTCTGCGGGGAGGCTAATATGCGTGCGGCAAAATTTTGCATCAGTTGTAACTTCGTCATATTTTGTTTGAATGTACCGGACCATATGGTTGAACAGTAAAATAATTAACTAAATATAAGAGAATTTAGGATTATGTTTAGAACATCTTTGGTAAACAAGTGTCTAACCCTTCGTTGTTGACTGAGATCCAAGGCTGAGACTTTCGGTTTATATGTTGCGTGATGAATTATGATTGAAGTCTGACTGGTGTGTTGAAATTACTCGCGTGGGTCACGTTTTAAGACCTGACCGAAACCGGAAACCGCGCATGAAAAGGCCCTGGCACCCAGGCCAGGGTAGGCTGAGATCGACTGAGATCTTAAAGTTTGCTGATTCCACATTTTCCAAGATTCCTAGAAATTTATTCTTGTCAGCAAAAGTAGCCCCCCCCCCCCCCCCCACCTCAATGACTACATTGCGTAATACGTAGTAATTAAAAATATTTCAACTGGGTCGCGTGATATTGCGAAAAATGTTTAAGGACCAAAAGGCCAATAAGTGGTTTATCATGATTTTTTTTTAAAATACAACTTTGCCTTTTTGTACATCGTCATTTCGAGTTGAAAACGGAACAACGGCTTTGTATGAAGACTGTTAGATTAAGGTACAAGGAGTAATAGCATGCACATTGACATAAATCAATTGTTCTATTGAGGTCTGTTAACTTACAAGTCTGGGGTGTCGGCTGTTTCGTGAACAGTTTCCTTTTCTTTCAGACAGTTTTTTCAAGAATAGTAATGTTTTAATCAAATCACCAGACATTGAATACTTACTGTGCATTGAACCAAGTCTTTTCCGGGATGGAATTTAACGAAACCCGTAGCCATTGTATTATTATTATTTTTTTACCATGATGAAAACATTTTTTTCTGTAGGGCCATTGTTTATACTTTATTCAAAATTTTAAAATTTTCATTTTTTTATATTTGTACACTCCGCGTAAATTTTGAAAATTATAACATAATATTCTCATCTGCATTTTGTTTTTGTTTGATTTTTACATGTGTTTGCAAGCGCCAAAAGGTGCACTTGGCGTGATGGAGTATTTAAAAAGTCTACTCAATGCAAGAGCCCTCTTGGCCTGCACTGGCCAATCCTCCTTGTCATGTTACCGATGTTAGTCAGCAAGAGTCTTTCTCCAGAATTCCTTAACGACTAGTTTTGCCGTGCATTCGCTATGTGCTTTCTTGTAATCAATTCATGTGGTTACTCATTGTTTAGTCTTTGCTATTTCCTTCCTTACTTGGTAAACAAAGGAATTTTCTAATTTCTTTCACTTTCTAAATGAAAGTGTATGTGGGGAGTTTTTCGGCTTTTTTTTTGTTTTTTGGCTTTTCGGCACCATCGCTGTTGTTAGTTAAACTTATTCCCCTTTAAACTCGAAGTTTATTTAGATGTATACATTAAGGGCATTCTCTCAACCCACCACCTGTTGTCTTAATGTCGGATATCTAATGGCAGGTATTAACCTTGGCTGACTTAATTTGCAAAATTATATCTTTACTAGACTGATTACGATTCTTTCTAGTCGTGGTAATTTCTATTTTTTGGCAAATTGTGACATGTCAAACTTCAGTCCATAAGTGGTTATTAAAGAAAAATATGAAAACCGTGTTTATGGAAACAACAACCATGTAAACTCTTTGTACCCAAGGTTATGCATGATTGCACAAACAGGATAGACACGAAGCTTCCGGCATGCTTTATGGATGTTTTTGTAGAAGTATCATTCTCACATCTTTTGACAGACGTAAAATTTTCTATTATAAGATAGATGGTCGCCGTTGATGGCCAAATTGGTAGCACTATTTCCTTGTTTTTCTTTTTCTTTTCTTTCCATTTCTTATTGTAAAACGGAAAGAAAAAACCAGTATCAGCTGACATTGTGCAAGTGTCGAGCCGTTACACGGTCTTACACCGGCTGCGGAAGTAGTCATGGATTAGCGTGATTTTAGCGGAAGAAAAGGCATAACTACGTAAAGGTAAATTGTGAGGAAAACCAAAAGAAAGTGCAAGACTCAGCCGTGGAGCTTAGAAAAAACACGTCGGAAATGTTGAGAAAGATCATGATTTTTTTTCAGTCCGTGACACAGGCGGTATCATTGATCTTGATATTCAATTGATACAGGATTGTTGCTAAGGCTTAAACACCTCAAACATTAAAAGGTTTTTAAAGCTATTTGTTTTTAAAGCTATCTTGAGCATATGAGCGAATATAAGCAAAGTATTTACGTTGCTTTATCGAGCTTCTCTCGTAAAAGTCTTCTTAGCGTTAGTATCAAAAATAAAATGACGATTTGATCCAATTATTAGACATCGAAACTCTGCTTTAGAGTTCCACTATGAAAGCATCGCCTGTACAACAATATGTACACTGTATGTAAAAATTAACCAGCTTTATCTTGGTCTTGCTCACTTCCCAGCCGCGGTAACCTAACAAAAGAAAAGCAAGTGAAATTAGATGTCTCTTGTTTTTCTCAAAAGGTTGGGTGGAACGCGCGCGAGTGGCGAGGTCGCCAGACGCCAAAAGGCAGGCACGCAGAGACCACACTTGAATGCCCCTGACTCTCCAACAATCTCCAACAATCGGATTAGCGGCGCTTGACTTGCTTTCCTGAAAGCAGTGTTCCTAAACTCAATCATATATACCACGTTGATAAAAGTTGGTTGAGCATGGCTTCAGTAAAGAAACAGCTTTTCGTGACGAGTTATTAAAAAACAGCTGAAACGTAAATAAAAACCACATCTTGGACTTTTTGCCTTCCAACGCAAGTTAAAAATCTAGATGTTTCATGAAAGTTTTTTAAGCCCCCAAAATGCTGAAATGGTTTGATTTTGTCGCTAGCAGTTTTCATTCAGCGCTATGAACTCTTAAGAACCGAAACTAGTGACAAAACGTTCTGTAAAGGCCATGGGAGAGCGACACTCGCTTCAAGCCCTTAAGATGATTACAGAAGCTTTATTTTTGGGCTGCTCAGTAGTGGGGTCTTTTGCTTTGACCTTTTCGTGTAAAAATGATTGTTGTTTGTTGGTTGAAGCGAGGGTTTCACTGCTTTTAAAATAAATAAAACCCGCAGTTTAAATGAAAGTACTAAAAATATATCATTACAAATATACAAAACTGAACAGATTTACATTTAAACTGTTATAACTAATGTCAGTCAAGAAACGTCACAAAATACACTTCTTATAGACTGCCAATCTAATCTACAAAACCAGCAAAACCACAGATTGGCAGTCTATAAGAAGTGTCTTTTGTGAATTTTTGTGACTGACAGTTGCCAGTTGGTTATAACAGTTAAAACAAAGTCGAACTTCTAAAACTCACTGTACTTTCCCGCATTTCGCACATCACCTGTCTCTTGACACAGGAGTTAACTTTTGTTATCCAAATACACTCTTATCTGACCGCCTATTTGGGTGATAAATCTGATAATCCATGCAGATACTTAAAAACACTTAATCTGAAACAACATGGTCTTCCATCAAAAGTATGTAACGTTGCCAATTCAATGACCATAACACGATATTTGGCGGTTAATCGCTGAGCAAAAGTTAAGCCTTAAAACTATTTGACTAATTCCTGTTCAAAGTATATCATTTCTTTCTTCATATCCTTCATATCAGTTTAAAACGTTACATCTCTGGGCTGCGTTTTTGCATTGCTGATGCTAATGGGTACAGGAAATACGTGTGCCGCATTTTTAAAACCTGCAAAACCAACGGAAAACACTTAATTGCTGACCATGATGTGTACTTAAAACTCTTGATATATTAGATTGGCAGTCTATAAGAAGTGTCTTTCAACCTCATTCCAGACCTTTTGTTTGACTGCTCGCGCGTACTTGAATACGCAAAAATACGGACTGCTTTGAAGTCTAGTTGTCAACAGTAAAACTCTTAACTAAGGTTTACTTTAAAGATCTTTTAAAACGAGAAGGAAGACAATGAACTCAAGGACACCTTCACAAAAAGACAAATAAGAAATACGACATTCCATTCATAAAAACTGGAAAAATACACTAAAAATTTCCAACAACTATGGAAATACTTACTTAACTATTTCATTCGTTATTTTCCTGAGGTTGCGGACGTACTCGATTCTCAGCCCTTCTGTTAATGGTTGGGTTCTCCACTTGTCTTGTAATGTCCTCAAGCCTTTGTATCGCACGGCCTTGCGTCCTGTTGTCGACCAGCGCGGGGACCTGTGCTGCAAAAACTCTTTGCTGACCGGCTGTTATTACGGCCGAACAAATCTTCGTGAAAAAATACAGAACAATGGTCATCATTATCAATAACAGCAGGTTTGGATCCATTTCGATCAACAGAATACGCACTGCTTCTTGTTTCGGAACTTTCTCTTCACTGAGGTCGAAATTGAAGAGTGATGACCTCAACACAACACATGCGTTTTATGTTTTTATATCTTCAGTAGTACCGCCCCCAGCAACTTGTTTAAGTGTAGGCAACTGTCTAGTTTCCTTTCGAGCAGAATTAATTATCGATAATTACCAGATGCATGGGAAATAATATTGAATAAAATTATTCTGCATTAAACCGGCCTTTCAGGAATAATAGCTAAATTAATAAATTAATTTACTGTGTATTATTCCTACCCTTTTCCGGGAGCGAAATTAAAGAAATCGGTTCAGTTTTTTTGAGTTCTTTACGTGACACAACTTTTTGACGTTCCGCGGTCATACCAGGGGGTCATTTTTTTGCGTGATGAACACTGTTTTAGCCTGTTTCACGAAAATGACCTCTTGAACCCAGGGTAAATTTTTATTTTTATTTTTATATATCTGTACACCCTGCGTAATTCTGAAAGGTATTCACTCATTTGCATTTAAGTTGTTTTTGAGTTGCTTGTTTGTGTTTCTTTGAGCACGTGTTTGCAAACGCCAAGAATTGTTGATTTTTTTGAAGGCGCATTTGGCGTGATGGACAACATGGACAATTTGAAAAATCATTTTTAATGCAAGAAAACTTTCAGACTTGCGTGCGTGCGTGCGTGCGTGCGTGCGTGCGTGCGTTTCCGATGTTAGTCAACAAAAGTCAACTTTAAAATGTTTTATCCGCGTGATTAGCCCAGCAGTCTCTATGTTGTTTCTTGTTGTTTTAAGATTTAAAAATCTTGTGGTTACTTTCTTCCTCTTTGTATGCAAAGGAATGTTACACCTACACGGCCTCACTTATGATGGTATGAAGGAAATACATATAGTATTTCAAGTAAGCGTTCCTGAAATTTCCATTGTTTGAACTTCCATTTCATACGAACGAAGAATTTAAAAAGGAAAGAATTGTGTTTTTTTTTTTATGACTGATTTTTAGCGACGAGAAATCTCCTTCCAAGTTGTTAACAGTGAACACAGATCCGTTAGTCGGGGATTGGGATGTTTTTCTGCACAGCTTTGCATCAACGTCGTCCCTAGGTTGAGCTTTGAGTCTGGATTTTACTAAACAAACTGGTTACTTTTGCAGACTGTTCTGGCGTAAAACATATATTTTAGATTGTTTGGTCGAATTGCATATCGTATTTCAAGTTGTGCTGCATTCTTTTAGATCCAAACTGCTCAGGGTTGTAATAAAGGCCATTAAGGGGTTTCCCCTCACTAATTAATGCGCATATAAAAACATATAATAAGGTTTAAAATTCGAACGACACAGCTTCTAAGATTTCTCCTCCCTATTTGCTATAGGTGGCGTTCTTCAATGCGGACAAAAATTTTATAAAGTCCAAGGAACATGGATCAGGAAACACTGCTCTTCATATGGCTTGTCGACATGGACACTTTGTGGGTGTTAGAGAAATTATATCGAGATATTCCTTAAAAATTGTATTTAAATTTCGTTAGAAGACCGAAAAAAAAAACAGGAAAGGAAAAGGAAAGAAACGGCGCCCAAAATTACGAAGCTTTTTTGGCTCAGATTCTCAGTTTGGGAAAACTACAAATGTTTGCGTGCGCCTTGTGGCAATTTTTCGCGAGTTTCGTTTTGCGAGTGGGCTGTCTTTATATTATATTTTGTTGGTCGAGTCTAGTTTTCCTTCCTGGCAATTTATTTTTGCGATTCTTAGAAATGCATTCAAACTTTATGCATTTATTTGAGTCAAAGGCAAATTAGAAGTAGTCTCTCATTTTTCTCAGGGTTAGCCCGTGACAGGTGTAGGTGTGGCCTAAGTTGCTTTTAATATATTATTTAATATCAAAAATCAAAACTTTATTTGTGTAAAACTTGTAATAGCGACCGTCAAGTTTAGATATGCAGTTGTGTTTTTTTCTGAGGACTGTTTTTGCAGATCCCAAGGTGTTTTCAAGGGAGGACTGAGAATTAATCTTTTCATGAAATCCCAAGTAACGATTAATTTGTCTTGTGATTTCCAGGATATTGTCTTATACCTGCTGGAAAACGGAGCTGATATCGATATGTTTAATAATCACAACAACACGCCTTTTTTCCTGGCCACCGAAAGTCTACAAAAGGAGATATGTCAGGTAGCTAAGAATGTTGAACAATAACTAGATTAAGCTTCCTACGAGTCAATAGCCAACAAAACTTGCTTTGATTTTACAACAAGTTTTGGAAAAGAGATATAGAATCAAGCCTTTTTTTATTCAACTTTAATTCGCGAAGAGAATTAATAGCTTCGTTTGTTAGTTGTCACAAATAAACCTGCAAGGTTGAAATTCTTACCATTTACAGTCAAACCAAGTCGAGCGTATCCCCCAAGATTCTGTCAGTGAATTGATTATTTGAAAAATGAATCCGTTAGTCGTTCCCGTAACTGGTGTCAAATTCAAAGCGGCATTTCTGCATGCGTAATTAGCAAGGAATATTTTACGAGAACTTCTCTGTATTTGGTCAGATTGGAAATCTTTGAATGGATTAAGCTTCTTAGAAGACATTTACATCAATTTCAGGAAAATGGAGCTGGTAGAAATTTCATAACTGCCTCGCGTGTGAATTCACGGCTCGTTACACATACAAGAATGCAGAGATCAATCTGAAATCTACAACTAGTAACGGATTCAACTTTTGAATAATAAATTCATTAATGGATTCTTGGGGGGTACGCTTGACCTGGTTTGACTGTAAAATGTTTATTTTTCTTCAGATGAAATCGCAAAAACGAAATGTTAGGTTAGTCTAAAGATATTACCATTGTTTTTGTTCAGAGCGCTGGCTCGATATACAAAATCTATCGCACAATGAATAATGAGTACGTGAGCCAATCAGAATTCGTTATAGTATGCTAGTTGGTTCAGCTGTATCAGACAAAAACGCATCCGATGTGCACTGAATAAAAATCTCTAAACTGATCAGTTAACTTGCTAACTGAATGACTGGCTGCATGACTGACTAATTAACTAACTGGCTGACTAAGCATTACTTACGGAATAAGCTGGGTGATCCTCTTGCTATCTGTCTTACACTTTTACCAAATTACTTACGAATCATTCTCTCTTTTCCTGTTTTTAGCTTCTCATCGAATGGGGAGCTGACGTGATGAAACGTAACAAGAGCAGTAAGACAGCCTTTGATCTCATGCGACACTATGAACTCAAGACGTTTTTGGAAGGTATAGCGCAAACGTATTTCTTTTTATAGAAGAGTGGGGGGGGGGGGGGGTGGGGTGTTAGCCAAGACATTGTCCTAATGATGCCTGCAATTGAAACCATAAAGCCACCCCCCCCCCCCCCGCTTGCCCCTCATGCTCGCGCGGGTAGCCCAAATAGGAAGGTATTTTACCTAAATTGTCAGGATTTTTAGTTACTTCCTTGCATGCATTCAGCATAGTGGTGTTATTAAACTTTCTGTCCTATAGTTTGAACGTTTTTTTCAGTAGTTTTTTGTCTCATGGCCGTTCTTTCTATACATGCAAGAAAACCAAGCTAGAAGCCTGCTCGTATGCTATGCTATGATCTAGCTGAAAACTTGCCTTTTGCGCATGCTATTAAGCATTCGGAACGCAGTTGAAATGATTGAATAAGGAGAACAATATCTGCTTTAGAGTCGTGTTACCTAGCTCGAATGTTTGGGTTTGGCTTGCCTACTGTGGCTGTAAACTGCAATCACGGTTCAACTGCTGTAAAAAGGGTTACAAAAGTGTTTTGTTAGTAACCTTAATCAAATTCGCTTTTGTTCCGTCACTTGATTTCAAGTACCCTGGGTACCCGAGGTTTTTTCTCGCGTGCGGCGGGAATTTTCGGTGTTGGCCGAAGTGCGACACATCTTTGGCCGTAGGTCGAAGCCACGAGCGGCAAGTAGATTTCAAGACGACATGACAAGAACTATGGCCAAGGCCAAACGTCGAACATTTCATGAGAAGAACTAAACTTGTTGAGTTAAGGTCATGAAAATGTCGACGTCTGGCTCAGTTAAGTTCGCCTGTATGAGTTTCGATCGTCCAACATGTTCTCATCGTCTGCTTCGGACGGATAGAACGTCTGAAGATCGTCTCCGACGATCGTAGATCTTCTCACGCGACGAACTGGACTAATAAATTAACAATTTGTATGATAATGTATTTTTAGCCTCGTTTGGGAGAAATTTTATCACTGATCTGATTCTGTTGATTAGTTCGACGCGTCCTAAGGTCGTCGTCTGTCTTAATTTAGGCCGACCCAAATTAGGGTTTGGTTCGTCTCATGAAAATTTGGACGTTTGGCCTATGCCTTAGCTGTTGGTGGTTTTTTTGTACTGATTACTTTGCAGGTAAGTATAAAGAATGGCATCAGCTTGTTCCTCAGCTGATAACAGGTGATATCAAGAAGCTGACTGAAGTAGTAGACGCTCATCACAGGAGAGAGAACATGTTGGCCAGTTTAAGAAGCAGGTAAATCGATTTTTTCTTGTAAAATTTTTAGCAACTGAATCCCTCTTGTTGCTAGTGGCTCTTCAGGGAACTTTGTAGTAGCTTTTCAAGAGACGTTGTAGCTTGGCTTGCTTGTTTTCTGTTTCAGACCACGAAATGTAAAAGCCTCCCACGCAGACGTTCCTTGGGCTTCGTCACGACTTTCCTAGACGCGTGACGAAGCCCTAAGAACGTTTGCGTAAGAAGGTAATTAGAGCAGTTGTTTACTATTATAAAAAAGCACTCACCAAAATTATTTTGCCCAGTATCATTCACTAAGGGACCCTTTTAACTTAAGGTTTTAGATTGCTGTTTTAACACTACTGGAAATTTCTTTCCTTTTTCTTCTTCTTTTTTTTTTCCAGGTGTGTAAGCGGTAGCACACTGCTCCATACCGCTTCTTTCTTTGGAGCCATACCAGTTATCAAGGTACAATTTTCAGACTTTTCGTCACTCCCATTATAACGTTTAAGGAAAATGCATTTATAAGTTGCCTGTGTCAGCTAATCTCTTCTAATTTTTTGTGAAAGACATGTAAACATGCATTTGCCGCGTGTAATTACGGTACCGAAATCGACCTCCGAAGGTTCCCGTTTGGACTCTTTGATCGCTAGGATGGGTGGAGCTATCTCTTGGTAGTCCCAAGTTAAACTTTTTCACTTCTCCTCTCACAAGTGGAATTTTAATTGCGTGTAGCTACATTTGTTGCTATTGTTTTCTATCATTATTTCTAGTTAAAAACGAAAATCAATGGTTATGTTGACTGTTGCTGTGTTTTGTCTCAGACCCTGCTCTCCGAGGGTGTAGACGTGAATATTTTAGATTACAAAGGAGCCACGCCCCTTCACAGAGCCAAAGATGCCGCAACTGTCGAGGTAACCTGGTGCTTTTGTTTACGCCCGATTATTCGCTTTTTTTTAACACTTTTCCGTCCATCCTTAAAAATACTTTTAATTTTGACATCGAAGAAAACTATCAACAATCTTCATTTTGCGTAACATCTCTCCATATCTCCTTAATACCTTCATCTAACTCATTGCTAAGGTTCGTATCGTTTTCTTTTGTAGCTACTCCTTGAGGCAGGATCAAATATTGACAGTGAAGACCACGATGGCAACACACCACTGCATGTGAAATGTTATGGCGAGAGCGGAGAACCTACAGACTTGGAATGCATTGAGAAAATGGTAAGATTAACTAAAGCACTTCAAACCTCCACCCATAGCAAATCACATCATGGATAATAGAAAGACGATCACGTAAGTTATGAAAGTTTCAAAACACCTGGTCCTCTCTCATATTCAAACACCCGCTTGACAGGATACGTCCCTCTTTTTTTTCCTTCAAGTTGACTACTTTTTTTTAAATTTCAACAGTTGATGAAAGAAGCTCCACTAAACATCAGAAATAACCGAGTAAGTATAAAATACGGAACTTAAACGATTTTGCCTACGAACACGGGAAGGGTACCTGTTTCCTATGCCTTGATACCAACCAAATATGGTTTTTATCCATGTGGTTTTGGCATTTTTTACTCTAACTGGTGGTGAATATCTGCTGCTACAAGTTTGGATGATTTAGTAGTTCCCGTACCAATCTTCTCCCCCTCCCAATTTCCAAGGGAACAACTTTGAGGACGAGTTTGCTCGTTTTTTAGACTCTCCTAGCTTTCTTCTTTTCTCTCTCTTGCTACATGGAAGGGAAGGAAAGAGACCATGGGGGACAAGGTTTTTGTGGCACGCTGGAAACGGTTTATCGTGAAGTCTCTCATATCGCGTCCACTATCCGTGCTTCGAAGTTGCTTACATCTCGAAACGGTCAGCGAAGCAAAGTCTCTCCTATGAGTTTTTTCCCTCCGCCTTCTGTTTCTAGCTTCTGCATTTTCGTTTTGTCACTTTCACTGAAGTATTACAATCGTGTTGATCTAAAACTACCATGTTGAAAACCATTCTTGCGGGTCCGTGATCTTGGTTATACTTTCCAACAATCAAAATATGTTCACTTTTTTAGGATTTAATGCCGATTCACTGTTGTGCCATGCAAGGCCGGATGGACGCCATTCAAGCCTTGCTGTTCTTTGACACTGAAGAGAGCATAAAACGAAACTTGGAAATGGAGAGTGAGGTACTTAAAAACGACATTTCGGCTGTTCTACCACGCTTGTTCATGTTACCCTCGCCAAACACATCGCGTATCAGGTTACACAGTCGTACAAACCAAAGAGCAGTAAACGACAATGCTTACCACCGGCATAAAAGAAAGGTTTTTCCCTCTGATTGGTTGAAAAATTAACCTATCACAAAGGCTTGGCAGAAGGGCACCGGACTTCAATGTCAGTTTTGTTCCCAGAGTCTCTCTCAGAAAAAAAAAAGAAAAAAGCCTCTGCAAACCAGATTGTAAGGATAATTTAAATTCGAACGCTAATCGATTTCTTGTATGTATATTACAGAAAACCCCGCCCAGCTTACTTCATTTGTCTGTAGCCAACGACTTCCTTGACTGTGCAAAATGGTACGTATATTGGAATTAATAAAATAAGAAAAAGTAAAAGTAACATTTTTAGCAACTTACTGTAATTAAAATCAAATGAAGGCATGCTTGAACATAACAAAAATCACTTGAGAATGATAGACCTTATTCACGGTGCCCGCCAACTTCTCACGCTCTTTAGGATCGATGGGATAATAGTAATGTCACGATGACGTGATATGAAGTAAATGACCGGTGTCAGCAAATAAGGTGGGCGTTTAAGGTGTGCTAGTCTCCATTAAGATTTTTTATATTCAATTCTTAGGTTGGCGGAGAACAAATTCGAATTTAAAGAAAAGGAAACAGATCTTCTTGTTCATAAGATCTTACTTGAGGAAGTTCCATGGTAAGTTAAATCAAATGAGCCCCAGAGTGTCTCTACCGTTTAAACTATTTTCCACAGTGTCACGATTTCAGTGACACTGCAAACAGGTCAGTAAAGATCTAGACAATCAAATGCGAGTTTATTTTTGAGATAAGGATGAAAACGTCTAATTTGCATCATAAATTAAATGTGACCAGCTTCAATCGCGGGAAAACCTTTGGACGATGCGGGTTGTTAGAGAACCCAGTCAGGGGCGTAGCTAATTATACTCATGGTACACACGTGCGTACCTGAAAACTCGAAGATGTTATATAACAATTAATACTGCGGGATAGATACGAAGCTTGAGCGGTTTGCGACCATTGCAGTGGTGTAGACCTCAAAGCCAGGTACTTGATAACTTATAAATGGTCGCTTAATCATTTTGGTGAAAACGGTAAAGGATACGTGCGTTATTGCGTTGTTTAATTCACTTTTCAGTTGTTATATTGTGTTTTTTTAGTGGCAGCCGTGTCGAGACCGTTCGATTTCTATTGGGTAAAGGTGCCTCCGTTAACCCAACATACCCTGGAGGAAACACGTAAGAATTGATTTTGTTTTTGTCATTATTTACTTTCTTGTTGAGGAACAAAAAGTATATCTGCGATCTTTGAAGTCGCAAATATGTCGGAAGAGACGATTTTGTTATTAAATACAAACACTAATGACACAATGCAATCATAGAGGAGCCTGACCTTGCAGACACGTGTCTTCAGCCCTTTTTTTTTCTTTTTCGTTTTCCAGGGCTTTGCATCTCACCGCTGGCTTGGTGAATGCTTCAGATCTTTTGGAGCTGTTGCTCTCGTTTAACGCTGATGTCGATGCTATGAATGATGACCTGTGCTCCCCGCTGTTTTACGCCACTCAGTCAAACAATTTGTATGCTGCTAGCCTTCTTCTTAACCACGGTATGTAAAGACACAGGGACTAGTAGTTTAGGATACTTACTGAGCTTTTCTGCACCTTTTGATTGTCAACCATATCTATTCTATAACTTCATCAAGTACTTATGCGTCAGTTGTAAAAAATAATAACAACAACAACAACAAAACTTTATTAACAAACAAATAAAATTACAGAAGTATTGCCCTCAGCTAGCAAAGCTATTCGAGGCGGGACAATGCGTGCAAAATATAAAAGTAAAGACTTATACTATTAACTAAGGAAAGTTTACAGTTTAGAAATAAATGGAATAAAAATCGTAATAGGGATGAGGACTAGATAACAGACTATAAAAAAAAAAAGAATTAAACAAATAAATTGTACAAGTAGCGTTGCGTGACATCCAAAAAACGGCTGCGAGGGGGACCATGTATTGCAGGGCTGGGCCCCTTTTGATACCAGCCAATGGCTGATAGGGCTACCCTGCCTAAATAAACGTGACTTTGACTTTGACGTTATTGTACCAGTCTTTTGCAATTTGAAAATGCCTTTCTTTAGCACCAACATGCATTTTCTTTAGGCCAGTTGTATGATAGACTTCGACTACAAATACAAGAATCGAAACCATTTTGATCCTTCAGTGGCGTGATTGGTTACCAATCTATCATTTAGTCAGTTAAGCGATTATTGTCAACCTCGCTCTCAAGATCGAGTTAGGGAGGGCCCTGGTAACGAGTTTGGGTCATTCTGAGATTTATCTCAAGGCTTTTTTTTTTTCTTTTTTGGAAACAGGGGCTAATGTGCGGTTACGAAATCTACAAGGTAAAAAAAAAACGTGTCTTACTTTATACATCTTAGTTTAGAAGTCGTAAACAACGTTGTGTTAGATATGCGTTATTGGCTAAGTGTAAGATCAAGACGGCTGGATTTCGGCCAAGTTTTTTTCTTGCATTTTTATTTACCAAGACGAAGTCAGCCATCTCGACCGCACAAAATTGGCCAATAAAAGATTCGTTATATGCCTATTGCCAGAAAGAGAACTTTTATTTAGGGGCAAACGCGGAAAATCCCGAGTATCTTGCCCGTTCGAGTAGCCAATTAGAATCAAGGATTGACTTCATCTTGTCCACTCGCGGATTCAGCCTTATTATATATTGACCTTATTAGCTGTTTGCTTATGTTTATTCATTTTATTACAGGGCTGACAGCCTTCGATTTTATTTCTGATTTTGAGGAGTGGATTGAATGCGGTTACTTTAATGAAGAAATCAAAGCTCGATTAAAAGGTAAACACCTTGGATACTCGAATGTTTGAGTTTGGAGAAAACGATTAACAAACTTTCTCTACACTTGTGATTTCCTTTTTTTAATTTTAATGGCTCATTATTGAGTTTCCCAGGTGGCCGAACAGCAAACGGAACAAAGACAAGAAAGGTGTTATGTAGCAGCTGCTCGCGCAGAAGAGAAGTCACCAATGGTGCCTAACCCTAACCCTAAACAATACTAAAACAATTGAAAGAATGACATGTCATTGTTTCCGTGCGACCAATTAGGAGAGACCTTACGAGCAGCTCCTACACAACTCCAAGAAAGAGTTTGAGGAATCTCAATTTCTTTTTTTGAAGTGCTTTCGCTCAACGTCTTTGCAAATTAATTGGAACAAAAGAAAGCGTCTACAACTCCCACAAAACGGGTTGTGTTTCATATACCGGAATTTGAAATAGTTAATAAGTAACAAAGCATAGATAACATTAACAACAGATGTCGGTGTATGACAGTGGATAAAGAACGGAGTATCAATAACAAAGAAATTAAAAACAATAGATTCTGGTACATGAACGTCTACCCCACAAGATTGGCTTGGAACACCAACATGGCCACCGTTTGACTCTCATTATATTGAAACACAAATATGGCCGCTCGTGACGCCATGTGAAAGCACTGTATGCAGCGAATTTAGTTAACGAACTGAGTTTTTTCAACTTTCTTAGTCGACAACTACTAAAACGAGAAAACATCACGGTTTTTTTTATTATTTCTTTTAGCCTACAGTCTCAAACATGCTAGAGACCTGGTACGAGCCATAACCAAGAAAGTAAAGAACCAGCTCCCAGCTTCTACGTCACAGAGATCCCAGCCTGCTTTGCCAGGAATCGGTACTGGTCACGTGCCTCTCATGTTGCCACCTATAAAAAGGGACCGATGAGTTCAACAAGTTCAACTCGTTTCCACAAAGGCTGGAAGGCCAAGCTGAATGAACAGTTTTGCAGAGCTGGAGAGAGTTCTATAAAGCTCGGTCGTTGGGAGTGGAGAAAGCAAACAATTTGATAGTGAATTACGAAGTTGTTGTTTTCGCCTCCTGCCTAATATGTTTTTAACTGGCAATATATTTTCGGCCCTTTTTTGTTCCTCACTGTGACAATAGACCACGTTCGATATATTAAAATTCTAACATGACTCCGAGGCTTTAGGGTCAAAATTGCAAATTCACGGCTCCACTGTCTTGCAATTCCCAGAAGAGACTTAAGCACTAAGAAGAACAAACTCCAAATATAGAAAAAGGATCAGAAAGCCTCGGAAACATTAGAATTTTAATATATCGAACGTGGGCTAAAGAGAGGAGATATCGTTACAAATATGGCAGAAAAAAAACCTGTGCACGATTGCTCTCAGGAGCAAAACTGTAGCCCAAACTTTTCTTCCATTGTTCGACAGTGCAAATGGCCGTTTCTGTCAAGAAAGATCAATGAAATCCAGAAATTTTTCTACCATGGTAACGTGAAATCACACTTCCTCTCTCTATTGTAATCTATCTATCCTTTTTTATTTCGCCTTTGGCTTTTTCTCGCTTGTTTCAAAACTTCCGATTAACATCCAAACGAACGTGCTCCGGATCATCTCCGAATTACACAATACGGCGCCGTCTTAAGAAAGAAACGCACACACAACCACACACACTCCACCCTACAGAGTAAAAGCAAAAATATCGAGAATTGTATTTATTTTCTTGCCAAATTAGATGTGAAAATCTCCCGTATTGATAACACAGACCAGATGAGCTACTGCTTCTTACAAATATTTTTATATTAACAACAGTTAATTGTTCACATTTTAAAAACCAATTATTAAAAACAGAAAAATCGAGCCAAAGTTAGGCTCAATTTAGCCTAGAAGCAAGACATTTTGCATTAAGAGACTGAATTGAATTGTGAATTGAATTGAATTGAATTGAACCGGACTTTCTCCTCCAAATCTGTTTTTTGCTTTCCATAGTTGATCTTCTTTCTCTCATTCTCGAAAGCGAGAATCACGGGCATTTTATACAGCAGGTCCATACCCTAGGTGCCAGATGTTTTTTTTTTTTTTTCATAATAGAGAGATTTTAAGATTCACGTTTACGCCAAAAGGCAGACGTGAATTTGTACCACATGACCAGGGTTTCCCTTATTTTCCGTTTACCCTTTATTGCTTCTGCACAGAAATATGTAGTTTTATGCTAGGTTTAACGATAGGAATCGTTCCGGACTGTTTTTATCAGCTTATTTTCTATTCTGAGAAATTCTCAACTTGAGTCTGACGTTTGCTGTTTGCGGTAAACGTGAATCTTAATCTCTCTAATTATCAAAGAATGAGTACGGTTTATTTTGTCCTAGGTATTTTGAAAATGGACGTCTAGAACCAGGTGTCAGCTGGTCCAAGCCCCCACTAATTTAATATTCTACTCAATGTTACTCCCTTACTCCTTAACAGGAAAAGTACTTTTTTCACACCGGTACCAGCCTGGGTTGCTTGTGCCCGAAGTATATCCCAATAAATTTGTACTTATTTTACATACGTACTTACAAACAGTGCATTCCTAAATTTTCTTTAACCCAGCCCCAAAAGATATTGCCAGACAACACGAGATAAACATAGTAGAGCCGGAAGGATCGTAAGTTAGAGGAAGGTGCGTCTGCCTGTCTCTATAAAATACCAAAAGGACAGATTTCGTTGTTAGTGTGAATAGGGCTTCTGTTCACACATCCGAACTGGTAATTTAGGCGCAATTTCTGTAACAGAGCGCAGCTGCGCCGCCCCGATCTGTGAGATGGAAAGTCACATCGGATGCAAGAAGTATTTATTCCATACTGGATCGCTTTACGTGTCGACTCGAAAAGCTATCCGGCCATATAGCCTTACTCTTGCACCTCCAAATCCAATGGTGATGTACTGAAAATATACGAGGTACCAAACATCAAAGAGTCCCGGGTGTGGCGGTCAGCAGTCAAAACTCCCTCCTTATCTATCGGACATCTCTGACGTACAACTCGCTTAAACGCCACAGTTATTACCTTCGATTCATTCCTCTTTTTTAAGAAGTGTCATTACAAGACGGACGTCTGTCTAAGATGGACACAGAGTGCGCGTCTCAAGGGTGTGCGTTTTTAGTAACACAGAGTTGATAGAACCTGGGAAAGCACTCCCTTATTTGGTCTAAACGGAAATGTGCCCCTGAACTGCAGGGTCTTAAGTCTTGATCAGGGGATTCTATTTCACTGAGTATATAGCGTCTTGAACAGAAGCCTTTAAAACATGAGTGTGAGGGATGGCGATGAGGGCTCTAAGTTTGTGGTGCCAGCAATGTAGTTTGGAAAGCACTTAACCTTTGGACAAGGAGGGTTCAAGAGGGTCCCGAAAGATCAAACATCAGCAAGAGCGTTTTCTTCAGTAGCTGTTTAACAAGTTTAGGTGATGATCAGTTTCTATGGTTACGAGATATGACGTCATAAGTAGCAGATAACGTGGCGGGTTGACGGTCCTGATGTTATTCCACTTGTTTCAACGATAAAAGGAAAACTTGTAGATAAGTGATGGAAAGTACTTATTTATGTGTTATTTTACATGTCAAGCATAGGAAAATACCAATTTTCTCCGATTATTTTTTAAATTTACCTGGTATCTAACTCTGGGTAAAATCCAATATGGCGAATATGTTTGGTGACGTCACAGGCTTCCAGCAGGGCCACCACCCATGAAGTATTATAAACCCTGTTACGTCAAGTGAAAGCGCTGTATGCAGCGAATTTAATTAACTAACTGAGTTTTTCAACTTTCTTAGTCGACAACTACTAAAAAAAAGAACATCACCGTTTTTTTATTTCTTTTAGCCTACAGTCTCAAACATGCTAGAGACCTGGTACGAGCCATAACCAAGAAAGTAAAGAACCAGCTCCCAGCTTCTACGTCACAGAGATCCCAGCCTGCTTTGCCGGGAATCGGTACTGGTCACGTGCCTCTCATGTTGCCACCAATAAAAGGGACCGATGAGTTCAACAAGTTCAACTCGTTCGCTCAAAATGAATGAATGAACAGCTTTGTAGAGCTGGAGTGAGTTCTATAAAGCTCGGTCGTTGGGAGTGGAGAAAGCAGTACGAAGGTGTTGTTTTCGCCTCCTGCCTAATATCTTTTTAAACCGGCAATATATTTTCCGTTTTTTTGTTCCACACTGTGTTCGTTTATTCCTCGCACGAACGAGACAAGTTTAGGTGATGATGTAGCAGATAACGCGGGGGGTTGACAACCCTGCTGTTATTCCACTTGTTTAAACGATAAAAGAAAAGCCTTTGAATAAAATGATGCAAAGTACTTATTTATGTGTTATTTTGCATGTCAAGCACAGAAAAATACTAGTTTTCTCCGGCCGTTTTTTTTAATTTACCTGATATCTAACTCTGGGTACAATCCATACATGGCGAATATGTTTGGTGACGTCACAGGCTTCCAGCAGGGCCACCAACCATGAAGTCTTGTAAACACCATCTTACCGAGAAGATCAAAGGCTTTCCACTGAAGGTAAAATCTTTTCGAAATGCTCTAACATAACGAAAACTCGAAGGGGGGCTCCATCACACCCCCAACTCACTAACTACAATGGGGTCGAGATGAGTTTGCGTGTACGTCCAAGGGTTAAACGAATCAGAGTCATAAAAAAGTTCTCATCTTAAACAGGGTAAGGAAATGAACAAGGTTTTGTCTTAAACGACCTTAAACAGGGTTAGGGTTGGAAGGTCTCGTTCTAACTTACGGTAAATTCCGGACCTCTGTGACTCGAACAAAACGCTCTGCTGGTGATGTCAATCATTGGTCGTCATCCGTTAACCAATTCAGACTCAACATCCCGTGCATGAACAGTCATCCATGGATGTTATTTTCACGATTCTGATGTTATTTTGCTTCGTTGAAGTTTATAGTTAAGATCCTATGGAAGGCATAGAAGCAACATACGAAAAACTCAAAATATCGGTTCCTTCATCCCATGGAGTTGTCGACGTCACTGTTTTAAGAAAGTCTGGGAGACCTGCAGGTACGGGCGCATTCAATTCATGATGGTACATTTATGCAATCAGATGCAATGCGGGTGGAGACCTGTACTAATTGAAAGGTTTTTCCTTTATAGAATACCAAGTTTATAACGGTTATCTGGCTTCGTCGACTGTCCATCGTCATCACTTAGAAAAGATAATACTGGTGGCTTTCGATGCAAGTATTATCACTATAACGAGACATGCTACTGTCCTTACTCCGAACAAGTACACCGTCGACCCGGCGAGTTTAGAGGTGGATCAGTCTGAAGTATGGATGGATGCATGACTTAACACATCAGCGCGTTAGCAAACAGGAGGCTTATCTTTAGTCAATGACTGAAAAAGTAATCTACAGCTGAATCTACATTACTGTAATTATATAGGAGTACTCGATGCAACGATTCTCACCGGTGACTTGTATGATGTACATGTTAGTCCAACCCGGCAGAGCCTGTACTGTAGATTTACAGCGATACACAAAGTGACGTAGACTTGTCGTGTAAACATATCGTGTGAGATGAATGTGTAGCGTTTAAATAGACCTTATTCACACTACTCGACATATTCGCGCGCCTTTGGTTTGATGGGATAAAAGTAATTACAAATGGTATTATATTCTAATTCGCTACCCCGCTCAAACGAATATAAAACATTTATCATGTAACAAGCAACCTCAATTGGGGTGTGTCAACACAAGCCGTGTGCGACCCTCTTTATTATGCCTTCATCAACAGAATGGATGGAAATAACACAACAAACAGAATGAAAACTTGGAAATGTAAAAAATTACAGCAAGGAAAACAACCCAACAAAATGATCTAAACTATGCTCGTATAACAATGATTCATACAAAACGTGCTAAACTTTTCATATAGCAGCATGCAAAAAACTACGTCTAAGAGAAACCTCTGGTCACTGGGTATTTAATTTTGAGGGCGTAGGGACGGTCGTAAGACGCGAATGAATATAAATGAGAACAACTCAATATATAGCCTACCGCTAATGAAGCAACAGAACAGCATACCATGTAACACCCCAAAGAAAAGGTTACATAACCCATGATAAATAAATTTTCAGGGGACGGACAAGATATACAATTTTGCCAGTACGAGTAATCCCGTATCGAGTATAATTTGTTTATTCTCTCAAAACGAGACGACGATTTTAGTCTGTCACTGAATGAACATTCCAAGTTTCGATAAGTTTCAGTAGTTGAAAGTCATTATATTCGCAAAAATAAAAATGCTCACTTCCACTGGGCATAATTGACCATAATTTGCCATATCGTGTTTTTCCTTCTTTGTTAAACCACGTGATCTTGCTTTTATCCCATCATTCCATTAGCGCGTGCAAAGATGGCTGAAATATAAATAAATTTGTAACCCTTAGCTGTCCGATCAGCCTTGCCTTCAATTTTAAGTGTTATTTTGTATTGCTGATCCTGATCTACAACTTGATCTAGCTTTCCCTCGCTGCTGTTCGTCCACGTGGTCCTTGCAAGAATTGATGGAAAGGAAGGTCTATTGGCCTGGGCCGGGTTGTTCAAAGCGGGGTTAAGTTAACCCAGGGTTAGTGCGAAATTTGATTTCAGATATGAAAGCTTGAGAAGCAAATTCAGTTTTATTCTTTTTGCCTACAATTTGATGATTGGAGGCTCTAAAAAGAAGGGAGAAAATTGTCCGGGAAAATGCTTTTGAACAAAAAAAAAAAAAAACCAGGTTAAAATTTAACCCTGGGTTAGCGCTAATCGGCTTTCGAACAACTGGGTCCTGTTTTTTTGTTTTGTTTTGTTTTATTTTATTTTCTCAGAGGTGTCGCAATTACAGCTTAGATTTCATCACTAGTAAGCATGATTTGAGAGCATGAAAAGTAACCGAGACCAGGGTCTGACGAATGACGCATCTTGTTGAGCCAAACGAGAATAACGGGCAAATAATTCTTTTGTGTCAGACTTTGTGAGATGATTATGATAATGATCATAATGATGACGTTGGATATAAGAGTTTTTTTTTTCTTTTTTGATCGCAGTGATTTTTCGCCCACTTTAGAAACTGTCCGATAAATACTGGGCTTGGAAGAAGAACAAGTCGAGATAAGCGGTGATCACACCAAATATGAGGTACGTGATGTTCTAAAATAACCCACTTTTCAGGTCCACCTCATATTCGATTCTTGGTGCCAATCAAGGCCTTTCTCGCTTCATTAGAAATATCTGTCGTTTATATATCGAGCACCTGTACAAGCTGATTTCTGTCTAAGACAGACACCTTTTTGACCGGCGCTATGTGTCCATCTTAGAGAGATGTCCGTCTTATAGAGAGTCAACTAAAAGGAGCAAAGAAAGGCAGGGACAAACTTTAGGTATCCGTCTTAGCGAGAGGTCAGTTAATTAAGAGCTCACTTTACTTCCTTAAGAGAGAGACGCATTACATAAAGTTTTGTTTGGTTGAGAAAAAAATTCGCGCTGCTTTACAAACTACTCTGTTTAGGGTTTCACTGACTATACTTGATTGAAAACCGCGGACGAGTATCTTATAATTGTGTGGATAGCCTGTGTGCACACGCCTCTCCTCTTATTTTTTTTGTTTGTCTTTTGAATTTTAAACTTTAATTTTTATCTGAGGGAGGGGGCGTTTGTACGCAGGCTATATGGGGATATCCTTGCAATCATCCAGCGCACCAATCACCGAGAAGTATCGGTTTCTATGACCTCCCTATTACATAATTTGCCGGTTATCTTTCTCTTTTTTCAGATATAGTTTGAAAGTTCATCAAGAAATAAGACGTTAAAGGCCGGATCCTGGTATGTTATTAAACTGAAACCTTGTGTAATCCCGACCAAACAACGAACTTGAACTGACGTTTTACATCTTGCATGAGCAAAAATGAATCCGTCTCCCAAGTTTGGTAACAGCCATTGTGTAGCTACCGTTAATCCTGTGACGCTTCGAGAGGATCCACTAGACCCATACTGTGCTTTTTTTGAAAATTCTTTTTGGCTTACAACCGGTTTTGTCTTTAACTAAAAATGGATCTGTGAACAGACTATATTGCTTATGATATTCATTGTTTTGTTAGCCTGTGAACAGGCCCGCTCTGTTTGGGAAGAGCGATTTTTTCACCCCTTCATCAAACAGAGAGCCTGTTCACAGGCTTATTGTTTGTCAATTTGTTATTTGAACTTGTTCTTGAGTGTATATCTGCGACGTTATTGATAGTTTGTCAGTATTATCTGATTTTTTGTTAAACTATCTATGGTGACGATATTCATCATTTGCCAATTTTATTGGAGCTTTTGCTGCTGTGGAATAATGAAATCTTTACGAATTAAGTTACGAACGCTAAACAAACTTGTCGTTTTCTTTTGCCTTTAGGTTTCTGTATCAGATTTTTCCAGGTACTACACTGCAATGTCAGCGATTGTTGTTCAAAGCAGCAAAAACTGGAGAGCTGGATACTGTACAAAAACTGGTATGAAAAGTTATTTGTTGTAAATTTCTTTTTTAATGCGAGTCTCGAGGAGGAGTGGTTACAGTAAATAAATGTTAGTTAAGTCGTTAAGCTAATGCCCTCTGGTGTTTGGCAAGTACTGAGCGCTTTCTAAAGGACAAAGGAGACTGCTTAGTTCAACCTTTGTATTTACCAAAATATTTTAAAAATTTACCCAGCCATTTCACGGACTCGCTGTTATCCGGAATAAAGCAAACGACAGAATGAAGTCGGAGAGACTAAATTTAAGTCGCTTGTCTAGACTTTTATTTCCCTCTCAGAAGCTTATTTATGATTCGTAAGGAAAGTACAAAGGAACATTATCAAATTAATGTTATCATTTCTAATGTAGACACGGCTAAACTTTACACCCAATAAACATGATCAAAATAACCCTTAATCTACATATTAGTGCAAGAATGAATAGATCTGTGGAAGTAATTCAAAAAGTTCAAAATTCATGTTTTACCACTAGCTTCACAAAGGAATTCTGCTTGCACATTAACCCACCACACGCTACATCTGATGGACATACAATATTTACTTGCATGTATTATTCTTGTGTCTTTAAAAACTCGATATTAGGAATTTGAACGTTACTTTTACAAACTTCGCCTCTGCTGCAATTTCGTTTAAACTTGTGACAACTCGTTATCCTTCTATGTACACTTTTCAATAATCAGGAAGTTAACTTACGGCCAAAAAGGTGATAAATGTCAACTATCAACAACCATATCGTACTTAAAAAGTACTTATTTACAAATACTTTTAATCGAAGTTTAGTGGCGCGCGCGGCTTGATCAGTTCAAATTTCAGTTACCCTTCACGCCGGAGGCTATTATTTGAAACCATTCTTTACAGGCATTTACTTTTTGAAGTTGATTTGGGTCAGTCTCAACGAGTTTCGATTTATGTTTTAATTACCGGTAATTTATTGTGTATATGAAATGCTCTTTTAATAACATTTCTTTCAATGTGATGAAATCTTTTTAATTGCTGTCGTCTGTGGTGTAAACTAAGTACAAATTTTCATAATTCGTGAAAAAATAAGTTCGGCTCTAAACTATTTGAACGAGCCAAACTTCCTTCAGTTTGTGTTAAAGATGCAGCTAAGATATATACAACGTTTTCGGTCTGTTCCGGAGGCCTTAAATTGCGTGCCCTCAATAGCCCTAACCCTTGAGTCGATGAAACGTGTCCGTGACGTATATATTATATATTAGGGAGCTTTTATTAAAACAACACGACGGTGACGTCAGCGAAAACGTCATTGTAAAAAAGTTTCCGCTTTTCCTCAAAGTTTTTCGAGATTGTTTCAACTCGCTTTAAGTGCCAAATGCAAGCTAATTTTCCCAGAACTGGTTTCCTGAGGACCTAACCCAAGTTTAGAAGGAGAAAAAAAAATTAGTTGTGGTGAGTTTATTTCCTCCGTACAACGTTCCGTGAGGGAATTTCACGGTCGTAGTCATGTAGTGACGGCAAATAAATGTACGAAGAAGCGTGCTGAACGTGCGGAGTTGATGTTTTGTTAATCTAAATCTATTGCTCTTTTGACGTTTTCGTTGCCGTTTCTGTCGTCGTTGGGCTGAGAACACGCCAGAATTGCGGATAACATAGACACATTGCTATATCCCTTCAGTGTGCGTATTAACAAAGGTATTCACTGAAATTGAAATTGAAATGGAGTCCCGCGGTGTAGTGAATCGCTAATAGGCCCGTTCTTAGCTCATATTGGATGATTCATTGTCCTAGTGTTTAAAACATCACAAAGATTACTTATTGTTATATTTATCATTAGCAACATACACTACAGCATAGCTGGTGTTCCTTTCCTCTAGGGTAACTGAAGGTTAATTTTCATTTAAACCTCTCCTCATAGTCTCTTGGATTTCACTAAGTAATGAACAAACGCAACAAAAAATTAGTCAGAACGAAAAGTTGTCAAATTTATGATGTTGCTTCCCAATCAATTATTTTAGTGTACAGATTGCGCATTTGCAGCGCTGGGGAAAAATAGACGTTTTTAATTGTCTGTTAACGTGGAATAACGCTGGTCATTTTTTCAACAGCTAGGTAATTTGAGTTTACGAAAAGACGTAGTTAGTATTTTCGCATACTCCGAAGAAAATGACTGACCTAATGACAGGCAATCCGGAGGTCTCGAGTTCAATTCCTTAGTCGTGAGTTCAAATTGAAAAAATCGAAAATATCTTTTTTCGCCTTGTTCCGGCCAGTAGTATTCTTCAATTTGAATTATTTGTTTCAGAGTCTGGCCCATAGCTTTTGTGCTGTAAATACTGCCGAGGGCAACAAAATACACTTATTTCATTTACAGAAAGTATTCTGTCCTAATTCCTTTGGTTTACTTATAGGAAAGGTCAGTTGCAAATAATTAAAAGTTATTAAGCAGTGAGTGACTTATAATTACCGTTCGTTCGTCATGTTCCTGAGGGCGCTGGCGGGAAATAGTATGGCTTATGTCCGCAAGTCTGCGTACTGATCTTTGCTCTCTTGTGTCCATCTCTGGAGCCTGATGAACTACTAAGACTCGTTTCTCGTCGGCTGCTCTAATAGCAGGGTAAATCTTTATCACAAAGTACAAAAAATACATACCGTTATAAATAGTTTCGTCGCCCTAACCATTTCCCCATTTTGTAAATAGGACTGTGAAACAGTTTCTTCTTAAAATGAGTTGCTTACCCTTCTTTGGTTGTACGCATTCCTATGAACCAGGGCGGGAGGTATTTTGATACTGTTTCTTCGTAACCCTCTGAACCCTCGCCTGGTCTCTACAGCTATTTGTACCACCATTTGCTCTCCTGCACCCAATTCAGAAGCCTGAACTGTACGTTCAATGGCATTTATCAGAGCTGAGCAAAGCTTCATCACACAGTACCCCAGAACGCACATCATTATAAGTGAAGCAACGATAACCACGTCGGTTGTCATGATAAACACTATCCTTACACGCGCTTTTAAAAATTGTCTAGTGGTTTTATCCTCTTGTATGTCCGTTCTTGATTTTCTTTTAGTGAAGAAAATTGGCAAAACTGTTCACAACTTTTCAGCCTCCTTATGAATACAATATCTGATTAGATGGACATTTTTCTGGTGGTCTCGAAGCTTGCGGCCCCAAGAAATGAAAGTCCTTCAGATAATACGCAGTTTTATGTTATGATATTAGGAAGTCGGGAGGCTTTTATTGGTCAGTCACGTAAGAGGGAGCGAAGAGAGATCATGTGCGCGACTTTATTTTGACATTTATGACAAGTATAAGTGGCCGGGCACTAGCCATATATGTACGTGGTCATCGGTTAATCATTAATGATAGTATTATACTGCTTTGAAGACATAATGTTTACTGGGAGGCATGTTTTTCTATGTGTGGCCATGTAAATCGCAATAAAAGCAACATTTCTTTCATTGTTGCAATTAATTTTTGCTTTACGAGCAACGTGTACTTTCGAGGGTGTTTATTTTTGAAGCGGAAGTTTCTATTGTTTCTATTTTTATCGACTTTCTTTAACCAAGCAAGGCAAAGCAAAGGGTAAGGTATAATGACTTTGATGTAATCTATTCATTTTTTTTTTTTGTATTTTGTGGACAATTCTTAGGCTTAAGCTTATAGTTAGGCGATGGTTGTATTCCCGCAGAGTACTATTCTACTACAGAATTAGTATAGCGTTTGGGCAGGTTCACAGTTCGTTGTTCTTGACGATTGTCTATCTTTGTCTTCTACCGCAGAATTAACATCATAAAAGTTAACTGTAGTTGAATACGAAAACTGCTATTGACTCCAATTTGAATATGAATGTAGCAGAACATTTAACTATTGAGAATGTAAAAAGAAAACTAATGAAACTCCTATGAAAATGAAGATAAATGAAGCAGAACAAGGCTATAGTTTTGAGGGGCATGTATCGGAAGAAAAATTAATGTTTAATATATAGCCCAAAGCTCCCCTAACATACAAGGCCACATATGTATTACGAGAAAGATGACGATAAACTGGGGAAATCAAAAAATGTTAACATTTAAAGGAAGTAATTTTTTAGTATAACATATTTTGAAAAGCATCGTCTGAAAGGTGAGCGTCTAACGAAGCCAAGACGAGGGTTGCTTTTTAAACCGGAACTGGTGAAACGCGGTTTGTTCCTGTCAAAGGTACGGAAATCGCTTCCCTTATTTACTGTAAACTTGACCTCCATAAAAACGGACGCGTTAACCCTTTCTGAGGTCCCAAAGTGCTGATTTTATTGTTTTCACCTGTATTAAACGGTCACTTTGTTTACAAAAAATAAATTCTGGGAGTCAAGTAGCCTGCGTGGCTGGCGGTATTGTGTGGGTGCGAGATTAAAGTTTTGGCGGCGGAGCCGTGTTCCAAAAAAAAGGAGTAGGGACGAGGCGGTTGAATTCTCGCGGCTTCGCCGCTCGTGACGGCTCCGCCGTCAAATCTCACTCGAATATATTACAACGGCTCCGCCGCCAAATCTCACTCGACTACTACACAATACCGCCAGCTACGCAGGCTAGGAGTCAAGTACAGCAAAGTTAAAATCACAAGTGTAACTTGTTTCCACAAATGTCTCGAAATCAACTGTCTGAACAGGGACGTTCGGTTATTTTTAACCGTAGTGTCAACATTAAACATCAAATTGATCTTTAACTAGCTTCTCTTTTAATCAATTGAAAAAGAAATTTGTCCCCTTCAAAATGATATTCGTAAGGCACTTCTAAACCATAACCAGCTCCTCTGTTAACACGCTTTCCTTTAATCAGAATGACCCTGGCAGAAATTATCTGAGGTACAAAGACCTCACGTACAGTTTTGGATGAACAAGTGTACTACGTTTACTTGGCGTCTACTCTACTTGGTTTCTGTTTTCTTTGTATTGTTATAGTTACTGTTTTTTAAAATCACCAGACGAGTATTTGTAATTTAAAAATACAAAAGATGATCAAGTGTCAAATAAAATGCCATTCCCACTAACCCTGAAATTGAATTTTACGATTCCTGTGTTAAGCGGTCAACCTGTATTAAGCCAATAAGCGGTCACTTAGCCATTCCCCGTGGGTGACCGCTTAATACAGGATTAGCCTGTTCCAGGCGTTCAGATAGTCGATCGCAGGAGAAACATTTCACTTACCGCTGACTCTCCCTGAACGTCTGGAAAAGGCTATACAGGTTTGACTGTATGTTCAAGTTATATTAACGAAAGCAACCAATTTGGGGTTTGTCACCTGGTGTAGAGAAGCGATCATTGCTTTTCGTCAGCCAAGTAAAAAAAAATTAATGGAAAAAAGAACATAACAAAATACCAGGGCAAGGGTTGCTTTTGTTTTTGCACGATGGGATTTTCAGTCATTTCAAGATTGTAGTTTACTTTTCCCAAATAATTTCCAGATGCATGGGAAACTAACATTGAATAATAACTGTGCATTTAAGCGATTTTTCCGGCGAAGAAATTGCGGAAATCGATATAGTTTTTCGAGGGTTTTGTTTCACTGACATATCTCAGTGAATCCACCTTTTTCACTAAACCGTGAAAGGTCCCTCGATCCATAATTGCCCAGGCCGCTATTATTAGCAAAATTAGTGTTCAGTAAATTTTACAATTTGTGATAATCTAACGGGCGACTGTTGCGTGATATTGTGACTCCAGTGAATAATTATTTTGAGTATTGAGTGGTTTATCACGATTTTCAAAAATATGCAACGTTGCCTTTTTTACATCGTCATTTCAAGATGAATACGGTACAACAAAGTATCTAAAGCAGTTCGTTTTGAATGAAACCCGTTGCATTAAAAAAAAATGAGAACTGGCATTGGTATACATCAATTGTACATAAGTATCACTCAATTGATTAAGTTTCTTTGGAAAGCAATCACCGCTCTGCTTTGTCAAGGTTTAGCTGCCAGGCGCAATTTTACCGGCTGTTATCAAGATCACGTACTGAATAGCTGAACTTTTTCCTTTAGAATTGTAAAAAGACCGTGTTGTGGTGGTTCCCATGGCAACAAGTCGTTTTGTGTTTTGACTCCTCTTATAACTATAAGTCGTTAAAATTTAATTCTGTTATGTATATATTTATCTACATCTCAGTACAAATAACGGCGCAATGCTATGATAAGCATGAGTTTAAGACCAAACAATTTTTCAGAAGGCAAATACTTTAACGCATTTCCATTGACGTCATCCTACGACCAACGCGATTGCTGCGTGACTAGACTGCAAAACAGACTGTATTTTTGGGTATTCAAGTTCGCGCGAACTGTCAAACAAAAGGTCTGGAACGAGGCTGAAAACGGAGAGCGAGACTGGGGAGAGACGGTTCAGAGTTTTCCCTCTCGCACGGGCGTGTGAGGCTAGCGCGCTTCGCCCGCGTAAGACTCTTACGCCACGCTTTACCGATTTCTTTACTGATTTTGAGAAAAAAACCGACTGTTTTGCAGTCTACTGCAGTTAAAATCATATATCCGTATCCTCTGCAGTCTACTGCAGTTAAAATCATATATCCGTATCCTCTCTTTGTAAAACCATATTTGTCCTATGACTTTTAAAGAGGCCAAGAGACAGTTAACTCAATTAGAACTGACACAAACATTTCTATAAACTGAAGCAGCTTAACAAACATGGGACCATGGGACAAGAGGTCGTTACAGCAGTTTCAGATAGACTTGGGCAAGGAAAGAGACTCTCCCCTTACTTCCTCTAGGGAGAGGGACAAAAGAGAGTCACTGAAGAGACATGAAAGCTACGCAGCTGAGCGTAGTTGCAAACAAAGCCCTTTGTTTTAAAACATTGCGGTTTCGTGTTTTATTCCCGCTGCTGGATAATCATAAAACAACAAAATTAGGAAAGGACATGTTTGAATGTTAAGAACTGACTTTTCATTGTCATGTTAATATGTCTAGCCAAAGTAACTCATTCTTGCTCGTTGTCGCGGAGTTTCAATGCTTTCTGCAAGAATTAAAACTTATGCTTCAGACACAATCCTAGTTTCTTTCTCGCACTAGTATAAATCAAAATATCGGCCCTTAGTGGTATTTCTGTGCAGTTAAACTTTCAGTTTTCAACGGGTTATCATTTAAAATAATTTCTTGTTCGAGATTATCCCTTCCCCGTTTTTACGAAAAAGATGAGAAGACGTTTGCACTATGACATGCTTAAGTCGTAAATAAAAGTGCATAACACTTGAAACTGTGTCTTCACTGTACAGTACACGCTTACGCTAGTGTCAAGACAAATTTTAGGATAAAGTTAGACGTTGAGTCGAAGGATTTGTAGAGTTTATCATCTCTCAGCATTCAGAATCAAATACAATTTTAAAACATTTATTTTTTTTCACCTGAGTTCTCTGTGGACTACACACTAATTAATATATAATTCACACCCTTTGTCGAGAATACTTGACATCCGCACTGAATTAGATTTTAATAAACGAAAAGATATCGCTCATAATGACGTAGATTGGCGTCAATAGTAACTATTCAGGTAAAAAGTTTAGTCAAGCGTTGTAGTATTAATATTGCAGTAGTAAAAAAGTTTAGTCAAGCGTTGTAGTATTATTATTGCACTAGTAAAAAAGTGTAGTGAAGCGTTGTGGTATTATTATTGCACTAGTAAAAAAGTTTAGTCAAGCGTTGTAGTATTATTATTGCACTAGTAAAAAAGTGTAGTCAAGCGTTGTGGTATTATTATTGCACTAGTAAAAAAGTTTAGTCAAGCGTTGTAGTATTAATATTGCACTAATACCATTGTTTTCTTTCACCAACCAAGCCGCATTGAATCATAAAACATCACGAAAAGATGTGATCACGATTGCTAACATTGCATGACTTGTTATATCAACCGCTATGGATAAACAAACTGACCGTCTCGCCCTATCACCATACAAGGATGCGGTCGTATTTAAAAAAGCTGTCCGCTTGATTTGTGTGCTCTTCTCAGCAAGGCAGTCAGTTAGGTAGGTAGATATCCATCAGATTGTAGCGTGAAAAGTAGGCGAGGGTAACTGCATTGCCCAATACGGATATTTTTTCCAGAATATCCACAAAATATCATAAACTGATTTCCGAACAAGGAAGTCGAAAGACAAAATGTTTGCAACTGAACCAGTCGTTGGAGGATGTCCTAAAAAATTAAAACATTTTTAAGAGCAGTAATGATCAAGCAATTTGCTTTGAAGGAAAATGGAAGGAACTAGTAAGGCACATGGTATTGTACAGCGCGCTCGTTGGTATGAAAATTTCACCCGGAAATGAGTAGGCAACGTGATGCTGTTCTTAAAATAATGTCAATGTAAAATATCAAGCAAATTCATCTTGTGTGATCATGCCCGTAATTCTAATGACCACTCTGTTTTACAAAGCACTGATATTACAAGGAGAAATGTGATACTGATCACTCTTAGGGCTTAGAGGGTTACCCGAAGGGTTTACAGTAAAACTCTTAACTAAGGTTTACTTAAAGATCTGTAAAAACGAGAAGGAAGACAATTAAAAGTTTCAAGAAGCAGTTACTTTGATGACGACACAATGAAACCTTCACAAAAAAAAAAACAATAAAATAATATATACGACATTTGATTTATTTCAACTGGAAAAGCAAACTAAAAATTTCCAACAACCATAGAAATACTTACTTAACTATTTCATTCGTCATTTTCCTGAGGTTGTGTGCGTACTCGATTCTCAGCTCTTCTGTTAATGGTTTGGTCCTCCACTTGTATTGTAATGTCCTCTAGCCCTCGTATCGCGCTTTGCCTCCTGATGTCGACCAGCTCAGGGGCCTGTACTGCAAAAACTCTTTGTTGACCGGCTGTTATTACGGCCAAACAAATCTTCGTGAAAAAATACAAAACAGTGGTCATCATTATCAGTAAAAGCAGGTTTGGATCCATTTCGATCGACAGAATAAGCACTGGTTCTTCTTTCGGAACTTTCTGTTCACTGAGGTCGAAATTGAATAGTGATGACCATAACACACTACATGCGTTTTATGTTAGTGCCCCACTGATACGCCTCACTTGGGCCACTAAATGTAGTACCGCCCCCAGCAACTTGTCAAGAGTTGGCAGGAGTCCCATTATGACATCTTGGCCTTGTTGGTTATTTCAAGAACAGTTTCCTTTTCGACAGGAATTGTCAGATGCATGGAAAGTAACATTGAATAAAATTACTCTGCATTAAACCAGCCTTTCAGGAAAAATAACTAAAATAATTGAATTAATTTACGTGTATTATTCCGCCTGTTTCCCGGGAGCGAAATTAAAGAAATCGGTTCTGTTTTTTTTAGTTCTATACTTTACGCAATTGGAAGCAGTAATATCTTCAAAATTTAGACTTTCGCCGTATCAATGTTTTGTTTGAAGTTCCGCGGTCATACCAGGGGTCATTACATTTTTGCGTGGTGAAAAGATGTTTTCCTAAGTTTCCAGACCATTGTTTTACCCTGGCTCAAGAGGTCCGTTCTCGAATAGCCTGCTCGGGCGCGCGAATGTTTTGCTCGCGAAAGCGCCATGTTGAAACTCCAAAAGAGAGGAGAAAATTGGGCGAGTCAAAAGGAGCGGGGTAGGGGGCACCTACCTTAAGGGTTGCTATTTTTACTCTCCCTAATCTTCCTCCGTCATAACATCAAAGATGGCGGTTGTACGTGCATAAACAAGCAGCTTTCGCTCTTCCAAAATACTCCTGTACTGCAGGCTTGTTCTCGAAATACAAAAAAATGAGACAAAAAATAACTCTGGAACCCAGGGTACCTTTGTTATACTTAATTCAGGATTTTTAAATTTTTATTTTTATATATTTGTACATTCCGGGTAAATTTTGAATACATAATTCACTCATCTGCATTTTGCTTTTGATTTGATTTTTGTGTTTCTTTGAGCACGTGTTTGCAAACGCTAAAAATTTTTGGTTTTTTTGAAGGCGCACTCGGCGGGCACTCGGCGTGATGGACAATTTGAAAAATCATCCCTATGCAAGAAAACTTCAGACGGGGCCCCACTTGCGTGGCCTGCGCGCAATGGCCAATCCTACATGTCATGTTTCCGATGTTAGTCAGCAAAAGTCTACTCTGTAATAGACATCTTACAAAACCACGACGACGACGGTAACGGGAACCTCAAAAAACAACAGGTTTAATGAGCAAAACAACAAGTCTGCACGTATCACGCTTTTTTGTACATTTCTTTGCAAGCAACCAATTTGGGGGTTGTCACCTGGTGTAGAAAAGCCATCATTGCTTTTCGTCAGCCAATGAAAAAAATTAATGGAAAAAAGAACGTAACAAAGTACCAAGGCAAGGGTTGCTTTTGTTATTGCACGATGGGATTTTCAGTCATTTCAAGATTGTAGTTTACTTTTCCCAAATAATTTCCAGATGCATGGGAAACTAACATTGAATAATAACTGTGCATTTAAGCGATTTTTCCGATGAAGAAATTGCAGAAATCGATATAGTTTTTCGAGGTTTTTGTTTCACTGACATATCTCAGTGAATCCACCTTTTTCACTAAACCGTAAAAAGTCCCTCGATCCTTAATTGCCCAGGCCGCTATTATTAGCAAAATTAGTGTTCAGTAAATTTTACAATTTGTGGTAATTAAAAATAATCCACGGGCAATTGTTGCGTGATATTGTGACTCCAGTGAATAATTATTTTGAGTATTAAGTGGTTTATCATGATTTTCAAAAATATGCAACGTTGCCTTTTTTACATCGTCATTTTAAGATGAATACGGAACAATAAAGTATCTAAAGCAGTTCGTTTTGAATGAAACCCGTTGCATTAAAAAAAAATGAGAACTGGCATTGGTATACATCAATTGTACCTAAGTATCACTCAATTGATTAAGTTCCTTTGGAAAGTAATCACTGCTCTGCTTTGTCAAGGTTTAGCTGCCAGGCGCAATTTTACCGGCTGTTATCATGATCACGTACTGAATAGCTGAACTTTTTTCTTTAGAATTGCAAAAAGACCGTGTGGTGGTGGTTCCCATGGCAACAAGTCGTTTTGTGTTTTGACTCCTCTTATAACTTAGCCTGCGAAGCGCAGACGCATTTCCGGTCGTCGCTTCTCTCCCTCCGAAAAATAGCGTCTGCGAACCCGAGCGGCAAAACGATTTCCGTGACGTAAAACCTTTTTAGCCAATCACGGTTTAGCTCTTAAAATCAAGGAACTAACTCGCGAGACTTCTCGCAATATCGTGCGCGGTGGATATGTTTTCAAGTCGAAATTGAAAGGACGACGTGGCTTGTGTATAGCCGTCCTTTTTTCTCAGAACGAAACCGCGTTTACGAAAGTTAATTTGCCAGGATTGTGGGACTGATTGACGAAATAAGTATCAAGAGGATTCATATCGAAGAAAAGATTAGAGGACAATTTCCATCTATTTGCCTACGGAGTCATTGATTTATCACACCTTGTTGTTTTGATCATATTCGAAACGATAAATGTCCTAATGACAGAAGACGCATCATGCCGTTTGTTGCTTCTGTTCCTCTCTGGTTCCTGACAGGAAAGTGTGCCTTGGAGAACCCTTCGATAGTTTGTCGTGTGCCGCTTTAGATATTTTTAGTAGATATCCTTTATCTGTGAAAGGTAGGACATGTGGTAATTGATTTTCCATGCGTGGTTGCTTCTTGGTTCAGATAGAACTTTGATCAGATCGAAAGCATTTTATATTTGTTCCGGTATATTTCTTTAAGTACATGTTCTTTTCAAGGTTCTCATTTCCATAGTTTTTTGTGAGATGAGTCGAAGCGTCGTAGCTGAAATGTCATTTTGACTATGATCTATTTACTGCTGTAACTATTTATTTCACGCCGGGTCTGGCCCAGGTTTATAATATTTCAGATCATTGTGTTGTGACGATACTAGAATTATTAACGAGCGATTGTTAGAGATTTCTGAATCAGTCAAGGATGTGTCTGTATAATTGATTCACCACCTTTTGTCAGCGCTGGTTAAATTGAAATAAATAAGTCTGAGCGCGATGTCATTAAGCTATGTTGCTTTCCTTTCGCTGTAGCGATTATTTGGTCCAGGTTTTGTTTATGTCACGTACTACCGTCTTTTATAAAGCGAAACCAAAGGCCCACATCACATACATAGCTTAAGAAGCCGTTGCTTCATAAAGAAGTCACCATTCAACGTCGCAGGAAACCTTGTTATGGTCGTGAAATTCACGTTCCAAAGCGTATTTGGTAATTCTCGCCAAAATCCAAGAAACTTCAGCGCGCGAGGTCGCGAGGAGTCACTCGAGCTGTATTCTATCCTTTGATCTGATTGGCCTACATTAAAACAAAAGGTTTTACGTCACGGAAATCGTTTTGCCGCTCGGGTTCGCAGACGCTATTTTTCGGAGGGAGAGAAGCGACGACCGGAAATGCGTCTGCGCTTCGCAGGCTACTTATAACTATAAGTCGTTAAAATTTAATTCTGTTATGTATATCAAATATAAACATATTTATCTACATCTCAGTACAAATAACGGCGCAATGCTATGATAAGCATGAGTTTAAGACCAAACAATTTTTCAGAAGGCAAATACTTTAACGCTTTTCCATTGACGTCATCCTACGACCAACGCGATTGCTGCGTGACTAGACTGCAAAACAGTCTGTATTTTTGCGTATTCAAATACGCGCGAACAGTCAAACAAAAGGTCTAGAACGATGCTGAAAACGGAGAGCGAGACGGGGAGAGACGGTTCAGAGTTTTCCCTCTTGCCTCACACGCCCAACGTCACAAATCTTTGTGACAAAAAAATTGAACGATGATCATCATTGAAAGTAAAAGCAGGTTTGGATCCATTTCTATAAGCTCTGCTATTTCTTTCTGTTCACTGACGTTGAAACACAAAATATCGTTATGTACAGAGCCGCAAGTTATGTTCCACAGCAGTGATCTGACAACGTGGCGGGACTAAGACTAAGTTTTTTTTTACCCAACACACGAGTGTTTTGCTTTGTGATTTAGCTTTTGGATCCATGCTCCAATGAGATCTGACGAGTTTGCACACGAGTAATTTGAACGCCCTTAGTTAGTGACTTCATTCTTCTTCGGCACGCAACAGATAAACTGAAAGTCTCTCAGACAACACATAACTTGTATGTTAGTGCCCGAATGCACGGTCCAGTGAAGTTACTGATATTTTAAGAACCGCCCCAGCAGCTCAGTGTCATTACAAGTCTGGGGCCGTGTTGGTTATTTCAAGAGAAGTTTCCTTTTCGACCAGAAATAACATTGAGTAAACTTACTCTGCATTAAAGCGGCCTTCCCTCGAACGAAATTGCAGAAGTTGATTTATTTTTTCGAGGCCTTACAATACAATACAATACATTTATTAATTCTCCCAATAGGGTTTTTTAGAATCAGTTAATATTACAAGAAAAATAGAAAAAATTTAAAGATGTATCGGAAAACTAATGATAATAGTGTTTACAATTTTACAAAATGATAGAATAAAGTGCTATGGACTATCAAAACTAAGCGCAACTGATTTCAACTCTAGCTTTCTTCTTAGAACATTGAATAGATGTAGAGTTTCTTGTCTGACCACAGTAAGTCCGTTTCATTTTGCTACTGCCCTGTAGAAAAACGAGCGCTGAGCAATTGCTGTGCCAGTGTTGTACTCGTACGTTTTCTTGAGCACTCTGTAAGCTTTGAACTCTTAAATACGAGCTTTATGACTTATTTCTTCTTATTATATTGTATCTAGTAAATAAATCACCTTGCGTACGTAAAACTAGATAGTTGCGTTTATAACAGACATAAAATTGCAAATCCTAGTGCTAATTTATTGTTAGTCAATCACTAGTTTTGATATTTATAGCTTGTCATTGATTTTTATTGCGTGTGAAATAAAAATATGCTCGCACATGGATTATCAGAAGGCTTTTTTGCGGTTAACCGCAATTCCGGCGGTCGGTATTGCGGTTAACCACAAGTAGAATGTGTTCCGTGTTTTGGTTGTGCAGCGGTAAATGAACGGTCAAAAAGAAGAACCGAGGAAGGGCGTGTATCATTATGATTTTTAGCCAGTTAAATGACTGAGCTTTCTATGAATCATTGAAAGAAAAAGGCAAGATTTTTTGTACACGTATACACAGTGCGTGCTCGCACGCGGATTATCTTCAGAAGGCCCTTTGGGGTTTAACCGCAATTTCGACCGCAAAAGACACAACGGCCATTGCGGTCAGAATTGCGGTTAACCGCAAGTCGATATGTTCCGTGTTTTGTTTGCGCGGCGGTGAATGAACGGTCACTAAGAAGAATCGACAAAGGCCGTGTATCGTTATGATGTTTAGCCAGTTGAGGGTAGCCTGTTCCAGGCTCCGAGATGGTGGTGGAAAGTCGTTCAGTAATAAGAAATGCGAAAAACGCGCGGGGCTGGGGAGAGACAGGGCTCGTTTTTAATACGTTCCCACTATACTATCTGAGAGCCTGGCACAGGCTAGTTGAGGGACTTTGAACTTTCTATGATTTCTGCAATGCGCTAAGTCGTAAGTCCTATAAGAAACGTTTTTCAAATGTTGAGAAGTAGAGACTGAGTCTGTGTAAGAGCTGGATGTAGGTTTTCCGCCAACGTGCTGCAGTAACAATCAAGTCGTTTTGACTGATCGGGGCTTTCACCCATCATTACTCGTCAACAACAGAAAATGAAAAGATTAAAAGTCGTTGAAAGAAAAAGGCAAGAGTTTTTGTACACGTATACACACTGTCTTTCTTCAGTGATCATTACGTACTTCTACTTTATTGTGACCACTACATGATATGCTTCAAAAATTATTCAGGAAGGGCATTGAAGGGCATCTTTTTTGCAAGCACTCATTGTACGTTGTTATTCATCAAGTGTCTCAAGGAATGGACCATTAGAAAACTTTATAGGGAGGGGGGGGGGGGGGCAGGCGAAGTACCAAAAAAATATTCGCGCAAGGGAAAATTAAATGAAAAAAATTCATGCACGCCAATTAACCGTAAAAAATATCCATGCTACGGCCTAAAAAAAAATTCGTACAAGGAATTTGCGAACGAAAAAAAAATCCTGCCGCTCGAAAATTCCCCACCCCTTCTTCATAATGTTTTTAATGGTACGTCCCTAAAGACATAAAGTCATTTACGCTGAGGCAATTTAGTGAATTTCGTTTATAACGTGATCCTCTAAGTATTACTTTAGGTTTTGCCTCACTTAAAATGCCATGAGATAAAGGCACTATTCTCTTGTAAGACTGTTTCAACTGTTTATTGACTATTTCAAATTTTACAAGCAATATCCCGACTGCTAGTAGTTAGCAGTTAGTCAGTCGAGGCGAGCAGTGGTTACACGTATTTTATATATTTATATATGGCTCACAAGCAAGACTAGAGGAAAAGAGCAAAAAATAAATTAAATTAAGTTTACAATCTTGTATTTTGCAATTGTAAGAAGCTGAGTTTTCAAGACTAATCTATTTTAACGTGTTTTTTTCTGCTTTGCAAAGCTAAGTTGAACCCTTTAGTAGAATAAATCAACGTCGAGCAAATGAAGCAGGATATGGTTCACTCGGTTGAAATTCAGCAGCTTATAAGTTTTTGCTTTTGATCTGATTGAGATTATCCCATCACTTTTGAACAGAAATACAAAGCAACCACCACACTACCCGATATACGTTTAAAAACCGTACATGACAGATGTGGAAAAATATGCGTGATAGTACACGCTTCATGTACATAAGATTATCACACTAGTCAACAACGTGTTGAAAATAACCCTGTATAACCACAGCAACTGACGTCTTGTTGAACCGGAAGTGACTTTTTGTATTCTTGGGCAGTGTTTATAAGAGTAGAGACACTTGACAATACAAAATTTCGTAGTGCCAAGACATATTAAAGGATAAAGTTAAACAGGATTTGTAGAGTTTATCACCTCTCAGCACTCATCGTCAAATACACTTTTAAAACATTTAAGTTTTTTCACACGAGTTCTCTGTGGTCTAGACACTAATTAATATATAATTCACACTCGTCGTAACTAATATGTAGCTCTTTCAACTTAAAAGGGTGCGGCCGTACTCAAAAAAGCTGTCGTGATTTGTGCTCTCTTCTCAGCAAGGCAGTCAGATAAGTAGGTCAGTAGACGTTTATTATATTGTAGCGTGAAAAGTAAGCTTGCGTAACTGCATTGACCAATACGGATCTCTTTACCGGAATATCCACAAAATATCACAAACTGATTTTCGAACAAGGAAGTCAAAAGACAAAATGTTTGCAACTGAACCAGTCGTCGGAGGATGTCCTAAAAAAATTAAAACATTTTTAGTGACGATCAAGCATTTATTTCCTTTGAAGGCAAATGGAAGGAAGTAATGAGGCGCATGTTATTGTACAGCGCGCTCGTCGATTTGGAAATTTCACCCGTAAATTAGCAGGCAACGTTTTGCTCTTCAAAAACATCATGTCTATAAACTAAACGAAGTAAACGTTAACGCATTGTCACTGAGCCCATTTTGCTCTCTTTAGCTGGGCTAAACAGTAATCTTAACTCAATACTTATTGCATTTCTCAAATAGAGTGCAGTATATACCGGTGTATTAAAAAAAGATTCTGATTAAGTTGTTAATAGTTAAACTCTTAACTAAGGCTTGCTTTAAAGATTTTTAAAAATTTGAAGAAGTATTTACTTCGATTAACACAATGACACCTTCAGAAAAAATAATAAAATAAGAAATACGACATTTCATTAAGAAAAACTGGAAAAGCGCATTAAAATTTCCAGCACCTATCGTAATACTTACTTAATTATTTCATTCGTTATTTTCCTGGGGTTGCGGATGTACTCGATTCTCAGCTCTTCTATTAATGGTTTGGTTCTCCACTTGTCTTGTAATGTCCTCTAGCCTTCGTATCGCGCCTTGCCTCCTGATGTCGATCAGCTCAGGGGCCTGTACAACAAAAACTCTTTGTTGACCAGTTCTTATTACGGCCAAACAAATCTTCGTGAAGTACAGAACGATGGTCATCATTATCAGTAAAAGCAGGTTTGGATCCATTTCGATCGACAGAATAAGCATTGCTATTTCTTTCTGACCTTTCTGTTAACTGACGTCGAGACACAGATCGTTGTGCTGAAGAGTAGTGTCTAACACATTTCATGTGTTCTTTTATTTATTTAATGGGGAGTTTAGTCACGTGATTTCCCCACGCGAAATCGAGCCAAAACATTACCGATCCCAAACTTTCCGTTTATTCTCGTTAATATATTGCATTCTTCTGCAATTAAAATTCACGTACCTTTAGAAGATACCTTAGAGAATAAAACTTATAAATTTCATCGTGATTGGTACCGTATTTCTATTGCTAATAATCCAACTTCGCCGTCACTCGGCGTCAGGGATCGCAACTGAAGCGTGGCCGCCATGCTTGACAAAACCTGACCTGACCCGGGGAAGGCAAAATTCGATTTCGCAGTGCTTATTGGCTGAAAAACAATAGCTAATGTATGAAACAATACGGCTAAAAGGTCAGGGGACTCCTAGGCAGTAGTTTCTTTGTTCAAACGTCCGTAGTTCACGAAATATCGTTGTTTATCTGAATTAGAAGCGGTTTTCGAAGAGATCTATTATCATTATTCGGTTTAAACTACAGCTGTAGTATTTTATAGCCTTTAAGGTTTTTGTTTAGCGAAAAATAAGTCGAATTTGACGTGCTTTCATGCGCCGGAGAGCGAGTTATAATATGTGAGTTCCAACGCGTACTGAGAAGTCATGGCGCACAGCAAGGATCAAGTTTGCCAGGGGCCATCAACTTCAACAAGCCTTTCGGATTCGAATAAAACGGCAGGTAAGCAGATATTCCTTTGCTTTATTGAGATTTTTTTATGCTTCACTTATGGTTTTATGTTAGTGCCTGCTGCCATGCTCCGCCCAACTTGTTATTATACGTAAGTCTAGTGGCGTTCAAGTTATCCTTTTGGACCCTTAATTAAGTACCACTAGATGCACGGAACGTGACATTGATAAACTGATAACTCTGCAGTAAAACGGCCTTTCAGGCCTTGTTCGCACGAATCCGCAACATTTTCAGCAATTATTTTTGAATCCGTGACACTAAATACCACTGACTCGACTCGAAAAAAATAATATTACAGAGCGAATTGCGGAAAAGTGCGGATTCGTCACCCGCATACACTGGATACGCTTGTTGGTGTTTCGACTTCTTTTGTTACACAATTGAAAGCAGAAATAATTTCAAGTTTTTGGCTTTTTTTTTTCAAAATTTAGACTTTTCCGGTTTTAGTGTTGATTCAATGATTGTCTGAAGTTCCGCTGTCATACCCGGGGTCATTTTCTGATTTTGAAAAAATGTTCTTTCAGACCATTGTTTACTAAGGCTCAAGAGGTCCATTCTCGAAATACCTATGACGAAGAATTAAATGATAAAAGAAATAACCTCTGGAACCCAGGGTACCTTTTTTATACTTAATTCAGAATTTTTATTTTAAAAAAACTATAACATGATTCACTCAAAAAGACATCTGCATTTTGTTTTTGATTTGTTTGTTTGTGTTTCTTTGAGCCCCTGTCTGCAAACGCTAAGAATTCTCGATTTTTTTGAAGGCACACTTGGCGTGATGTACCCTGGGTGCCAGACGCTTTTCATGCGCGGTTTCCGGTTTCGGTCAAGTCTGGCCTGCGGCCGACGAAATGGAGCTCCCCGACGCGCGCCACTTGCGTGACCCGCGCGCATTATGGCCAATCCGACATGTCATGTCTTCGATGTTTAATAGTCAGCAAAAGTCTACCGTCTAAAATGTCCTATCCGCGCGATTAGCCTGCGATTAGCCCAGCAGTCTTTATGTGCTTTATTGTAATTAAATCTTGTGGTTACATTTGTATGGCCTTTTCCACTTCCTTATTTGGTACAGTAAAGGAATATTGCGCCTACTGGGCCTCATACCATGATGGCATGTTTTTATCTTTTATGCAGCGAAAGTATATATAGATTTCAAGAAAGCGTTCCCGAAATTTCCGTTGTTTGATCTTCCATTTTATACGAACGAAAAATTTAAAAAGGGAAGAGTTGTGTTTTCGTTGACTGGTTTTTAGCGCCGAGTAATCTCATTAATCTTCCGATCCGTTAGTCGGGGATTGGGATGTTTATCTGCACAGTTTTGAATGGGTTATACTAAACAAACTGGTATCTTTTGCAGACAGTTTTGGCGTAAAACATATATTTTAGATTGTTTGTTTTATACTGTAGTTCAATTTGTGCTGCTTTCTTTTAGATCCAAGGCTGCTCAAGGCTGCAATTAAAAGGGGTTTCCCGTCACTAATTGATGCTCATATAAACGACACAGCTTCTAAGATTTCTCGTCCCTTTTTGGTCCTGTTTGCTGTAGGTGGCGTTTTTCAATGCAGACAAGAATTTTATTAAATCCAAGGAACATGGATCAGGAAACACTGCACTTCATATGGCCTGCAGACACGGACACTTTGTGAGTATTGGAGAAATTATATCGAGACATTTGTATTTAAAATTACTTAGAAGACCGAAAAAAAAAACAGAAAATGAAAAGGAAAGAAACGGCGCCCAAAATTACGAAGCTTCTCAGATTGTTAGTTTGGGAAAACTACAAATGTTTGCGTCGGCCGTGTGGCACTATTTTTCGTGAGTTTCATTTTGCGAGTGGGCTTTCTTTACATTATATTTTGCTGGTCGAGTCTAGTTTTCCTTCCTGGCAATTTATTTTTGCGATTCTTAGAAATGCATTCAAACTTTATGCATTTATTTGAGTCAAAGGCAAAACTAGAAGTAGTCTCTCATTTTTCTCAGGTTTAGCCTGTGTCAAAACCTAAGTAATTTGTCAAGTGTAGGTGTGGCCTAAGTTGCTTTTAATCTATTATTCAATATCAAAAATCAAAACTTTATTAATGTAAAACTTATAATAGCGACCGTGAAGTTTAGATATGCGGTTGTGTTTCTCTCTGAGGACTGGTTTTGCAGATCCCAAAATAATTTTGGGCCTTTTCAATATTTATCATGTTTTCAAGTTAGGAAATTAATCTTTTCATGAAATCCCAAGTAACGATTAATTTGACTCCTGATTTTCAGGATATTGTGTTATACCTGCTGGAAAACGGAGCTGATATCGATATGTTTAATAATCACAACAACACGCCTTTTTTCCTGGCCACCGAAAGTCTTCAAAAGGAGATATGTCAGGTAGCTAAGAATATTCAACAATTATACTACTACATTAAGCTTCGTATGAGTCACTAGCCAACAAAACTGGCATTAGCTAAATCTACACCAAGTTTTGGGGAAAAGATATAGAATCAAAGCTTTTTTATTCAACTTTAATTCGCGAAGAGAATTAAAAGCATTGTTTGTTGGTTGTCACAAATAAACCTGCAAGGTTGAAGTTCTTACCATTTAAAATGTTCATTTTTCTTCAGATGAAATCTCAATTTGTTCAGAGCGCTGGCTCGATACACACAATCTATCGCGCAATGAATAATGAACACGTGAGCCAATCAGAATTCGTTATAGTATGCTAGTTGGTTCAGCTGTATCAGACAAAAATGCATCCGACGTGCACTGAATAAAAATCTCTAAACTGATCAGTTAACTTGCTAACTGAATGACTGACTGCATGACTGACTAATTAACTAACTGGCTGACTAAGCGTGACTTACGGAATAAGCTGGGTGATCCTCTAGCTGCCTGTCTTACACTTTTACCAAATTACTTACGAATCATTCTCTCTTTTCCTGTTTTTAGCTTCTGATCGAATGGGGAGCTGACGTGATGAAACGTAACAAGAGCAGTAAGACAGCCTTTGATCTCATGCGACACTATGAACTCAAGACGTTTTTAGAAGGTATTGTGCAAACGTGCTTCTTTTTATGGAAGAGGGAGGGGGTTATTAGCCTAGTCATTGTCCTAATGATGCCTGCAATTGAAACCCTACAGCCACCACCCCTCCCCCGCTTCCTCCTCATTCTCTCGCAGGTAGCCAAAATAAGAAAATATTGGCAGGATTTTTAGTTATTTCCTTGCATGCATTCAGCATATTGGTGTTATTAAACTTTCTGCCCTATAATTTTAACGTTTGTCTTTAGCAGTTTTTTATTTGCAAATAAGAAGTATGCCTTTAGTTTTGCTTGCTCATATAAACACTTCAGCAGGTAGATTCCTCAACAGCAAAGCGCATAGAAATAGCCTTTACTCGAGACCTTTAACCCTTTAAGTCGCAATATCAACATACAAATTCTGCAAACTGATCTTCATACATTTCTTTAAAGAATGTGTTGAGAGAATTGATAAAAAATCAAAGCATTTTCTCTTTAGGTGATCATTTGATAAATTCTCTTAACTATTTCTCCCGACCATGTATTGATATTGTTGGGAGAAAGTATATGGTGATTCACTGAAAGGGTTAAAACTGTCTCATGGCCGTTTTTCTACACGTGCAAGAAAACCAGGCTAGAAGCCTGCTCGTATGCTATGCTATGATCTAGCTGAAAACAAGCCTTTTGCGCATGCTATTAATTAACTGGGAACGCAGTTGAAACGATTGAATTAGTTGAACAATATCTGCTTTAGAGTCGGCTTGAATGCAGTTTGGGTTTAGTTTGTCTACTCTGGCTGTAAACTGCAACCACGGCACAACTACTGTAAAAGAGTTGCAAAAGTGTTTTGTTAGTAACCTTGATCAAATAAACCCAAACCGCTTTTATTCCTTCACTTGATTCCATGAAAACATGACGAGAACTAAGGCCTAGGCCAAACGTTGAACATTTCATGAGACGAATCAAACTTAGTGAGTTAAGGTCATAAAAATTTCGACGTCTGGCTCAGTGAAGTTCATCCGTATGAGTTTGGATCGTCCAACACGTTCTCATCGTCTGCTTCAGACGAATAGAACGTCTGAAGATCGTCTCCGACGATCGTCAATCTTCACGGACGATGAACTGGACTAATAAATTAGCAATTTGTATGATAATGTATATTTAGCCTCGTTTGGGGGAATTTTATTGCTGATCTGAATCTGTTGATTGGTTCGACGCGTCTTAAGTTCGACTTCTGACCCAAAAGACGATCTTAGCTTAATTCAGGTCGACCCAAATTAGAGTTTGGTTCGTCTCATGAAAAGTTCGCCGTTTGGCCCAAGCGTTAGTTGTTGGTGTTTGTTTTCTACTGTTCCTTCTGCAGCTAAGTATAAAGAATGGCATCAGCTTGTGCCTCAGCTGATATCAGGTGATATCAAGAAGCTGACTAAAGTGGTAGACGCGCATCACAGGAGGGAGAACATGTTGGCCAGTTTAAGAAGCAGGTGAATCGATTATCTCCAGTAAAATGTTTGGCTAATCCCTCATGTTGATAATGGCTATTCAGGGAACTTAGTAGTAGCTTTTCAAGAGAAGGTCTAGCTGGGCTTGCTTAGTGCTGCTTCAGAGAACGGTTTCTTTCAAATGTCCCCCAGGCCAATAAGACCAGTTGTTTAAAAAAGCACCTACCAATTTTTTTTTTTTTTTTTTTTCGCCCAGTGTCATTCATTACCAAGCCCTTGTGAACTCTACTGATGAAGTGCAAGGCCTCAAACGTTTGGAGAGGAACTATTTTTTTGTTGAACATTCTTTCAATGACGTTTTTTATTGCTGTTTGAACACTACTGGAAACTTCTTTTCATTTTATTCTTTTCAGGTGTGTAAGCGGTAGCACACTGCTCCATACCGCGTCTTTCTTTGGAGCTATACCTGTTATCAAGGTACAATTTTCATACTTTTCGCCATGTTCCCATTATAACGTTTAACGAAAATGCTTTTATAAGTTGCCTGTATCAGCTAATCTCTTCTCATCTGTTGTGAAAGACATTCAAACATGCATTTGCCGCGTGTAATTACGGTACCGAAATCGACCTCCGAAGGTTCCCGTTTGGACTCTTTGATCGCTAGGATGGGTGGAGCTATCTCTTGGTAGTTCCAAGTTAAACTTTTTCACTTCTCCTCTCACAAGTGGAATTTTAATTGCGTGTAGCTACATTTGTTGCTATTGTTTTCTATCATTATTTCTAGTTAAAAACGAAAATCAATGGTTATGTTGACTGTTGCTGTGTTTTGTCTCAGACCCTGCTCTCCGAGGGTGTAGACGTTAATATTTTAGATTATAAAGGAGCCACGCCCCTTCACAGAGCCAAAGATGCCGCAACTGTAGAGGTAACCTGGTGCTTTTGTTTACGCCCGATTATTCGCTTTTTTTAAACACTTTTCCGTCCATCCTTAAAAATACTTTTAATTTTGACATCGAAGAAAACTATCAACAATCTTCATTTTGCGTAACATCTCTCCATATCTCCTTAATACCTTCATCTAACTCATTGCTAAGGTTCGTATCGTTTTCTTTTGTAGCTACTCCTTGAGGCAGGATCAAATATTGACAGTGAAGACCACGATGGCAACACACCACTGCATGTGAAATGTTATGGCGAGAGCGGAGAACCTACAGACTTGGAATGCATTGAGAAAATGGTAAGATTAACTAAAGCACTTCAAACCTCCACCCATAGCAAATCACATCATGGATAATAGAAAGACGATCACGTAGAGTTATGAAAGTTTCAAAACACCTGGTCCTCTCTCATATTCAAACACCCGCTTGACAGGATACCTCCCTCTTTTTTTTCCTTCAAGTTGACTACTTTTTTTTAAAATTTCAACAGTTGATGAAAGAAGCTCCACTAAACATCAGAAATAACCGAGTAAGTATAAAATACGGAACTTAAACGATTTTGCCTACGAACACGGGTAGGGTACCTGTTTCCTATGCCTTGATACCAACCAAATATGGTTTTTATCCATGTGGTTTTGGCATTTTTTACTCTAACTGGTAGTGGATATCTGCTGCTACAAGTTTGGATGATTTAGTAGTTCCCGTACCAATCTTCCCCCCCTCCCAATTTCCAAGGGAACAACTTTGAGGACGAGTTTGCTCGTTTTTTAGACTCTCCTAGCTTTCTTCTTTTTGCTCTCTCTTGCTACATGGAAGGGAAGGAAAGAGACCATGGGGGACAAGGTTTTTGTGGCACTCTGGAAACGGTTTATCGTGAAGTCTCTCATATCGCGTCCACTATCCGTGCTTCGAAGTTGCTTACATCTCGAAACGGTCAGCGAAGCAAGGTCTCTCCTATGAGTTTTTTCCCTCCGCCTTCTGTTTCTAGTTTCTGAATTTTCGTTTTGTCACTTTCACTGAAGTATTACAATCGTGTTGATCTAAAACTACCGTGTTGAAAACCATTCTTGCGGGTACGTGATCTTGGTTATACTTTCCAACAATCAAAATGTGTTCACTTTTTTAGGATTTAATGCCGATTCACTGTTGTGCCATGCAAGGCCGGATGGACGCCATTCAAGCCTTGCTGTTCTTTGACACTGAAGAGAGCATAAAACAAAACTTGGAAATGGAGAGTGAGGTACTTAAAAACTACATTTCGGCTGTTCTACTACGCATGTTCATGTTAACCGCGCCAAACACATCGCGTATCAGGTTACACAGTCTTACAAACCAAAGAACAGTAAAAGACAATGCTTACCACCGGCATAAAAGAAAGGTTTTTCCCTCTGATTGGTTGAAATAACCTATCACAAAGGCTTAGCAGAAGGGCACCGGATTTCAATGTCAGTTTTGTTCCCAGAGTCTCTCGCAGAAAAAAAAAAGAAAAAAACCTCTGCAAACCAGATTGTAAGGATAATTTAAATTCGAACGCTAATCGATTTCTTGTATGTATATTACAGAAAACCCCGCCCAGCTTACTTCATTTGTCTGTAGCCAACGACTTCCTTGACTGTGCAAAATGGTACGTATATTGGAATTAATAAAATAAGAAAAAGTAAAAGTAACATTTTTAGCAACTTACTTACTGTAATTAAAATCAAATGAAGGCATGCTTGAACATAACAAAAATCACTTGAGAATGATAGACCTTATTCACGATACCCGCCAACTTCTCACGCTCTTTAGGATCGATGGGATAATAGTAATGTCACGGTGACGTGATATGAAGTAAATGACCGGTGTCAGCAAATAAGGTGGGCGTTTAAGGTGTGTTAGTCTCCATTAAGATTTTTTATATTCAATTCTTAGGTTGGCGGAGAACAAATTCGAATTTAAAGAAAAGGAAACAGATCTTCTTGTTCATAAGATCTTACTTGAGGAAGTTCCATGGTAAGTTAAATCAAATGAGCCCCAGAGTGTCTCTACCGTTTAAACTATTTTCCACAGTGTCACGATTTCAGTGACACTACAAACAGGTCAGTAAAGATCTAGACCATCAAATGCGAGTCTATTTTTGAGATAAGAATAAAAACGTCTAATTTGCATCATAAATTAAATGTGACCAGCTTCAATCGCGGGAAAACCTTTGGACGATGCGGGTTGTTAGAGAACCCAGTCAGGGGCGTAGCTAATTATACTCACGGTACACACGTGCGTACCTGAAAAATCGAAGATGTTATATAACAATTAATACTGCGGGATAGATACGAAGCTTGAGCGGTTTGCGACCATTGCAGTGGTGTAGACCTCAAAGCCAGGTACTTGATAACTTATAAATGCTCGCTTAATCATTTTGGTGAAAACGGTAAAGGATACATACGTGCGTTATTGCGTTGTTTAATTCACTTTTCAGTTGTTATATTGTGTTTTTTTAGTGGCAATCGTGTCGAGACCGTTCGATTTCTATTGGGTAAAGGTGCCTCCGTTAACCCAACATACCCTGGAGGAAACACGTAAGAATTGATTTTGTTTTGTCATTATTTACTTTCTTATTGAGGAACAAAAGGTATATCTGCGATCTTTGAAGTCGCAAATATGTCGGAAGAGACGATTTTGTTATTAAATACAAACACTAATGACACAATTCAATCATAGAGGAGCCTGACCTTGCAGACACGTGTCTTCAGCCCTTTTTTTTCTTTTTCGTTTTCCAGGGCTTTGCATCTCACCGCTGGCTTGGTGAATGCTTCAGATCTTTTGGAGCTGTTGCTCTCGTTTAACGCTGATGTCGATGCTATGAATGATGACCTGTGCTCCCCGCTGTTTTACGCCACTCAGTCAAACAATTTGTATGCTGCTAGCCTTCTTCTTAACCACGGTATGTAAAGACACAGGGACTAGTAGTTTAGGATACTTACTGAGCTTTTCTGCACCTTTTGATTGTCAACCATATCTATTCTATAACTTCATCAAGTACTTATGCGTCAGTTGTAAAAAATAACAACAACAACAACAACAAAACTTATTAACAAACAAATAAAATTACAGAAACTCTCAGCTAGCAAAGCTATTCGAGGCGGGACAATGCGTGCAAAATATAAAAGTAAAGACTTATACCATTAACTAAGGAAAGTTTACAGTTAGAAATAAATGGAATAAAAATCGTAATAGGGATGAGGACTAGATAACAGACTATAAAAAAAAAAAGAATTAAACAAATAAATTGTACAAGTAGCGTTGCGTGACATCCAAAAAACGGCTGCGAGGGGGACCATGTATTGCAGGGCTGGGCCCCTTTTGATACCAGCCGATGGCTGATAGGGCTACCCTGCCTAAATAAACGTGACTTTGACTTTGACGTTATAGTACCAGTCTTTTGCAATTTGAAAATGCCTTTCTCTAGCACCACCATGCATTTTCTTTAGGCCAGTTGTATGATAGACTTCGACTACAAATACAAGAATCGAAACCATTTTGATCCTTCAGTGGCGTGATTGGTTACCAATCTATCATTTAGTCAGTTAAGCGATTATTGTCAACCTCGCTCTCAAGATCGAGTTAGGGAGGGCCCTGGGAACGAGTTTGGATCATTTCGAGATTTATTTCAAGGCATTTTTTTTTCTTTTTTGCAAACAGGGGCTAATGTGCGGTTACGAAATCTACAAGGTAAAATAAAAACGTGTTTTACTTTATACATCTTAGTTTAGAAGTCGTAAACAACGTTGTGTTAGATATGCGTTATTGGCTAAGCGTAAGATCAAGACGGCTGGATTTCGGCCAAGTTTTTTTCTTGCATTTTTATTTACCAAGACGAAGTCAGCCATCTCGACCGCACAAAATTGGCCAATAAAAGATTCATTATATGCCTATTGCCAGAAAGAGAACTTTTACTTTAGGGGCAAACGCGGAAAATCCCGAGTATCTTGCCCGTTCGAGTAGCCAATTAGAATCAAGGATTGACTTCATCTTGTCCACTCGCGGATTCAGCCTTATTATATATTGACCTTATTAGCTGTTTGCTTATGTTTATTCATTTTATTACAGGGCTGACAGCCTTCGATTTTATTTCTGATTTTGAGGAGTGGATTGAATGCGGTTACTTTAATGAAGAAATCAAAGCTCGATTAAAAGGTAAACACCTTGGATACTCGAATGTTTGAGTTTGGAGAAAAAGATTAACAAACTTTCTCTACACTTGTGATTTCCTTTTTTTAATTTTAATGGCTCATTATTGAGTTTCCCAGGTGGTCGACCAGCAAACGGAACAAAGACAAGAAAGGTGTAATGTAGCAGCTGCTCGCGCAGAAGAGAAATCACCAATGGTGCCTAACCCTAACCCTAACCCTAAACAATACTAAAACAATTGAAAGAATGACATGTCATTGTTTCCGTGCGACCAATTAGGAGAGACCTTACGAGCAGCTCCTACACAACTCCAAGAAAGAGTTTGAGGAATCTCAATTTCTTTTTTTAAAGTGCTTTCGCTCAGCGTCTTTGCAAATTAATTGAAACAAAAGAAAGCGTCTACAACTCCCACAAAACGGGTTGTGTTTCGTATACCGGAATTTGAAATAGTTAATAAGTAACAAAGCATAGATAACATTAACAACAGATGTCGGTGTATGACAGTGGATAAAGAACGGAGCATCAATAACAAAGAAATTAAAAACAATAGATTCTGGTACATGAACGTCTACCCCACAAGATTGGCTTGGAACACCAACATGGCCACCGTTTGACTCTCATTATATTGAAACACAAATATGGCCGCTCGTTACGTCATGTGAAAGCGCTGTATGCAGCGAATTTAGTTAACGAACTGAGTTTTTTCAACTTTCTTAGTCGACAACTACTAAAACGAGAAAACATCACGGTTATTTTTATTATTTCTTTTAGCCTACAGTCTCAAACATGCTAGAGACCTGGTACGAGCCATAACCAAGAAAGTAAAGAACCAGCTCCCAGCTTCTACGTCACAGAGATCCCAGCCTGCTTTGCCAGGAATCGGTACTGGTCACGTGCCTCTCATGTTGCCACCTATATAAAAAGGGACCGATGAGTTCAACAAGTTCAACTCGTTTCCACAAAGGCTGGAAGGCCAAGCTGAATGAACAGTTTTGCAGAGCTGGAGAGAGTTCTATAAAGCTCGGTCGTTGGGAGTGGAGAAAGCAAACAATTTGATAGTGAATTACGAAGTTGTTGTTTTCGCCTCCTGCCTAATATGTTTTTAACTGGCAATATATTTTCGGCCCTTTTTTGTTCCTCACTGTGACAATAGACCACGTTCGATATATTAAAATTCTAACATGACTCCGAGGCTTTAGGGTCAAAATTGCAAATTCACGGCTCCACTGTCTTGCAATTCCCAGAGGAGACTTAAAACTCCAAATAAAGAAAAATGATCAGAAAGCCTCGGAAACATTAGAATTTTAATATATCGAACGTGGGCTAAAGAGAGAAGATATCGTTACAAATGTGGCAGAAAAAAAACCTGTGCACGATTGCTCTCAGGAGCAAAACTGTAGCCCAAACTTTTCTTCCATTGTTCGACAGTGCAAATGACCGTTTCTGTCAAGAAAGATCGTTGAAATCCAGAAATTTTTCTACCATGGTAACGTGAAATCACACTTCCTCTCTCTATTGTAATCTATCTATCCTTTTTTATTTCGCCTTTGGCTTTTTCTCGCTTGTTTCAAAACTTCCGATTAACATCCAAACGAACGTGCTCCTGATCATCTCCGAATTACACAATACGGCGCCGTCTTAAGAAAGAAACTCACACACAACCACACACACTCCACCCTACGGCGTAAAAGCAAAAATATCGAGAATTGTATTTATTTTCTCGCCAAATTAGATGTGAAAATCTCCCGTATTGATAACACAGACCAGAGCTGCTGCTTCTAACAAATATTTTTATATTAACAACAGTTAATTGTTCACATTTTAAAAACCAATTATTAAAAACAGAAAAATCGAGCCAAAGTTAGGCTCAATTTAGCCTAGAAGCAAGACATTTTGCATTAAGGGACTGAATTGAATTGAATTGAAGCGGACTTTCTCCTCCAAATCTGTATTTTGCTTTCCATAGTTGATCTTCTTTCTCTCATTCTCGAAAGCGAGGATCACGGGCATTTTATACAGCGGGTCCATACCCTAGGTGCCAGATGTTTTTTTTTTTTTTCATAATAGAGAGATTTTAAGATTCACGTTTACGCCAAAAGGCAGACGTGAATTTGTACCACATGACCAGGGTTTCCCTTATTTTCCGTTTACCCTTTATTGCTTCTGCACAGAAATATGTAGTTTTATGCTAGTTTTAACGATAGGAATCGTTCCGAACTGTTTTTATCAGCTTATTTTCTATTCTGAGAAATTCTCAACTTGAGTCTGACGTTTGCTGTTTGCGGTAAACGTGAATCTTAATCTCTCTAATTATCAAAGAATGAGTACGGTTTATTTTGTCCTAGGTATTTTGAAAATGGACGTCTGGAACCACGCAGGTGTTAGCTGGTCCAAGCCCCCACTAATTTAATATTCTACTCAATGTTACTCCCTTACTCCTTAACAGAAAAAGTACTTTTTTCATACCGGTCCCAATAAATTGTACTCATTTTACATACGTACTTACAAACACTGCATTCCTAAATTTTCTTTAACCCCAGCCCCAAAAGACATTGCCAGACAACACGAGATAAACATAGTAGAGCCGGAAGGATCGTTAGTTAGAGGAAGGTGCGTCTGCCTGTCTCTATAAAATACCAAAAGGACAGATTTCGTTGTTAGTGTGAATAGGGCTTCTGTTCGCACATACGAACTGGTAATTTAGGCGCAATTTCTGTAACAGAGCGCAGCTGCGCCACCCCGGTCTGTGAGATGGAAAGTCACATCGGATGCAAGAAGTATTTATTCCATACTGGATGGCTTTACGTGTCGACTCGAAAAGCTATCCGGCCATATAGCCTTACTCTTGCACCTCCAAATCCAATGGTGATGTATTGAAAATATACGAGGTACCAAACATCAAAGAGTCCCGGGTGTGGCGGTCAGCAGTCAAAACTCCCTCCTTATCTATCGGACATCTCTGACGTACAACTCGCTTAAACGCCACAGTTATTACCTTCGATTCCTTCCTCTTTTTTAAGAAGTGTCATGACAAGACGGAGGTCCGTCTAAGATGGATACAGAGTGCGCGTCCCAAGGGTGTGCGTTTTTAGTAACACAGAGTTGATAGAACCTGGGAAAGCACTCCCTTATTTGGTCTAAACGGAAATGTGCCCCTGAACTGCAGGGTCTTAAGTCTTGATCAGGGGATTCTATTTCACTGAGTATTTAGCGTCTTGAACAGAAGCCTTTAAAACATGAGTGTGAGGGATGGCGATGAGGGCTCTAAGTTTGTGGTGCCAGCAATGTAGTTTGGAAAGCACTTAACCTTTGGACAAGGAGGGTTCAAGAGGGTCCCGAAAGATTAAACATCAGCAAGAGCGTTTTCTTCAGTAGCTGTTTAACAAGTCTAGCTGATGATCAGTTTCTATGGTTACGAGATATGACGTCATAAGTAGCAGATAACGTGGCGGGTTGACGGTCCTGATGTTATTCCACTTGTTTCAACGATAAAAGGAAAACTTGTAGATAAGTGATGGAAAGTACTTATTTATGTGTTATTTTACATGTCAAGCATAGGAAAATACCAATTTTCTCCGATTATTTTTTAAATTTACCTGGTATCTAACTCTGGGTAAAATCCAATATGGCGAATATGTTTGGTGACGTCACAGGCTTCCAGCAGGGCCACCACCCATGAAGTATTATAAACCCTGTTACGTTAAGTGAAAGCGCTGTATGCAGCGAATTTAATTAACTAACTGAGTTTTTCAACTTTCTTAGTCGACAACTACTAAAAAAAGAACATCACCGTTTTTTTATTTCTTTTAGCCTACAGTCTCAAACATGCTAGAGACCTGGTACGAGCCATAACCAAGAAAGTAAAGAACCAGCTCCCAGCTTCTACGTCACAGAGATCCCAGCCTGCTTTGCCAGGAATCGGTACTGGTCACGTGCCTCTCATGTTGCCACCAATAAAAGGGACCGATGAGTTAAACAAGTTCAACTCGTTCGCTCAAAATGAATGAATGAACAGCTTTGCAGAGCTGGAGAGAGTTCTATAAAGCTCTGTCATTGGGAGTGGAGAAAGCAAACAATTTGATGGTGAATTACGAAGTTGTTGTTTTCGCCTCCTGCCTAATATCTTTTTAAACCGGCAATATATTTTCCGTTTTTTGTTCCTCACTGTGTTCGTTTATTCCTCGCACGAACGAGACAAGTTTAGGTGATGATGTAGCAGATAACGCGGGGGGCTGACAACCCTGCTGTTATTCCACTTGTTTAAACGATAATTTGAATAAAATGATGCAAAGTACTTATTTATGTGTTATTTTGCATGTCAAGCACAGAAAAATACTAGTTTTCTCCGGCCGTTTTTTTTAATTTACCTGATATCTAACTCTGGGTACAATCCATACATGGCGAATACGTTTGGTGACGTCACAGGCTTCCAGCAGGGCCACCAACCATGAAGTCTTGTAAACACCATCTTACCGAGAAGATCAAAGGCTTTCCACTGAAGGTAAAATCTTTTCGAAATGCTCTAAAACGAAAAACGAAAACTCGAAAGGGGGCTCCATCACACCCCCAACTCACTAACTACAATGGGGTCGAGATGACTTTACGTGTACGTCCAAGGGTTAAACGAATCAGAGTCATAAAAAAGTTCTCATCTTAAACAGGGTAAGGAAATGAACAAGGTTTTGTCTTAAACGACCTTAAACAGGGTTAGGGTTGGAAGATCTCGTTCTAACTTACGGTAAATTCCGGACCTCTGTGACTCGAACAAAACGCTCTGCTGGTGATGTCAATCATTGGTCGTCATCCGTTAACCAATTCAGACTCAACATCCCGTGCAGGATCAGGCCATGGATGTTATTTTCACGATTCTGATGTTATTTTGCTTCGTTGAAGTTTATAGTTAAGATCCTATGGAAGGCATAGAAGCAACATACGAAAAACTCAAAATATCGGTTCCTTCATCCCATGGAGTTGTCGACGTCACTGTTTTAAGAAAGTCTGGGAGACCTGCAGGTACGGGCGCATTCAATTCATTATGGTACATTTATGCAGTGAGATGCAATGCGCTTGGAGACCTGTACTAATTGAAAGGTTTTTCCTTTATAGAATACCAAGTTTATAACGGTTATCTGGCTTCGTCGACTGTCCATCGTCATCACTTAGAAAAGATAATATTGGTGGCTTTCGATGCAAGTATTATCACTATAACGAGAGATGCTACTGTCCGTACTCCGAACAAGTACACCGTCAACCCGGCGAGGTTAGAGGTGGATCAGTCTGAAGTATGGATGGATGCATGACTTATGAACACATCAGCGCGTTAGCAAACAGGAGGCTTATCTTTACTCAATGACTGGAAAAATAATCTACAGTTGAATCTACATTACTGTAATTATATAGGAGTACTCCATCCAACGATTCTCACCTGTGACTTGTATGATGTACATGTTGGTCCAACCTGGCAGAGCCTGTACAGTAGATTTACAGCGATACACAAAGTGACGTAGACTTGTCGTGTAAACATATCGTGTGAGATGAATGTGTAGCGTTTAAATAGACCTTATTCACACTACTCGACATATTCGCGCGCCTTTGGTTTGATGGGATAAAAGCAATTACAAATGGTATTTCAGGGGACGGACAAGATATACAATTTTGCCAGTACGAGTAATCCCGTATCGAGTATAATTTGTTTATTCTCTCAAAACGAGACAACGATTTTAGTCTGTCACTGAATGTACAGTCCAAGTTTCGATAAGTTTCAGAAGTTGAAAGTCATTATATTCGCAAAAATAAAAATGCTCACTTCCACTGGGCATAATTGACCATAATTTGCCATATCGTGTTTTTCCTTCTTTGTTAAACCACGTGATCTTGCTTTTATCCCATCATTCCATTAGCGCGTGCAAAGATGGCTGAAATATAAATAAATTTGTAACCCTTAGCTGTCCGATCAGCCTTGCCTTCAGTTTTAAGTGTTATTTTGTATTGCTGATCCTGATCTACAACTTGATCTAGCTTTCCCTCGCTGCTGTTTGTCCACGTGGTCCTTGCAAGAATTGATGGCAAGGAAGGTCTATTGGCCTGGGCCGGGTTGTTCAAAGCACGGTTAAGTTAACCCACGGTTAGAGCGAAATTTGATTTCACATATTAAAGCTTAAGAAGCAAATTCAGTTTTATTCTTTTTGCCTACAATTTGATGATTGCAGGCTCTAAAAAGAAGGGAGAAAATTATCCGGGAAAATGCTTTTGAACAAAAAAAAAAAACCGGGTTAAAATTTAACCCTGAGTTAGCGCTAATCGGCTTTCGAACAACTGGGTCCTGTTTTTTTGTTTTGTTTTGTTTTATTTTATTTTCTCAGAGGTGTCGCAATTACAGCTTAGATTTCATCATTAGTAAGCATGATTTGAGAGCATGAAAAGTAACCGAGACCAGGGTCTGACGAATGACGCATCTTGTTGAGCCAAACGAGAATAACGGGCAAATAATTCTTTTGTGTCAGACTTTGTGAGATGATAATGATCATAATGATGACGTTGGATATAAGAGTTTTTTTTTTCTTTTTTGATCGCAGTGATTTTTCGCCCACTTTAGAAACTGTCCGATAAATACTGGGCTTGGAAGAAGAACAAGTCGAGATAAGCGGTGATCACACCAAATATGAGGTACGTGATGTTCTAAAATAACCCACTCTTCAGGTCCACCTCATATTCGATTCTTGGTGCCAATCAAGGCCTTTCTCGCTTCTTTAGAAATATCTGTCGTTTATATATCGAGCACCTGTACAAGCTGATTTCTGTCTAAGACAGACACCTTTTTGACCGGCGCTATGTGTCCATCTTAGAGAGATGTCCGTCTTATAGAGAGTCAACTAAAAGGAGCAAAGAAAGGCAGGGACAAACTTTAGGTATCCGTCTTAGCGAGAGGTCAGTTAATTAAGAGCTCACTTTACTTCCTTAAGAGAGAGACGCATTACGTAAAGTTTGGTTTGGTTGAAAAAAAAATTCGCGCTACATTACAAACTACTCTGTTTAGGGTTTCACTGACTATACTTGATTGAAAACCGCGGACAAGTATCTTATAATTGTGGGGATAGCCTGTTTCCACACGCCCCTCCCCCCCTTTTTTTGTTTGTTTGTCTTTTGAATTTTGAATTTTAATTTTTCTCTGAGGGATTGGGCATTTGTACGCAGGCTATATGGGGATATCCTTGCAATCATCTAGCGTAACAATCACCGGGAAGTATCCATTTTTTTAACATCCCTATTACATAATTTGTTATCTTTCTTATTTTCAGATATACTTTGAAAGTTCATCAAGAAATAAGACGTTAAAGGCCGGATCCTGGTATGTTATTTAAACTGAAACCTGGTGTAATCCCGACCAAACAACGAACGTGAACTGACGTTTTACATCTTGCATGAGCAAAAGTGAATCTCTCTCCCAAGTTTGATAACAACCGTGTAGCTACCGTTAATCCTGTGACGCTTCGAGAGGATCCACTAGACCCATACTGTGCTTTTTTTGAAAATTCTTTTTGGCTTACAACCGGTTTTGTCTTTAACCAAAAATGGATCTGTGTACAGACTATATTGCTTATGATATTCATTGTTTTGTTAGCCTGTGAACAGGCCCGCTCTGTTTGGGAAGAGCGATTTTTTCACCCCTTCATCAAACAGAGAGCCTGTTCACAGGCTTATTGTTTGTCAATTTGTTATTTGAACTTGTTTTTGAGAGTATATCTGCGACGTTATTGATAGTTTGTCAGTATTATCTGATTTTTTGTTAAACTATCTATGGTGACGATATTCATCATTTGCCAATTTTATTGGAGCTTTTGCTGCTGTGGAATAATGAAATCTTTACGAATTAAGTTCCTCCTATAGTTACGAACGCTAAACAAACTTGTCGTTTTCTTTTGCCTTTAGGTTTCTGTATCAGATTTTTCCAGGTACTACACTGCAATGTCAGCCATTGTTGTTCATAGCAGCAAAAACTGGAGAACTGGATACTGTGCAGAAACTGGTATGAAAAATTATTTGTTGTAAATTTCTTTTTAATGCGAGTCTCGAGGAGGAGTGCTTACAGTAAATAAATGTTAGTTAAGTCGTTAAGCTAATGCCCTCTGGTGTTTGGCAAGTACTGAGCGCTTTCTAAAGGACAAAGGAGACTGCTTAGTTCAACCTTTGTATTTACCAAAATATTTTAAAAATTTACCCAGCCATTTCACGGACTCGCTGTTATCCGGAATAAAGCAAACGACAGAATGAAGTCGGAGAGACTAAGTTTAAGTCGCTTGTTTAGACTTTTATTTCCCTCTCAGAAGCTTATTTATGATTCGTAAGGAAAGTACAAAGGAACATTATCAAATTAATGTTATCATTTCTAATGTAGACACGGCTAAACTTTACACCCAATAAACATGGTCAAAATAACCCTTAATCTACATATTAGTGCAAGAATGAATAGATCTGTGGAAGTCATTCAAAAAGTTCAAAATTCGTGTTTTACCACTAGCTTCACAAAGGAATTCTGCTTGCACATTAACCCACCACACGCTACATCTGATGGACATACAATATTTACTTGCATGTATTATTCTTGTGTCTTTAAAAAGTCGATATTAGGAATTTGAACGTTACTTTTACAAACTTCGCCTCTGCTGCAATTTCGTTTGAACTTGTGACAACTCGTTATCCTTCTATGTACACTTTTCAATAATCAGGAAGTTAACTTACGGCCAAAAAGGTGATAAATGTCAACTATCAACAACCATGTCGTACTTAAAAAGTACTTATTTACAAATACTTTTAATCGAAGTTTAGTGACGCGCGCGGCTTGATCAGTTCAAATTTCAGTTATCATTCACGCCGGAGGCTATCATTTGAAACCATTCTTTACGTAATATATCAAACATGAGATGCAGTGTTTCATCACGAGATGAAACACCGAGAAGAGAGTTGAAAATACGACGCGCAGCGGAGTATTTTTGACGAACTTCGAGGTGTTTCATCTGGTGATGAAACACTGTGTCGAATGTTTGATATTTCTTCTCAAACAAAATCATTTTTGAAGGAGAAATTAAGGATGCAAATACTAAGCAGTGTTTCATCCGATTTCCAAACACTCATTAAACATTAATTTCCTTTGTATTTTCTTAATGAATTATTAATGAGTTTGAGAAAGGCATTTACTTTTTGAAGTTGATTTGGGTCAGTCTCAACGAGTTTCGATTTATGTTTTAATTACCGGTAATTTATTGTGTATATGAAATGCTCTTTTAATAACATTTCTTTCAATGTGATGAAATCTTTTTAATTGCTGTCGTCTGTGGTGTAAACTAAGTACAAATTTTCATAATTCGTGAAAAAATAAGTTCGGCTCTAAACTATTTGAACGAGCCAAACTTCCTTCAGTTTGTGTTAAAGATGCAGCTAAGATATATACAACGTTTTCGGTCCGTTCCGGAGGCCTTAAATTGCGTGCCCTCAATAGCCCTAACCCTTGAGTCGATGAAACGTGTCCGTGACGTATATATTATATATTAGGGAGCTTTTATTAAAACAACACGACGGTGACGGCAGCGAAAACGTCATTGTAAAAAAGTTTCCGCTTTTCCTCAAAGTTTTTCGAGATTGTTTTAACTCGCTTTAAGTGCCAAATGCAAGCTAATTTTCCCAGAACTGGTTTCCTGAGGACCTAACCCAAGTTTAGAAGGAGAAAAAAAAAATTAGTTGTGGTGAGTTTACTTCCTCCGTACAACGTTCCGTGAGGGAATTTCACGGTCGTAGTCATGTAGTGACGGCAAATAAATGTACGAAGAAGCGTGCTGAACGTGCGGAGTTGATGTTTTGTTAATCTAAATCTATTGCTCTTTTGACGTTTTCGTTGCCGTTTCTGTCGTCGTTGGGCTGAGAACACGCCAGAATTGCGGATAACATAGACACATTGCTATATCCCTTCAGTGTGCGTATTAACAAAGGTATTCACTGAAATTGAAATTGAAATGGAGTCCCGCGGTGTAGTGAATCGCTAATAGGCCCGTTCTTAGCTCATATTGGATGATTCATTGTCCTAGTGTTTAAAACATCACAAAGATTACTTATTGTTATATTTATCATTAGCAACATACACTACAGCAAAGCTGGTGTTCCTTTCCTCTAGGGTAACTGAAGGTTAATTTTTATTTAAACCTCTCCTCATAGTCTCTTGGATTTCACTAAGTAATGAACAAACGCAACAAAAAATTAGTCAGAACGAAAAGTTGTCAAATTTATGATGTTGCTTCCCAATCAATTATTTTAGTGTGCAGATTGGGCATTTACAGCGCTGGGAAAAACAGACGTTTTTAATTGTCTGTTAACATGGAATAACGCTGGTCATTTTTTCAACAGCTTGGTAATTTGAGTTTACTAAAAGACGTAGTTAGTATTTTTGCATACTCCGAAGAAAATGACTGACCTAATGACAGGCAATCCGGAAGCCTCGAGTTCAGTTCCTTAGTCGTGAGTTCAAATTGAAAAAATCGAAAATATTTTGTTTTGCCTTGTTCCGGCCAGTAGTATCCTTCCATTTGGATTATTTGTTTCAGAGAGTCTGGCCCATAGCTTTTGTGCTGTAAATACTGCCGAGGGCAACAAAATACACTTATTTCATTTACAGAAAGTATTCTGTCCTAATTTCCTTATGTTTACTTATAGGAAAGGTCAATTGCAAATAATTACAAGTTATTAAGCAGTGAATGACTTATAATTACCGTTCGTTCGTCATGTTCCTGAGGGCATTGGCGGAAAAAAGTATGGCTTATGTCCGCAGGTCTGTGTGCTGATCTTTGCTCTCTTATGTCCATCTCTGGAGCCTGATGAACTACTAAGACTGGTTGTTCGTCGGCTACTCTCATAGCAGGGTAAATCTTTATCACAAAGTACAAAAAACACGTACATTATAAATAGTTTCGTCGCGCTAAACATTTCGCCGTGTTGATTGATTTGGAATCAAATAAAATTGTAAATAGGACTGTGAAACAGTTTCTTCTTAAACTGAGTTGCTTACCCTTCTTTCGTTGTACGCATTCCTATGAACCAGGGCGGGAGGTATTTTGATGGTGTTTCTTCGTAACCCTCGCCTGGTGTCTACAGCTCTTTGTACCACTATTTGCTCTCCTGCACCCAATTCAGGAGCCTGAACTGTATGTTCAATGGCATTTATCAGAGCTATGCAGATCTTCATCACACAGTACCCCAGAACGTACATCATTATAAGTGAAGCAACGATAACCACGTCGGTCGTCATGATAAACACTATCCTTACACGCGCTTTTAAAAATTGTCTAGTGGTTTTATCCTCTTGTGTGTCCGTTCTTGATTTTCCGTCTTTCAGTGAAGAAAATTGGCAAAACTGTTCACAACTTATTTCAGCCTCCTTATGAAGCTTCCGGACCCAAGAAATGAAAGTTCTGCAGATAATACGCAGGTTTATGTTATGATATTGGGAAGTCTCGAGGCTTTTATTGGTCAATCACTTAAGAGAGATTTTCAAGAGACATCAGGTGCGCGACTTTATTTTGACAGTTATGACAAGTAAAAGTGGTGATGGGGGTAATCTGCTCTAGCCATATACGCACGTGGTCATTGGTCAATCATTAATGATAGTATTATAGCATTGAAGACATTGAAATGTTTACTGGGAGGCATGTTTTCCTATGTGTGGCCATGTAAATTGCAATAAAAGCAACATTTCTTTCATTGTTGCAGTTAATTTTTGCTTTACGAGCAACGTGTACTTTCGAGGGTGTTTATTGTTGAAGCGGAAGTTTCTATTGTTTTTATTTGTATCGACCTTCTTTAACCAAGCAAGGCAAAGCGTAGGGTAATGACTTTAATGTAATCTATTCATTTTTTTTGTATTTTGTGGACAATTGTTAGGATTACGCTTATAGTTAGGCGATGGTTGTATTCCCGCAGAGTACCATTCTACTACAGAATTAGCATAGCGTTTGGGCAGGTTCATTGTTCATTGTTCTTGACGATTGTCTATCTTTGGCTTCTACCGCAGAATTAACATCACAAAAGTTAACTGTAGTTGAATAATTGAAAAAATTTTAAAGAAAACTAAATTAACTCCAATTTGAATATGAATGTAGCAGAACATTTAATTATTGAGAATGTAAAAAGAAAACTAATGAAACTCCTCTAAAAATGAATGTAAATGAGGCAGAACAAGGCTGTAGTTTTGAGGTGCATGTATCGGAAGCAAAATTAATGTTTAATATATATCCGAAAGCTCCCCTAACATACAAGGCCCCATATGTATTACGAGAAAGATGACGATAAACTGGGGAAATCAAAAAATGCTAACATTTGAAGAAAGTAATTTATAAGTATAACATATTTTGAAAAGCATCGTCTGACAGTTGAGCGACGAAGCCTAGACGAGGGTTGCTTTTTAAACCGGAACTGGTGGAACGCGGTTTGTTTCACTCTATATAAAGTCAAACCTGTATTAAGCGGCCCTGTATTAAGCGGTCACCTGTCACAGTCCCGGAAATCCGGCGCTTACCTTATTTACCGTAAACTTGACCTCCACAAAAACGGACGAGTTCACTCTTTCTATAGCCTGCGAAAAGCATCCGTTTCTCCTCGCTCTTCATCAAGGTCCCAAGTGCTGATTTTATTGTTTTCACCTGTATTAAACGGTCACTCTGTTAACAAAAAAAAGGGAGTCAAGTACAGCAAAGTTAAAATCACAAGTGTAACTTGTTTCCAAAAATTTTTAGGCGTAGTGTCAACATTGAACACCAAATTGATCTTTAACTAGCTTCACTTTTAACTTATTGCACGAAAATTGTCCCCTTCAAAATGATATTCGCAAGGCACTTCTAAACCATAACCATGACCCTGACGGAATCATCTGAGGCACAAAAGACCTCACGTACAGTTTTGGATGAACAAGTGTACTACGTTTACCCCACTTGGTTTCTGTTTTCTTTGTATTGTTATAGTTACTGTTTTTTAACATCACCACGCGTCACCTGGTGTAGAGAAGCCATCATTGCTTTTCGTCAGCCAAGGCCGAAAAAAATTAATGGAAAAAAGAACGTAACAAGTTCCAGGGCAAGGGTTGCTTTTGTTATTGCACGATGGGATTTTCAGTCATTTCAAGATTGTAGTTTACTTTTCCCTAATAATTTCCAGATGCATGGGAAACTAACATTGAATAATAACTGTGCATTTAAGCGATTTTTCCGGGAAGAAATTGCGGAAATCGATATAGTTTTTCGAGGTTTTTGTTTCACTGACATATCTCAGTGAATCCACCTTTTTCACTAAACCGTGAAAGGTCCCTCGATCCTTAATTGCCCAGGCCGCTATTATTTGCAAAATTAGTGTTCAGTAAATTTTACAATTTGTGGTAATTAAAAATAATCTACGGGCAATTTTTGCGTGATATTTTGACTCCAGTGAATACTTATTTTGAGTATTGAGTGGTTTATCACGATTTTCAAAAATATGCAACGTTGCCTTTTTTACGTCGTCATTTCAAGATGAATACGGAACAACAAAGTATCTAAAGCAGTTCGTTTTGAATGAAACTCGTTGCATTAAAAAAAAAATGAGAACTGGCATTGGTATACATCAATTGTACATAAGTGTCACTCAATTGATTAAGTTCCTTTGGAAAGCAATCACCGCTCTGCTTTGTCAAGGTTTAGCTGCCAGGCGGAATTTTATCGGCTGTTATCATGATCACGTACTGAATAGCTGAACTTTTTCTTTAGAATTGCAAAAAGACCGTGTGGTGGTGGTTCTCATGACAACAAGTCGTTTTGTTTTTTGACTCCACTTATAAATATAAGTCGTTAGAATTTAATTCTGTTATATATATCATATATAAGTATATTTATCTACATCTCAGTACAAACAACGACGCAATGCTATGATAAGCATGAGTTTAAGACTAAACAATTTTTTAGAAGGTAAATGCTTTAACGCATTTCCATTGACGTCATCCTACGACCAACGCGATTGCTGCGTGACCAACAGTTAAAATCATATATCTGTATCCTCTCTTTGTAAAACCATATTTGTCCAATGACTTTTAAAGAGGCCACGAGACAGTTAACCCAATTAGAAGTGACACAAACATTTCTATAAACTGAAGCAGCTTAACAAACATGGGACATCTGTAATTTGTGCACCCCTCGACCGATACATCGCTCGACATATCGACCGACACTCGACCGACACTTGACCGATATGTCGGTCGAGATATATATGTGTCGGTCGCGTCGACATATCCTCCGATATGTTTGTCGACCGAGAGTGGTTGTCCGATTGTCGGCCGACATGTCGATCGATACGCTACCGACATTCCGCCGATACTTCACTGAAACTTGCGTACTGGTGACTGTGGCCTGCGTCGCAGACGTAATTTAACCTTGGTTAGTAACGTCTGCTGAGCAGCGCAGATATCCCTGTTCTACCCCCCCCGCTTCTCAGAGGTTTCTTTGTATAAACCCGGCGTAGTCAATCGTCGCTTCTCCCCGTCGGGTTTTTCTTGGCGGGTGAAAGTAGAAACTAGCCCTATAATCTTAAGGATAAATGCACACTGACGCTATTTTAGCGAAACGTCCCCAGCGGCGAAGAGCGAAGGAGAAACGGATGCTCTCGCAGGCTAACGCTATTTTTACCATTCCCCGTGTCTTAGCCGGAGGTTAGGGTTTTTTGTTAAAAAGGAAAGGAAAAAAAAAATTGGCCCCTCCAGACCCATGATACACCAAATTACTCGCATATTTAACTTATCATCGTTACAATCTTTTATTTATTTTGTTTATTTTTTATTTATTTATTTACATTTGCCACATAAAATAAATATTACAGAAAGAAAATGAAAAAATATATCTATTATTACTAAGATTGCACTTTTGTAATAGATAGAGTGACGAGGTAGCCCAATAGAAACTAAATGGCTTGTAGAAAATTGGGCTCCTCATACTTAATTATGATATAATGTCAGCTGTCATATCATGGTCAGGCGAGTTTAATTTATCGCTCTCTTGATGACGTATTTTTTTAATGAAGTCTTGAAACTAGAGTAACTTGTCAGTTCCGTAAGATTATGGGGAAGGGAGTTCGATAGTTTAGGTCTTAGATGAAGGATTGTGAACTGTTTAATGTTTGTTCTACAGAAATAAGGTCGGTAGTTATTATCGAACGCCTGCCACGCAGGCTAGAGTATTATATGTGTGTACTTGGCGATTAGTAACAAGGCGGTGTTAAACGTATGAGGAAGGAGGTTATTATGATATGAGTACATAAAACACGCAACAAAGAACGCATTAATGTTGAAAATGTCAAGGATTTTAAGAGTCCGAAAAAGAGGTGCAGTATGAGTAAGATATTCAGTTCCACAAATGATTCTGACGATGCGTTTCTGTAGGTAGAGAATCCTATTCAAATTGAATGGATACGTTTCGGCGGTCGGGATTGCGGTTAACCGCAAGTAGAATGTGTTCCGTGTTTTGGTTGTGCAGCGGTAAATGAACGGTCAAAAAGAAGAACCGACGAAGGGCGTGTATCATTATGATTTGTAGCCAGTTAAGTGACTCAGCTTTCTATGAGTCATTAAAAGAAAAAGGCAAGATTTTTTGTACACGTGTACACAGTGTAATAATAATTAAATGATTTGTTTTGCGTGCTCGCACGCGGATTATCTTCAGAAGGTCCTTTGGCGTTTAACCGCAATTTCGACCGCAAAAGACACAAAGGCCATTGCGGTCAGGATTGCGGTTAACCGCAAGTCGAATATGTTCCGTGTTTTGGTTGCCCGGCGGTGAATGAACGTTCACTAAGAAGAATCGACAAAGGCCGTGTATCATTATGATGTTTGTCCATGTCCATGCATTTATTACATCTCGTGTTGATTATTGTAACAGTCTTTTGTATGGGCTGCCCAACTACCAGCTTAACAAATTGCAGAGAGTTTTGAATGCCTCAGCCAGGCTAGTTTGTAATGCCCCTAGGTTTTGCCACATCTCACCCCTTCTTTGTGGTCTGCGTTGGCTTCCTGTTAAAGCCCGGATAGAATTTAAGATACTGCTTATTACGTTCAAAGCAATTCACAGCCTTGCTCCTAAATATCTATGCGATTTACTAACATTTAATTCGTCGTTATATAACCTTAGATCTTCAGATAGTATTTTACTTTCTATGCCAGCTACTCGATCGAAGACATTAGGTGATAGAGCTTTTATGGTAGCAGCGCCAAGGCTCTGGAACTCTCTTCCAAAAGAACTTCGTGCGATTACTAATGTGAACAGTTTTAAGGCGCATATTAAGACTTATCTTTTTAAAACTTTATATTGGTGAGCAATTTATATATTCACTTCTTACTTGCATGCATATATATTCTTTCTATTTTTTATTTATTTTATTTTATTATTTTTTTTAATGCATTATCTTTTATTTGTTTCTTTTAGGTAATGTAGTTGTAATGCTCAGCTGATCATTCTCATGTTAAGCTGCGCACAATAAGTTCATAAATTATTATTTTTATGTTTAGCCAGTTGAAAGACTTGGAACTTTCTATGATTTCTGCAATGCGCTAAGTCGTAAGACCTAAAAGAAACGTTTTACAGTTGTGTATGGAAGCGAGACTGAGGGTGACCTTGTTTTGATACAAACCTTTCTGCTTTATTATGTAAATCAAGTTATTCTTATGCTAACTATTATTTTTCCAGAACAATTTCCATAACAAAGCAAAGAAGGTTTGTATCAAAACAAGGTCATCCTCAGCCTCGCTTCCATCCATAACTGTAAAATGGCCTATTGTGCGTACCTCCCAAAAAATCCTGGCTACGCCTTTGACAGATTGGGGCTTTCGCCCATCATTACTCGTCAACAAAAGAAAATGAAAACATTAAAAGTCATTAAAAGAAAAAGGCAAGAGTTTTTGTACACGTATACACACTGTCTTTCTTCAGTGATCATTACGTACTTCTACTTTATTGTGACCACTACAAGATATGCTTCAAAAATTACTCGGTAAAATGCTCATTGAAGGGCATCCTTTTGCAAGCACTCATTGTACATTGTTTTTCATCAAGTGTCTTAAGGCACGGACCATTAGAAAACTTTATGGGGGGCAGGCGAAGTACCAAAAAAATATTCGCGCAAGGGAAAATTAAGTGAAAAAAAAATTCATGCATGCCAATTAACCCTAAAAAATATCCATGCTACGGCCTGAAAAAAAATTCATACAAGGAATTTGATAACGAAAAAAAAATCCTGCCGCTCGAAAATTCCCCACCCCTCCCCCATAACTTTTTTAAAGACAATAGGGACTTTAAGATCCAACGACGCGGACGGTAACGAAAACGTCACAAAAACAATAGGTTTTATTAGCAAAACAACAACTTTGCACGTGCACCATGCTTTTTTGTACATTTCTCTGCCCGTTTTTGCACGACTACGACGTGAACATGCCTAATTTCGCGTTTTATGGAGGACGTAAACAAGCAACGACGAAATTTTATTTCTCTTTCTCTACTTGGATATCGTGCCTAGGAATTCAACTCCAGGAGGATTCGCCTACATTTGGCAAAGTAAGAGGGTAGGAATAATTGCGATAAAGACTGAAAGAACGTAAATTTACTTTTTAAGCGACGTTCTCATTCCTGTCGCGTCGTTGGATCTTAAAGTCCCTATTAAGTCATTTACGCTGAGGCAATTTAGTGAATTGCGTTTATAACGTGATCCTCTAAGTATTGCTTTAGGTTTTGCCTCACTTAAAATGTTTAAGACCGCGAGATAAAGGCACTTTTCTCTTGGAAGACTGTTTCAACTGTTTACTAACTATTTCAAATTTTACAAGCAATATCCCGACTGCTAGTAGTTAGCAGTTAGTCAGTCGAGGCGAGCAGTGGTTACACGTATTTTATATATTTATATATGGCTCACAAGCAAGACTAGAGGAAAAGAGCAAAAAATAAATTAAATTAAGTTTACAATCTTGTATTTTGCAATTGTAAGAAGCCGAGTTTTCAAGACTAATCTATTTTAACTTGTTTTTTTCTGCTTTGCAAAGCTAAGTTGAACCCTTTAGTAGAATAAATCAACGTCGAGCAAATGAAGCAGGATATGGTTCATTCGGTTGAAATTCAGCAGCTTATAAGTTTTTGCTTTTGATTGATATTATCCCATCACTTATGAAAAGAAATACAAACCAACCACCACACTACCCGATATACGTTTAAAAACCGTACATGACAAATGTGGAAAAATGTGCGTGATAGTACGCGCTTCATGTACATAAGATCAACAACGTGTTGAAAATAACCCTGTATAACCACAGCAACTGACCTCTTGTTGAACCGGAAGTGACTTTTTGTATTCTTGGGCAGTGTTTAAAAGAGTAGAGAAACTTGACAATACAAAATTTCGTAGTGCCAAGACATATTAAAGGATAAAGTTAAACAGGATTTGTAGAGTTTATCACCTCTCAGCACTCATCGTCAAATAAACTTTTAAAACATTTAAGTTTTTTCACACGAGTTCTCTGTGGTCTAGACACTAATTAATATATAATTCACACTCGTCGTGACTAATATGCAGCCCTTTCAACTTAAAAGGATGCGGCCGTACTCAAAAAAGCTGTCGTGATTTGTGCTCTCTTCTCAGCAAGGCAGTCAGATAAGTAGGTCAGTAGACGTCCACTATATTGTAGCGTGAAAAGTAAGCTTGCGTAACTGCATTGACCAATACGGATCTCTTTACCGGAATATCCACAAAATATCACAAACTGATTTTCGAACAAGGAAGTCAAAAGACAAAATGTTTGCAACTGAACCAGTCGTCGGAGGATGTCCTAAAAAAATTAAAACATTTTTAGTGACGATCAAGCATTTATTTCCTTTGAAGGCAAATGGAAGGAAGTAATGAGGCGCATGTTATTGTACAGCGCGCTCGTCGATTTGGAAATTTCACCCGTAAATTAGCAAGCAACGTTTTGCTCTTCAAAAACATCACGTCTATAAACTAAACTAAGAAAACGTTAACACATTGTCACTGAGCCCATTTTGCTCTCTTTAGCTGGGCTAAACAGTAATCTTAACTCAATACTTATTGCATTTCTCAAATAGAGTGCATTATATACTGGTGTATTAAAAAAAGATTCTGATTAAGTTGTTAATAGTTAAACTCTTAACTAAGGCTTACTTTAAAGATTTTTAAAAATTTGAAGAAGTATTTACTTCTATTAACACAATGACACCTTCAGAAAAAATAATAAAATAAGAAATACGACATTTCATTAATAAAAACTAGAAAAGCGCATTAAAATTTCCAACACCTATCGTAATACTTACTTAATTATTTCATTCGTTATTTTCCTGGGGTTGCGGATGTACTCGATTCTCAGCTCTTCTATTAATGGTTTGGTTCTCCACTTGTCTTGTAATGTCCTCTAGCCTTTGTATCGCGCCTTGCCTCCTGATGTCGATCAGCTCAGGGGCCTGTACAACAAAAACTCTTTGTTGACCAGTTCTTATTACGGCCAAACAAATCTTCGTGAAGTACAGAACGATGGTCATCATTATCAGTGAAAGCAGGTTTGGATCCATTTCGATCGACAGAATAAGCATTGCTATTTCTCTCTGACCTTTCTGTTAACTGATGTCGAAACACAGATCGTTGTGTTGAAGAGTAGTGTCTAACACATTTCATGCGTTTTATGTTAGTGCCCGCTGCAATGCTCCGCCCAACTTGTTATTATACGTAAGTCTGGAGGCGTTCAAGTTATCCTTTAGGACCCTTAAGTACCACTGGATGCATGAAACGTGACATTGATAAACTGATAACTCTGCAGTAAAACGGCCTTTCAGGCCTTGTTCGCACGAATCCGCAACATTTTCCGCAATTATTTTTGAATCCGTGACACTAAATACCACTGACGCGACTTGATATTGTGACGTCGCGTCAGTGGATATTTACTGTCACGGATTCAAAAATATTACAGAGCGAATTGCGGAAAAGTGCGGATTCGTCACCCGCATACACTGGATACGCTTGTTGGTGTTTCGACTTCTTTTGTTACACAATTGAAAGCAGAAATAATTTCAAGTTTTTGGCTTTTTTTTTTCAAAATTTAGGCTTTTCCGGTTTCAGTGTTGATTGTCTGAAGTTCCGCTGTCATACCCGGGGTCATTTTCTGATTTTGAAAACATGTTCTTTCAGACCATTGTTTACTAAGGCTCAAGAGGTCCATTCTCGAAGTACCTATGACGAAGAATTAAATAAGAAAAAAAATAACCTCCGGAACCCAGGGTACTTTTTTTGTACTTAATTCAGAATTTTTATTTTTAAAAAACTATAACATGATTCACTCAAAAAGACATCTGCATTTTGTTTTTGATTTGTTTGTTTGTGTTTCTTTGAGCCCCTGTTTGCAAACGCTAAGAATTCTCGATTTTTTTGAAGGCACACTTGGCGTGATGTACCCTGGGTGCCAGACGCTTTTCATGCGCGGTTTCCGGTTTCGGTCAAGTCTGGCCTGCGGCCGACGAAATGGAGCTCCCCGACGCGCGCCAGAAAAAACCTCTGGTAACCACGGTAGGCATGATGGACAATTTGAAAAATGATCCCTATTCAAAAAAACTTTCAGACGGGGCCCCACGCGCGTGACCCGCGCGCATTATGGCCAATCCGACATGTCATGTCTCCGATGTTAGTAATAGTCAGCAAAAGTCTACCGTCTAAAATTTTCAATCCGCGCGATTAGTCTGTGATTAGCACAGCAGTCTTTAGGTGCTTTATTGTAATTAAATCTTGTGGTTACATTTGCATGGCCTTTTCCACTTCCTTATTTGGTACAGTAAAGGAATATTGCGCCTACAGGGCCTCATACCATGATGGCGTGTTTTTATCTTTTATGCAGCGAAAGTATATATAGATTTCAAGAAAGCGTTCCCGAAATTTCCGTTGTTTGATCTTCCATTTTATACGAACGAAAAATTTAAAAAGAGAAGAGCTGTGTTGTCGTTGACTGGTTTTTAGCGCCGAGTAATCTCATTAATCTTCCGATCCGTTAGTCGGGGATTGGGATGTTTATCTGCACAGTTTTGAATGGGTTATACTAAACAAACTGGTATCTTTTGCAGACAGTTTTGACGTAAAACATATATTTTAGATTGTTTGTTTTATATTGTAGTTCAAGCTTTTAGATCCAAATTGCTCAAGGCTGCAATTAAAAGGGGTTTCCCGTCACTAATTGATGCTCATATAATAAGGTTTAAAATTGAAACGACACAGCTTCTAAGATTTCTCGTCCCTATTTGGTCCTGTTTGCTGCAGGTGGCGTTTTTTAATGCAGACAAGAATTTTATTAAATCCAAGGAACATGGATCAGGAAACACTGCACTTCATATGGCCTGTAGACACGGACACTTTGTGAGTATTGGAGAAATTATATCGAGACATTTGTATTTAAAATTACTTAGAAGACCGAAAAAAAAAAACAGAAAATGAAAAGGAAAGAAACGGCGCCCAAAATTACGAAGCTTCTCAGATTGTCAGTTTGGGAAAACTACAAATGTTTGCGTCGGCCGTGTGGCACTTTTTTTCGTCATCGTGAGTTTCATTTTGCGAGTAGGCTATCTTTATATTATATTTTGCTGGTCGAGTCTAGTTTTCCTTCCTGGCAATTTATTTTTGCGATTCTTAGAAATGCATTCAAACTTTATGCATTTATTTTGAGTCAAAGGCAAAACTAGAAGAAGTCTCGCATTTTTCTCAGGGTTAGCCCGTGTCAAAACCTAAATAATTTGTCAAGTGTAGGTGTGGCATAAGTTGCTTTTAATATATCATTCAGTATCAAAAATCAAAACTTTATTTATGTAAAACTTATAATATCGACCGTGCAGTTTAGATATACGGTTGTGTTTCTCTCTGAGGACTGGTTTTTGCAGATCCCAAAATAATTTTGGGCCTTTTCAATATTTATCCTGTTTTCAAGTTAGGAAATTAATCTTTTCATGAAATCCCAAGTAACGATTAATTTGACTCCTGATTTTCAGGATATTGTGTTATATCTGCTGGAAAACGGAGCTGATATCGATATGTTTAAAAATCACAACAACACGCCTTTTTTCCTGGCCACCGAAAGTCTACAAAAGGAGATATGTCAGGTAGCTAAGAATATTCAACAATTATACTACTAGATTGAGCTTCCTACGAGCCAATAGCCAACAAAACTGGCATCTTACTTTGATTCTACGCCAAGTTTTGGGGAAAAGATATAGAATCAAACCTTTTTTTTATTCAAATTTAATTCGCGACGAGAATTAATTGCTTCGTTTGTTAGTTGTGACAAATAAACCTGCAAGGTTGAAATTCTTACCATTTAAAATGTTTATTTTCCTTCAGATGAAATCGCAAAAACGAAATGTTAGGTTAGTCTAAAGAAATTACTATTGTATTTGTTCAGAGCGCTGGCTCGATACACACAATCTATCGCACAATGAATAATGAATACGTGAGCCAATCAGAATTCGCTATAGTATGCTAGTTGGTTCAGCTGTATCTGACAAAAACGCATCCGATGTGCACTGAATAAAAATCTCTAAACTGATCAGTTAACTTGCTAACTGAATGACTGGTTGCATGACTGACTAATTAACTAACTGACTGACTAAGCATGACTTACGGAATAAGCTGAGTGACCGTCTTTCTGTCTGTCTTACACTTTTACCAAATTGCTTTCGAATCATCCTCTCTTTTCTTGTTTTTAGCTTCTCATCGAATGGGGAGCTGACGTGATGAAACGTAACAAGAGCAGTAAGACAGCCTTTGATCTCATGCGACACTATGAACTCAAGACGTTTTTAGAAGATATTGTGCAAACGTGCTTCTTTTTATGGAAGAGGGAGGGGGTTATTAACTTGGTCATTGTCCTAATGATGCCTGCAATTGAAACCATAAAGCCACCACCCCTCTCCCCTTTCCCCCTCATTCTCGCGCAGGTAGCCAAAATAGGAAAATATTTTGCCTAAATTGTCAGGATTTTTAGTTGCCGTAAAATTCCGAAAATAAGCCCCTCCATGTATACGCCCCTCCAAATATAAGCCCCCCAAACTGGTAACGCAAAAATCCCTCCGTTAAATCGCCCCTCCAAATATAAGCCCCCCAGGCGCTTGTACTTGGAAAAACAAAGCAAAAACGGTAAATTTACTTCCAACTATAAGGCTAGCCCAATCGATTTTCAAACGCAAATTTCCCTCCATAGATAAGCCCCTCAAAAAGGGCCTTTGAAAAGTATAAGCCCCGGGGCTTATTTTCGGAATTTTACGGTATATGGTGGTGATTCACTGATCACTTCCTTGGGACTGAAACTGTCTTATGTCCATTTTTTCTACACGTGCAAGAAAACCAGGCTAGAAGCCTGCTCGTATGCGATGCTATGATCTAGCTGAAAACTTGCCTTTTGCGCATGCTATTAATTCGGAACACAGTTGAAATGATTGAATAAGGTGAACAATATCTGCTTTAGAGTCGTGTTATCTAGCTTGAATGTTTCGGTTTGGCTTGCTTACTCTGGCTGTAAACTGCAACCACGGTTCAACTACTGTAAAAAGAGTTACAAAAGTGTTTTGTTCCGTCACTTGATTCCAAGACAACATTACGAGAACTAAGGCCTAGGTCAAACGTCGAACATTTCATGAGACGAACTAAACTTATTGAGTTAAGGTCATGAAAATTTCGACGTCTTGCTCAGTAAACTTCCTCTGTATGAGTTTGGATCGTCCAACATGTTGTAATCGTCTGCTTCGGACGAATAGAACATCTGAAGATCGTCTCCGACGATCGTAGATCTTCTCATGCGACGAACTGGACTAATAAATTAATAATTTGTATGATAATGTATTTTTAGCCTCGTTTGGGAGAAAATTTATCACTGATCTGATTCTGTTAATTAGTTCGACGCGTCCTAAGGTCGTCGTCTGTCTTAATTTAGGTCGACCAAATTAGGGTTTGGTTCGTTTCATGAAAATTTCGACGTTTGGCCTATGCCTTAGCTGTTGGTGGTTTTTTTGTACTGATTACTTTGCAGGTAAGTATAAAGAATGGCATCAGCTTGTTCCTCAGCTGATATCAGGTGATATCAAGAAGCTGACTAAAGTGATAGACGCTCATCACAGGAGAGAGAACATGTTGGCCAGATTAAGAAGCAGGTAAATCGATTTTTTTCTTGTAAAATTTTTAGCAACTGAATCCCTCTTGTTGCTAGTGGCTCTTCAAGGAACTTAGTAGTAGCTTTTCAAGAGACGTTCTAGCCTGGCTTGCTTGTTTTCTGTTTCAGACCACGAAATGTAAAAGCCTCCCACGCCGAGGTTCCTTGGGTTTCGTCACGACTTTCCTAGACGCGTGACGAAGCTCAAAGAACGTTTGCGTAAGAGGCTAATTAGAGCAGTTGTTTAATTATAAAAAAGCACTCACCAAAATTATTTTGCCCAGTATCATTCACTAGGAAACCCTTTTAACATAACGTTTCAGTTTGATTGATGTTTTAAAACTACTGGAAACTTTTTTTCTTTGTCTTCGTTTTTTTTTTTCAGGTGTGTAAGCGGTAGCACACTGCTCCATACCGCTTCTTTCTTTGGAGCTATACTAGTTATCAAGGTACAATTTTCAGACTTTTCGTCATGTTCCCATAATAACGTTTAACGACAATGCATTTACAAGTTGCCTGTGCCAGTTAATCTCTTCTAATCTTTTGTGAAAGACATTCAAACATGTATTTAACGCGTGTAATTACGGTACCGAAATCGACCTCCGAAGGTTCCGGTTTGGACTCTTTGATCGCTAGGACGGGTGGAGCTATCTCTTGGTAGTTCCAAGTTTAACTTGGTCACATTTCCTCTTAACAGTGGAATTTTCCATTTTTTCTATCATTATTTCTAGTTATTAACGATAATCAATAGTCATGTTGACTGTTGCATTGTTTTGTCTCAGACCCTGCTCTCCGAGGGTGTAGACGTGAATATTTTAGATTACAAAGGAGCCACGCCCCTTCACAGAGCCAAAGATGCCGCAACTGTCGAGGTAACCTGGTGCTTTTGTTTACGCCCGATTATTCGTTTTTTGTTATTGTTGTAGTTGTGTGTTTTCTTTTTCCAACACTTTTCCGCCCATCCGGAAAATACTTGACGTTGATGAAAGCTAACAACAATCTTCAGTGTGCATAACTTAGTGTTATAAATTGTGGCTTTATCAAGAAAGCCGTGATTAGACCTCTCCAAATCACCAGGATACCTTCATCTAACTCAGTGCTAATGTTTATATCGTTTTCTTTTGTAGCTACTCCTTGAGGCAGAATCAAATATTGACAGTGAAGACCACGATGGCAACACACCACTGCATGTTAAATGTTATGGCGAGAGCGGAGAACCCACAGACTTAGAATACATTGAGAAAATGGTAAGATTAACCACAGCGCTACAAACCTCCACGCACAGCAAATCACATAACACGTCAAAAGTTCAAAACGCCTGATCCCCTCTCATATTCAAACACCTGCTTCACAGGCTACGAGTTCCCTTCAAGTTGACTACGTTTTTTAATTTGTATCTTCAACAGCTGATGAAAGAAGCCCCACTAAACATCAGAAACAACCGAGCAAGTATAAAATACGGAACCTGAACGATTTTGCTTACGAGCACGGGCAGGGGACGTGTTTCCTATGCCTTGATATCAACCGGGATATGGTTTTTATCTATGTGGTTTTTCTAGCCGGTAGGGACTTGCGAAGTCGTTTCATATCCTCTCGTATCTACGGCTACAAGTTTGGGTGATGTAGTAATTCCTGTACCAATCCCCCACTCCCAATTTCCAAGGGAACAACTTTGAGGACGAGTTTGCTCGTTTTTAGACTCTCCTAGCTTTCTTCTTTTCTTCATTCTCTCACTTGCTTCATGGAAAGGAAGGAGAGAGGCCCCGGGGACAAGTTTTTTGTGGCACGCTGGAAACGGTTTATCGTTAAGTCTCTAATATTGCGTCCACTATCCGTGTCTCAACGTTGCTTACATCTCGAAACGGCCCTGTCATAGCACGGCAAAGTCTCTCCGGGCTTTATGAGTTTTTCACTCCGCCTTCTGTTACTAGCTTCTGTCATTTTCGTTGTGTCGCTTTTACTGAAGTATTACAATCGCGTTGATCTAAAAGTACGATGATGTAAACCATTGTTGGGGCTCCGTGATCTTTGTTATACTTTCCAACAATAGTATTGACGCTATTTTTTTAGGATTTAATGCCGATTCACTGTTGTGCCATGCAAGGTCGGATGGACGCCATTCAAGCCTTGCTGTTCTTTGACACTGAAGAGAGCATAAAACGAAACTTGGAAATGGAGAGTGAGGTACTTAAAAGCGACAATTACCCAGCGGTTTTTTTCTGCACATTGCAATGTCAACCACGCCAAACACATCGCGTGCGTATCGCATTACCCAATCTGAGAGACCAACAAATAGTTTAAAGGAAAGCACACCCCCCACGTGAGGAAGGTCTCACCCCTCTGATTGGTTGAAAAAGAAGTACCGGACATCTCAACCGATCACAAAGCGCTTAGCTTACCAATCTTCAATGTCATTTTTGCTCCCAGAGTCTATCAGAAAAAAAAAAACGAAACCCTCTGCAAAGCAGGCTGCACAAATATTTTAGATTCGAATGCTTATCGATGCCCTCTCTGTATATTACAGAAAAACCCGCCCAGCTTACTTCACTTGTCTGTAGCCAACGACTTTCTTGACTGTGCAAAATGGTACGTATATTAGAAAATAATAATAATATTTAACAATAATTAATTATCATTAATAATTAATATTAATAATTAATTAATAATATTTATTAATTATAATTAATATTAATTATTAATAATAATTTTTAATTAATTAATTTATAATTACTAATAGTAGTATTTAATAATAATAATTAATAATAATAATGATATTAGAAAAAGTAAAAGCAACATATTTACTGAACAGTTCAACCTCTCCATAACAGCCACCTTGGGGATAGAAGAAAGTGGCCGTTGTAGAAAAGTTTAAACAAGAGTCAATGTAAGGACTGTCCGCCAAAAAAGTGGCCCTTGTAGAGAGGTGGCGGTTGTGGAGAGCCAGCCGTTGGGGGAGGCTCGACTGTAATTAAAATAACATAGGGGCATCCTTCGGCACGGTAAAAGTCACTCGAGAATAATTAAAAGAGTTCAAAAATTTCCATGGTTTAAAGACAATGGTTAGGGTTCTGGAATTGTTAAGTTAATGACCGGTGTCAGCGAATAAGTTGTTGGGTTTTTCGGGTGCAATATTCAGATCAGATTCAGATCATTTGCATTCTTATCTTAGGTTGGCGGAGAACAAATTTGAATTTAAAGAAAAGGAAACAGATCTTCTTGTTCATAAGATCTTACTTGAGGAAGTTCCATGGTAAGTTAAATCCAAAAAATCTCCGAAGAACAAGTATGTCTACCGTTTAAACTATTTTTCACTGTCTCGATTTCGTGAGAAAATCTACACCATCTTGTATCACATGCGAGTTGATTTTTTAGTTAGCGAACGTTCAATTTGTTTCGTGAATAAGAAACAAAAAGTTCCAATTGCGGGAAATTTTGACGGGGCTGGTTGTAAGAGAGCTCAGACTCAGAGCCGAAGCTACCCATAGGCAAGGTACGTACGTTCGTACCTGTAAACGTCGAAGATACAAAAATAACACTTCGTAATAACAAAAATCAAAACGGTAATGATTAGGAAAAAAAAGTAAATAATAATTTAAAAGCAAAACTTTAAAATGATCAGTTCATTTAACTTTGTTATCTCTTTAAAATCTTTTAATCTAAGAAAAGGCTTCTATACAAGCGCGGACTGATGATATAGATAATTAGGAAAAGGAGGGTTACAATAGTGACTAGAATGACTGATATCACTGGAATGACTGCACTTGGATGATTGAGTTAACCAGAGTCACTAGCATGACAAACATGACCAGGACGACTAGGCATGACCGGGGTGACTGGAGTGACTTGTATAACTTAGTATAACGAGGATGACTAGGGATAAATAGGGATGACTGGGATCAGTAGCTAGGGATGAGTAGGGACGACTAGGAATGACTAGGAATGACTGGGAATGACTAGCGATTACTAGGGATGACTGCGATCACTAGAGATGACTAAGGGATGACTATGAACACTAGCGATGACTAGGGATGACCAGGGATGACTGGGATGACTAGGGACGACTTGGATGACTAGGGATGACAAGGGATCACTAATGATGACTGATGATGACTGGGATGACTAGGGAAGAATAAGAATACTAGGAATAAATAGGGATGACTAGGGATGATTAGGGATGACTGGGATGACTAGGGATGACTAGGAATGACTAGGCATGACTGGAATGACTTGGGATGACTGGGGTTGACTTGGATGACTAAGAATGACTAGCGATGACTGGGATGACTAGGGATGACTGGACTGACTTTGGATGACTAGGGATAACTAGAGATGACTAGGGATGACTGGGATGACTTGGGATGACTAGGGATGACTAGGGATGACTCGGATAACTTGGGATGACTAGTGATGACTAGCGATAACTGGGATGACTAGGGATGACTAGTGATGACTAGGGATGACTGGGATGACTAGGGATGACTAGGGATGACTGGAATGACTGGGATGACTAGGGATGACTAGGGATAACTAGGGATGACTGGGATGACTAGGGATGACTAGGGATTACTAGGGATGACTAGGGATGACTGGGATGACTAGGGATCACTAGGGATGACTGGGATGACTATAGATGACAACGGATGACTAGGGATGACTGGGATGACTAGGGATGACTAGGGATGACTAGGGATGACTAGGGATGACAAGGGATGACTAGGAATGACTAGGGATGACTGGGATGACTAGGGATGACTAGGGATGACTGGGATGACTAGGGATGACTAATGATGACTAGGGATGACTGGGATGACTAGGGATGACTAGGAATGACTGGGATGACAAAGGATGACTAGTGATGACTACGGATGACTGGGATAACTAGGGATGACTACGGATGACTGGGATGACTAGGGATGACGAGGGATGACTTGGATGACTAGGGATGACTAGGGATGATTAGGGATGACCGGCATTACTTGGGATGACTAGGGATGACTGAAATTACTAGGGATGACTAGGGATGACTGGGATGACTAGGGATTACTAGGCATGACTAGAGATGACTAGGGATGACTGGCATGACTTGGGATGACTAGGGATGACAGGGATGACTAGGGATGACTAGGGATGACTGAGATGACTTGGGATGACTGGGATGACGAGGGATGACAAGGGATGACTAGGGATGACTGGGATGACTTGGAATAACTGGGATGACTAGGGATCACTAGGGATGACTAGGGATGACTGGGATGACTTAAGATGACTTGGGATGACTAGGGATAACTGGGATGACAAAGGATGAATAGGCATGACTAGCGATGACTAAGGATGACTGGGATGACTGGAATGACTAGGGATGACTGGGATGACTTGGGATGACTAGAGATGACCAGGGATGACTAGGGATGACTGGGATGACTGGGATGACTTGGGATGACTAGGGATGACTGGGATGACTAGGAATGACTAGGGATGATTGGGATGACTAGGGATTACTAGGGAACACTAGGGATGACAGGGATGACTACGGATGACTGGGATGACTAGGGATGACTACGGATGACTGGGATGACTAGGGATGACGAGGGATGACTGGGATGACTAGGGATGTCTAGGGATGATTAGGGATGACCGGGATTACTTGGGATGACTAGGGATGACTGCGATTACTAGGGATGACTAGGGATGACTGGGATGACTAGGGATTACTAGGGATGACTAGAGATGACTAGGAATGACTTGCATGACTTGGGATGACTAGGGATGACAGGGATGACTAGGGATGACTAGGGATGACTGGGATGACTTGGGATGACTGGGATGACTAGGGATGACAAGGGATGACTAGGGATGACTGGGATGACTTGGGATGACTGGGATGACTAGGGATGACTAGGGATAACTGGGATGACTTAAAATGACTTGGGATAACTAGGAATGACTGGGATGACAAAGGATCAATAGGGATGACTAGGGATGACTGGGATGACTAGGGATGACTAGGGATGATTGGGATGACTAGGGATTACTAGGGATGACAAGGGATGACTGGGATGACTAGGCATGACTAATGATGACTAGGGATGACTGGGATGACTTGGGATGACTGGGATGACTAGGGATGACTAGGGATGACTAGGGATAACTGGGATGACTTAAGATGACTTGGGATGACTAGGAATGACTGGGATGACAAAGGATGAATAGGGATGACTAGGTATGACTGGTATGGCTAGGGATGACTAGGGATGACTCGGATGACTAGGAATGACTTAGGATGACTAGGGAAGACTACGGATGACTAGGGATGACTAGGGATGACTTGCGATGACGAGGGATGACTGGGATGACTAGGGATGACTTAGGATGACTAGGGATCACTACGGATGACTAGGGATGACTAGGGATGATTGGGATAACTAGGGATGACTAGGGATGACAAGGGAAGACTAGGGATGACTGGGATGACAAGGGATGACTAGGGATGACTTGGGATGACTAGGGATGACAAGGGATGACTAGGGATGACAAGGGATGACAAGAGATGACGAGGGATGACTAGGGATAACTAGGGATGACTAGGGATGACTAGGGATGACTTGGGATGACTGGGGATGACTGGGATGACTAGGGATGACTGGGATGACAAGGGATTACTAGGGATGACTAGAGATGACTAGGGATGACTGGCATAACTTGGGATGACTAGGGATGACAGGGATGACTAGGGATGACTAGGGATGACTGGGATGACTTGGGATGACTGGGATGACTAGGGATGACAAGGGATGACTAGGGATGACTGGGATGACTTGGGATGACTGGGATGACTAGGGATGACTAGGGATGACTAGGGATAACTGGGATGACTTAAGATGACTTGGGATGACTAGGAATGACTGGGATGACAAAGGATGAATATGCATGACTAGGGATCACTGGGATGACTAGGGATGACTAGGAATGACTAGGGCTGATTGGGATGACTAGCGATTACTAGGGATGACAAGAGTTGACTGGGATGACTAGGGATGACTAATGATGACTAGGGATGACTGGGATGACTAGGGATGACAAGGGATGACTAGGGATGACTGGGATGACTTGGGATGACTGGGATGACTAGGGATGACTTGGGATGACTAGGGATAACTGGGATGACTTAAGATGACTTGGGATGACTAGGAATGACTGGGATGACAAAGGATGAATAGGGATGATTAGGGATGACTGGGATGACTAGGGATGACTAGGGATGACTGGGACGACTGGGATGACTAGGGATGACTAGGGATGACTGGGATGACTAGGGATGACTAGGGATGACTAGGGATGATTGGGATGACTAGGGATTACTAGGGATGACTGGGATGACTTGGGATGACTAGGGATGACTGGGATGACTAGGGATGACTGGGAAGACTAGGGATGACTGGTCTGACTTTGGAAGACTGATTGGGATGACTAGGGATTACTAGGGATGACAAGGGATGACTGGGATGACTACGGATGACTAATGATGACTGGGATGACTGGGATGACTAGGGATGACAAGGGATGACTAGGGATGACTGGGATGACTTGGGATGACTGGGATGACTAGGGATGACTTGGGATGACTAGGGATAACTGGGAAGACTTAAGATTACTTGGGATGACTAGGAATGACTGGGATGACAAAGGATGAATAGGGATGATTAGGGATGACTGGGATGACTAGGGATGACTAGGGATGACTGGGATGACTGGGATGAATAGGGATGACTAGGGATGACTGAGATGACTAGGGATGACTAGGGATGATTGGGATAACTAGGGATTACTAGGGATGACTAGGGATGACTAGGGATGACTGGGGATGACTGGGATGACTAGGGATGACTGGGATGACTAGGGATTACTAGGGATGACTAGAGATGACTAGGGATGACTGGCATAACTTTGGATGACTAGGGATGACAGGGATGACTAGGAATGACTAGGGATGACTGGGATGACTTGGGATGACTGGGATGACTAGGGATGACAAGGGATGACTAGGGATGACTGGGATGACTTGGGATGACTGGGATGACTAGTGATGACTAGGGATGACTAAGGATGACTGGGATGAATTGGGATGACTAGGGATGACTAGGGATGACTGGGATGACTAGGGATGACTAGGGAGGACAGGGATTAGAAGGGATGACTAGGGATGACTGGGATGACTTGGGATGACTTCGATGACTAGGGATGACAAGGGATGACTAGGGATGACTGGGATGACTTGGGATGACTGGGATGACTAGGGATGACTAGGGATGACTAGGGATGACTAGGGATGATTGGGATGCCTAAAGATTACTAGGGATGACAAGGGATGACTGGGATGACTAGGGATGACTAATGATGACGAGGGATGACTGGGATAACTAGGGATGACAAGGGATGACTAGGGATGACTGGGATGACTTGGGATGACTGGGATGACTAGGGATGACTTAGGATGACTAGGGATAACTGGGATGACTTAAGATGACTTGGGATGACTAGGAATGACTAGGATGACAAAGGATGAATAGGGATGACTAGGGATGATTGGGATGACTAGGGATTACTAGGGATGACTGCGATGACTTTGGATGACTAGGGATGACTTGGATGACTAAAGATGACTGGGAAGACTAGGGATGACTGGACTGACTTTGGACGACTAGGGATGACTAGTTATGACTAGGGATGACTAGGGATGACTGGGATGACTTGGGATGACTAGGGATGACAGGGATGACTAGGGATGACTAGGGATGAACGGGATGACTAGGGATGACGGGCATGACTTGGGATGACTAGGGATGACTTGGATGACTAGGGATGATTGGGATAACTAGGGATACCTGGGATGACTAATAATGACTAGGAATGACTGGGGATTAGTAGGGTTGACTGGGATGACTAGGGATGACTAGGGATGACTAGGGATGACTTGGGATGACTACGGATGACTGGGATGACTAGGGATAACTGGGATGACTTAAGATGACTTGGGATGACTAGGAATGACTGGGATGACAAAAGATGAATACGGATGACTAGGAATGACTGGGATGACTAGGGATGACTAGGGATGACTAGGGATGATTGAGATAACTAGGGATTACTAGGGATGACTAGGGATGACTGGGATGACTAGGGATGACTAATGATGACTAGGGATGACTGGGATGACTAGGGATGACTAGGGATGACTGGGATGACTAGGGATGACTAGTGATGACTACAGATGACTGCGATGACTAGGGATGACTACGGATGACTGGGATGACTAGGGATGACGAGGGATGACTGGGATGACTAGGGATCACTAGGGATGATTAGGGATGACCGGGATTACTTGTGATGACTAGGGATGACTGGGATGACTAGGGATGACTAGGGATGACTGGGATGACTAGGGATTACTAGGGATGACTAGAGATGACTAGGGATGACTGGCATGACTTGGGATGACTAGGGATGACAGGGATGACTAGGGATGACTACGGATGACTGGGATGACTTGGGATGACTGGGATGACTAGGGATGACAAGGGATGACTAGGGATAACTGGAATGACTTGGGATGAGTGGGATGACTAGGGATGACTAGGGTTGACTAGGGATAACTGGAATGACTTAAGATGACTTGGGATGACTAGGAATGACTGGGATGACAAAGGATGAATAGGGATGACTAGGGATGACTAAGGATGACTGGGATGACTGGGATGACTAGGGATGACTGGCATGACATGGGATGACTAGAGATGACCAGGGATGACTAGGGATGACAGGGATGACTGGGATGACTAGGGATGATTAGGGATGACTGGGATGACTAGGGATGACTAGGGATGACTAGGGATGATTGGGATGACTAGGGATGACTAGGGATGACTGGGATGACTAGGGATGATTGGGAAGACTAGGGATGACTGGACTGACTTTGGACGACAAGGGAAGACTAGTGATCACTAGTGATGACTAGGGATGACTGGGATGACCTGGGATGACTAGGGATGACTAGGGATGACCTGGGATGACTAAGGGTGACTAGGGATGACCGGGATGAGTAGGGATGACTGGCATGACTTTGGATGACTAGGGATGACTGGGATAACTAGGGATGACTAGGGATGACAGGGATGACCTCGGATGACTAGGGATGACTGGGTTGACTAGGGATGACTAGGGATGACTCGGATGACTAGGGATGACTAGGGATGACTTGGGATGACTAGGGATGACTTCGGATTACTAGGGATGACTAGGGATGACTGGGATGACTAGGGATGACTTAGGATGACTAGGGAAGACTACGGATGACTAGGGATGACTAGGGATGATTGCAATGACTGGGAATGACTAGGGATGACAAGGGATGACTAAGGATGACTGGGATGACTAGGGATGACTAGGGATGACTAGGGATGACATGGGATGACTAGGGATGACTGGGATGACTAGGGATGACTAGGGATGACAAGGGATGACTAGGGATGACAAGGGATTACAAGGGATGACTAGGGATGACTAGCGATGACTAGGGATGACTTGGGATGACTGGGGATGACTGGGATGACTAGGGATGACCAGGGATGAGTAGGGATGACTAGAGATGACTAGGGATGACTAGGGATGACTAGGGATGACTCGGATGACTTGGGATGACTAGGGATGACTGGGATGAGTACGAATGACTAGGGATGAGTAGGGATGACTAGGAATGACTAGGGATTACTGGGATGACTAGGGATGACTAGGGATGACAAGGGATGACTAGGGATGACTAGGGATGACTAGGGATGACTGGGATGAGTAGGGATAACAAGGGATTCACTAGGGATGACTGGGATGACTTGGGATGACTAGGGATTTCTGGGATGACTAATGATGACTAGGGATGACTGGGATAACTTGGGATTACTGAAGATGACTGGGATGACTAGGGATGACTAGGGATGACAGGGATGACTTGCGATGACTGTGGATGACTGCGGTGACTAGGGATGACTAGGGATGACTGAGATGAGTAGGGATGACTAAGGATGACTAGGGATGACTGGGATGACTTAAGATGACTAGGCATGACTGGGATGACTAAGGATGACTAGGGATGACTAGGGATGACTAGGGATGACTGGGATGACTAGGGATGACTGGGGATGACTGGGATGACTTGGGATGACTAGGGATGACTAGGGATGACGGGGATGACTAGGGATGACTAGCGATGACCAGGGATAACTACACATGACTAGAGATGACTAGGATGACTAGGGATGACTAGCGATGACTAGGGATTACTAGGGATGACTTGAGTGACTAGGGATGACTGAGATGACTAGGGATAACTAGGGATGACTGGGATGAGTAGGGATTTCTAGGGATGACTAGGGATGACTGCCATGACGTGGGATGACTTGGGAAGACTGGGATGACTAGGGATGACTAGGGATGACTAGGAATGACGGGGATGACTTGGGATGACGGGGGATGACTGGGATGCCTAGGGATGACTAGGGATGACTAGGGATGACTGGGATGACTTGGGATGACTTGGGATGACTGGGATGACTTTGATGACTAGGGATGACTAGGGATTACTACGGATGACTGGGATGACTAGAGATGACTAGGGATGACTGGGATGACTTTGGATGACTAGGGATGACTGGGATGACTAGTGATGACTAGGGATGACAAGGGATGACTGAGGATGACTAGGGATGACTACGGATGACTGGGATGACTTGGGATGACTAGGGATGACTGGGATGGCTAGGGATGACTAGTGATGACTAGGGATGAGTGGGATGACTTGGGATGACTAGGGATGACTGGGATGACTTTGATGACTAGGGATGACTAGGGATTACTAGGGATGACTGGGATGATTTGGGATGACTAGGGATGACTAGGGATGACTAGGGATGACTAGGGATGACTGGGATGACTTAGGATGACTAGGGTTGACTGGGATGACTAGGGATGACTAGCAATTAATAGGGATGACTAGGGATGACTAGGGATGACTAGGGATGACTGGGATGACTAGGGATGACTGGGATGACTTAGGATGACTGGGGATGACTAGGGTGACTAGAGATGACTAGGGATGACTGGGATGACTTAGGATGACTAGGGTTGACTGGGATGACTAGGGATGACTAGCAATTAATAGGGATGACTAGGGATGACTAGGGATGACTAGGGATGACTGGGATGACTAGGGATGACTGGGATGACTTAGGATGACTGGGGATGACTAGGGTGACTAGAGATGACTAGGGATAACTAGGGATGAGTAGGGATGACTAGGGATGACTAGGGATGACTAGGGATGACTAGGGATGACTGGAATGGCTAGGGATGACTGGGATGACTGGGATGACTAGGGATGACTGGGATGACTTGGGATGACTTGGGATTACTGGGATGACTTTGATGACTAGGGATGACTAGGGATTACTACAGATGACTGGGATGACTAGAGATGACTAGGGATGACTGGGATGAATTGGGATGACTAGGGATGACTGGGATGACTAGGGATGACTAGGGATGACTAGGGATGACTGGGGATGACTAGGGATGACTGGGATGGCTAGGGATGACTAGGGATGACTAGGGATGTGTGGGATGACTTGGGATGACTAGGGATGACTGGGATGACTTTGATGACTAGGGATGACTAGGGATTACTAGGGATGACTGGGATGATTTGGGATGACTAGGGATGACTAGGGATGACTAGGGATGACTAGGGATGACTGGGATGACTTCGGATGACTAGGGTTGACTGGGATGACTAGGGATGACTAGCAATGAATAGGGATGACTAGGGATTACTAGGGATGACTGGGATGAATAGGGATGACTGGGATGACTTGGGATGACTGGGGATGACTGGGGTGACTAGAGATGACTAGGGATAACTAGGGATGAGTAGGGATGAATGGGGAAGACAAGGGATGACTAGGGATGACTAGGGATGACTGGAATGGCTAGGGATGACTGGGATGACTGGGATGACTAGGGATGTCTGGGATGACTTGGGATGACTGGGGATGACTGGGGTGACTAGGGATGACTAGGGATGACTAGGGATGACTAAGGATGACTAGGGATTACTAGGGATCACTAGGGATGACTAGGGATGAATAGGGATGACTAGGGATGACTGGAATGGCTAGGGATGACTGGGATGACTGGGATGACTTGGGATGACTGGGGATGACTGGGGTGAGTAGGGATGACTAGGGATGACTAGGGATGACTAGGGATGACTGGCATGACTAGGCATGACTGAGATGACTTGGGATGACTAGGGATGACTGGGATGACAAGGGATGACAAGGGATGACAAGGGATGACTAGGAATGACTAGTCATGACTGGGATGACTTTGGATGACTAGGGATGACTGGGATGACTAGGAATGACTAGGGATGACAAGGGATGACTACGGATGACTGGGATGACTAGGGATGACTAAGGATGACTTTGGATGACTAGGGATGACTGGGATGACTTGGGATGACTGGGGATGACTGGGGTGACTAGGGATGACTAGGGATGACTAGGGATGAATAGGGATAACTAGGGATGACTAGGGATGACTATGGATGACTGGGATCCCTAGGGATGACTGGGATGACTAGGGATGACTGGGATGACTAGGAATGACGGGGATGACTTGGGATGACGGGGGATGACTGGGATGCCTAGGGATGACTAGGGATGACTAGGGATGACTGGGATGACTTGGGATGACTTGGGATGACTGGGATGACTTTGATGACTAGGGATGACTAGGGATTACTACAGATGACTGGGATGACTAGAGATGACTAGGGATGACTGGGATGACTTGGGATGACTAGGGATGACTGGGATGACTAGGGATGACTAGGGATGACTAGGGATGACTGGGATGACTTGGGATGACTTGGGATGACTGGGATGACTTTGATGACTAGGGATGACTGGGATGACAAGGGATGAGTAGGGATGAAAAGGGATGACTAGGAATGACTAGTCATGACTGGGATGACTTTGGATGACTAGGGATGACTGGGATGACTAGGAATGACTAGGGATGACGAGAGATGACTACGGATGACTGGGATGACTAGGGATGACTAAGGATGACTTTGCATGACTAGGGATGACTGGGATGACTTGGGATGACTGGGGATGACTGGGGTGACTAGGAATGACTAGGGATGACTAGGGATGACTAGGGATGAATAGGGATAACTAGGGATGACTAGGGATGACTAGGGATCACTAGGGATGTCTGGGATCACTAGGGATGACTGGGATGACTGGGATGACTAGGGATGACTGGGATGACTTGGGATGACTGGGGATGACTGTGGATGACTGGGGTGACTAGAGATGACTAGGGTTGACTAGGGATGACTAGGGATGACTAGGGATGACAAGGGATGACTAGGGATGACTGGAAAGGCTAGGGATGACTGGGATTGACTGGGATGACTTGATATGACTAGGGATGACTGGGATGACTAGGGATGACTAGGGATAACTAGGGATGACTAGGGATGACTAGGGATGACTAGGGATGACTCGGATGACAAGGGATGACAATGGATGACAAGGGATGACTAGGGATGACTAGTCATGACTGGGATGACTTTGGATGACTAGGGATGACTGGGATGACTAGGAATGACTAGGGATGACAAGGGATGACTACGGATGACTGGGATGACTAGGGATGACTAAGGATGACTTTGGATGACTAGGGATGACTGGGATGACTTGGGATGACTGGGGATGACTGGGGTGACTAGCGATGACTAGGGATGACTAGGGATGACTAGGGATGACTAGGGATGAATAGGGATAACTAGGGATGACTAGGGATGACTAGGGATGACTGGGATCACTAGGGATGACTGGGATGACTGGTATGACTAGGGATGACTGGGATGACTTGGGATGACTGGGGATGACTGGGGTGACTAGGAATGACTAGGGATGACTGGGATGACTAGGGATGACTAGGGATGACTGGGATGACTTGGGATGACTGGGGATGACTGGGGTGACTAGAGATGACTAGGGATGACTAGGGATGACTAGGGATGACTAGGGATGACTAGGGATGACTAGGGATGACTAGGGATGACTGGAATGGCTAGGGATGACTAGGATGACTGGGATGACTAGGGATGACTGGGATGACTTGGTATCATTGGGGATGACTGGGGTGACTAGGGATGACTAGGGATGACTAGGGATGACTAGGGATGACTAGGGATGACTGGGATGACTAGGGATGACTACAGATGAGTGAGATGACTTGGGATGACTAGGGATGACTGGGATGACTAGGGATGACTAGGGATGACTAGGGATGACTAGTGATGACTAGGAAGACTTTGGATGACTTGGGATGACTGGGGATGGCTGGGGTGACTAGGGATGACAAGGGATGACTAGGGATGACTAGGGATGAATAAGGATGACTAGGGATGACTGGGATGACTAGGAATGACGGGGATGACTTGGGATGACGGGGGATGACTGGGATGCCCAGGGATGACTAGGGATGTTTAGGGATGACTGGGATGACTAGGGATGACTAGGGATGACTAGGGATGACTAGGGATGAATAGGGATGACTAGGGATGACTAGGGATGACTGGAATGGCTAGGGATGACTGGGATGACTGGGATGACTTCGGATGACTGGGGATGACTCGGGTGACTAGGGATGACAGGGGATGAATAGGGATGACTAGGGATGACTAGGGATGACTGGAATGGCTAGGGATGACTGGGAGGACTAGGGATGACTTGGGATGACTGGGGATGACTGGGATGATTAGGGATGACAGGGGATGAGTAGGGATGACTAGAGATGACTAGGGATGACTAGGGATGACTGGGATGACTTGGGATGACTAGGGATGACTGGGATGAGTTCGGATGACTAGGGATGACAAGGGATGACTAGGAATGACTAGGGATTACTGGGATGACTAGGGATGACTAGGGATGACAAGGGATGACTAGGGATGACTAGGGATGACTAGGGATGACTAGTAATGACTGGGATGACTAGGGATGACAAGGGATTCACTAGGGATGACTGGGATGACTTGGGATGACTGAAGATGACTGGGATGACTAGGGATGTCTAGGGATGACTGGGATGACTTGAAATAACTGTGGATGACTGCGGTGACTAGGGATGACTAGGGATGACTGAGATGACTAGGGATGACTAAGGATGACTAGGGATGACTGGGATGACTTAAGATGACTATTGATGACTGGGATGACTAAGGATGACTAGGGATGAGTAGGGATGACTAGGGATGACTAAGGATGACTGGGATTTCTAGGGATGACTAGGGATGACTGGGATGACTTGGGATGACTAGGGTTGACTAGGGATGACTTGGGATGACTAGGGATGACTAGCGATGACTAGGGATAACTACACATGACTAGGGATGACTAGGATGACTAGGGATGACTAGCGATGACTAGGGATGACTTGGGTGACTAGGGATGACTGAGATGACTAGGGATAACTAGGGATGACTGGGATGAGTAGGGATTTCTAGGGATGACTAGGGATGACTGCCATGACGTGGGATGACTTGGGAAGACTGGGATGACTAGGGATGACTAGGGATGACTAGGGATGACTAGGAATGACGGGGATGACTTGGGATGACGGGGGATGACTGGGATGCCTAGGGATGAGTAGGGATGACTAGGGATGACTGGGATGACTTGGGATGACTAGGGATGACTGGGATGAGTTCGGATGACTAGGGATGACAAGGGATGACTAGGAATGACTAGGGATTACTGGGATGACTAGGGATGACTAGGGATGACAAGGGATGACTAGGGATGACTAGGGATGACTAGGGATGACTAGGAATGACTGGGATGACTAGGGATGACAAGGGATTCACTAGGGATGACTGGGATGACTTGGGATGACTAGGGATTTCTGGGATGACTAAGGATGACTAGGGATGACTGGGATGACTTGGGATGACTGAAGATGACTGGGATGACTAGGGATGTCTAGGGATGACTGGGATGACTTGGGATGACTGTGGATGACTGCGGTGACTAGGGATGACTAGGGATGACTGAGATGACTAGGGATGACTAAGGATGACTAGGGATGACTGGGATGACTTAAGATGACTATTGATGACTGGAATGACTAAGGATGACTAGGGATGACTAGGGATGACTAGGGATGACTAAGGATGACTGGGATTACTAGGGATGACTAGGGATGACTGGGATGACTTGGGATGACTAGGGATGACTAGGGATGACTTGGGATGACTAGGGATGACTAGCGATGACTAGGGATAACTACACATGACTAGGGATGACTAGGATGACTAGGGATGACTAGCGATGACTAGGGATGACTTGGGTGACTAGGGATGACTGAGATGACTAGGGATAACTAGGGATGACTGGGATGAGTAGGGATTTTTAGGGATGACTAGGGATGACTGCCATGACGTGGGATGACTTGGGAAGACTGGGATGACTAGGGATGACTAGGGATGACTAGGAATGACGGGGATGACTTGGGATGACGGGGGATGACTGGGATGCCTAGGGATGACTAGGGATGACTAGGGATGACTGGGATGCCTTGGGATGACTTGGGATGACTGGGATGACTTTGATGACTAGGGATGACTAGGGATTACTACAGATGACTGGGATGACTAGAGATGACTAGGGATGACTGGGATGAATTGGGATGACTAGGGATGACTGGGATGACTAGGGATGACTAGGGATGACTAGGCATGACTGGGGATGACTAGGGATGACTGGGATGGCTAGGGATGACTAGGGATGACTAGGGATGAGTGGGATGACTTGGGATGACTAGGGATGACTGGGATGACTTTGATGACTAGGGATGACTAGGGATTACTAGGGATGACTGGGATGATTTGGGATGACTAGGGATGACTAGGGATGACTGGGATGACTTAGGATGACTAGGGTTGACTGGGATGACTAGGGATGACTAGCAATGAATAGGGATGACTAGGGATGACTAGGGATGACTGGGATGAATAGGGATGACTGGGATGACTTGGGATGACTGGGGATGACTGGGGTGACTAGAGATGACTAGGGATAACTAGGGATGAGTAGGGATGAATGGGGAAGACAAGGGATGACTAGGGATGACTAGGGATGACTGGAATGGCTAGGGATGACTGGGATGACTGGGATGACTAGGGATGACTGGGATGACTTTCGATGACTGGGGATGACTGGGGTGACTAGGGATGACTAGGGATGACTAGGGATGACTAAGGATGACTAGGGATGACTAGGGATCACTAGGGATCACTAGGGATGAATAGGGATGACTAGGGATGACTGGAATGGCTAGGGATGACTGGGATGACTGGGATGACTTGGGATGACTGGGGATGACTGGGGTGACTAGGGATGACTAGGGATGACTGGGATGACTAGGCATGACTGAGATGACTTGGAATGACTAGGGATGACTGGGATGACAAGGGATGACAAGGGATGACAAGGGATGACTAGGAATGACTAGTCATGACTGGGATGACTTTGGATGACTAGGGATGACTGGGATGACTAGGAATGACTAGGGATGACAAGGGATGACTACGGATGACTGGGATGACTAGGGATGACTAAGGATGACTTTGGATGACTAGGGATGACTGGGATGACTTGGGATGACTGGGGATGACTGGGGTGACTAGGGATGACTAGGGATGACTAGGGATGACTAGGGATGAATCGGGATAACTAGGGATGACTAGGGATGACTAGGGATGACTGGGATCCCTAGGGATGACTGGGATGACGGGGATGACCAGGGATGACTGGGATGACTAGGAATGACGGGGATGACTTGGGATGACGGGGGATGATTGGGATGCCTAGGGATGACTAGGGATGACTAGGGATGACTGGGATGACTTGGGATGACTTGGGATGACTGGGATGACTTTGATGACTAGGGATGACTAGGGATTACTACAGATGACTGGGATGACTAGAGATGACTAGGGATGACTGGGATGACTTGGGATGACTAGGGATGACTGGGATGACTAGGGATGACTAGGGATGACTAGGGATGACTGGGATGACTTGGGATGACTTGGGATGACTGGGATGACTTTGATGACTAGGGATGACTGGGATGACAAGGGATGAGTAGGGATGAAAAGGGATGACTAGGAATGACTAGTCATGACTGGGATGACTTTGGATGACTAGGGATGACTGGGATGAATAGGGATGACTGGGATGACTTGGGATGACTGGGGATGACTGGGGTGACTAGAGATGACTAGGGATGACTAGGGATGACTAAGGATGAATAGGGATGACTAGGGATGACTAGGGATGACTTGGGATGACTGGAATGGCTAGGGATGACTAGGATGACTGGGATGACTAGGGATGACTGGGATGACTTTTAATGATTGGGGATGACTGGGGTGACTAGGGATGACTAGGGATGACTAGGGATGACTAGGGATGACTAGGGATGACTAGGGATGACTGGGATGACTGGGATGACTACAGATGAGTGAGATGACTTGGGATGACTAGGGATGACTGGGATGACTAGGGATGACTAGGGATGACTAGGGATGACTAGTGATGACTGGGAAGACTTTGGATGACTTGGGATGACTGGGGATGGCTGGGGTGACTAGGGATGACAAGGGATGACTAGGGATGACTGGGGATGAATAAGGATGACTAGGGATGACTGGGATGACTAGGAATGACGGGGATGACTTGGGATGACGGGGGATGACTGGGATGCCTAGGGATGACTAGGGATGTTTAGGGATGACTGGGATGACTAGGGATGACTAGGGATGACTAGGGATGACTAGGGATGAATAGGGATGACTAGGGATGACTAGGGATGACTGGAATGGCTAGGGATGACTGGGATGACTGGGATGACTTGGGATGACTGGGGATGACTGGGGTGACTAGGGATGACTAGGGATGACTAGGGATGACTAGGGTTGACTAGGGATGACTGCCATGACGTGGGATGACTTGGGAAGACTGGGATGACTAGGGATGACTAGGGATGACTAGGAATGACGGGGATGACTTGGGATGACGGGGGATGACTGGGATGCCTAGGGATGACTAGGGATGACTAGGGATGACTGGGATGACTTGGGATGACTTGGGATGACTGGGATGACTTTGATGACTAGGGATGACTAGGGATTACTACAGATGACTGGGATGACTAGAGATGACTAGGGATGACTGGGATGACTTAGGATGACTAGGGATGACTGGGATGACTAGGGATGACTAGGGATGACTGGGATGACTTGGGATGACTTGGGATGACTGGGATGACTTTGATGACTAGGGATGACTGGGATGACAAGGGATGACTAGGGATGACAAGGGATGACTAGGAATGACTAGTCATGACTGGGATGACTTTGGATGACTAGGGATGACTGGGATGACTAGGAATGACTAGGGATGACAAGGGATGACTACGGATGACTGGGATGACTAGGGATGACTAAGGATGACTTTGGATGACTAGGGATGAGTGGGATGACTTGGGATGACTGGGGATGACTGGGGTGACTAGGGATGACTAGGGATGACTAGGGATGACTAGGGATGAATAGGGATAACTAGGGATGACTAGGGATGACTAGGGATGACTAGGGATGACTGGGATCACTAGGGATGACTGGGATGACTGGGATGACTAGAGATGACTGGGATGACTTTGGATGACTGGGGATGACTGTGGATGACTGGGGTGACTAGAGATGACTAGGGATGAGTAGGGATGACTAGGGATGAATAGGGATGACTAGGGATGACTAGGGATGACTGGAATGGCTAGGGATGACTGGGATTGACTGGGATGACTTGATATGACTAGGGATGACTGGGATGACTAGGGATGACTAGGGATAACAAGGGATGACTAGGGAGGACTAGGGATGACTAGGGATGACTCGGATGACAAGGGATGACTAGGGATGACAAGGGATGACTAGGGATGACTAGTCATGACTGGGATGACTTTGGATGACTAGGGATGACTGGGATGACTAGGAATGTCTAGGGATGACAAGGGATGACTACGGATGACTGGGATGACTAGGGATGACTAAGGATGACTTTGGATGACTAGGGATGACTGGGATGACTTGGGATGACTGGGGATGACTGGGGTGACTAGCGTTGACTAGGGATGACTAGGGATGACTAGGGATGACTAGGGATGAATAGGGATAACTAGGGATGACTAGGGATGACTAGGGATGACTGGGATCACTAGGGATGACTGGGATGACTGGTATGACTAGGGATGACTGGGATGACTTGGGATGACTGGGGATGACTGGGGTGACTAGGAATGACTAGGGATGACTGGGATGACTAGGGATGACTTGGGATCACTGGGATGAATTGGGACGACTGGGGATGACTGGGGTGACTAGAGATGACTAGGGATGACTAGGGATGACTAGGGATAAATAGGGATGACTAGGGATGACTAGGGATGACTAGGGATGACTGGAATGGCTAGGGATGACTAGGATGACTGGGATGACTAGGGATGACTGGGATGACTTGGAATGATTGGGGATGACTGGGGTGACTAGGGATGACTAGGGATGACTAGGGATGACTAGGGATGACTAGGGATGACTAGGGATGACTGGGATGACTAGGGATGACTACAGATGAGTGAGATGACTTGGGATGACTAGGGATGACTGGGATGACTAGGGATGACTAGGGATGACTAGTGATGACTAGTGATGACTGGGAAGACTTTGGATGACTTGGGATGACTGGGGATGGCTGGGGTGACTAGGGATGACAAGGGATGACTAGGGATGACTAGGGATGAATAAGGATGACTAGGGATGACTGGGATGACTAGGAATGACGGGGATGACTTGGGATGACGGGGGATGACTGGGATGCCTAGGGATGACTAGGGATGTTGAGGGATGACTGGGATGACTAGGGATGACTAGGGATGACTAGGGATGACTAGGGATGCCTGGAATGGCTAGGGATGACTGGGATGATTGGGATGACTTGCGATGACTGGGGATGACTGGGGTGACTAGGGATGACTAGGGATGACTAGGGATGACTAGGGATGACTACGGATGACTGCCATGACGTGGGATGACTTGGGAAGACTGGGATGACTAGGGATGACTAGGGATGACTAGGAATGACGCGGATGACTTGGGATGACGGGGGATGACTGGGATGCCTAGGGATGACTAGGGATGACTAGGGATGACTGGGATGACTTGGGATGACTTGGGATGACTGGGATGACTTTGATAACTAGAGATGACTGGGATGACAAGGGATGACTAGGGATGACAAGGGATGAGTAGGAATGACTAGTCATGACTGGGATCACTTTGGATGACTAGGGATGACTGGGATGACTAGGAATGACTAGGGATGACAAGGGATGACTACGGATGACTGGGATGACTAGGGATGACTAAGGATGACTTTGGATGACTAGGGATGAGTGGGATGACTTGGGATGACTGGGGATGACTGGGGTGACTAGGGATGACTAGGGATGACTAGGGATGAATAGGGATAACTAGGGATGACTAGGGATGACTAGGGATGACTGGGATCACTAGGGATGACTGGGATGACAGGGATGACTAGGGATGACTGGGATGACTTGGGATGACTGGGGATGACTGTGGATGACTGGGGTGACTAGAGATGACTAGGGATGACTAGGGATGAATAGGGATGACTAGGGATGACTAGGGATGACTGGAATGGCTAGGGATGACTGGAATTGACTGGGATGACTTGATATGACTAGGGATGACTGGGACGACTTGGGATGACTAGGGATAACTAGGGATGACTAGGGATGACTAGGGATGACTAGGGATGACTCGGATGACAAGGGATGACTAGGGATGACAAGGGATGACTAGGGATGACTAGTCATGACTGGGATGACTTGGGATGACTAGGGATGACTGGGATGACTAGGAATGTCTAGGGATGACAAGGGATGACTACGGATGACTGGGATGACTAGGGATGACTAAGGATGACTTTGGATGACTAGGGATGACTGGGATGACTTGGGATGACTGGGGATGACTGGGGTAACTAGCGATGACTAGGGATGACTAGGGATGACTAGGGATGAATAGGGATAACTAGGGATGACTAGGGAAGACTAGGGATGACTAGGGATGACTGGGATCACTAGGGATGACTGGGATGACTGGTATGACTAGGGATGACTGGGATGACTTGGGATGACTGGGGATGACTGGGGTGACTAGGAATGACTAGGGATGACAGGGATGACTAGGGATGACTAGGGATGACTGGGATGACTTGGGATGACTGGGGATGACTGGGGTGACTAGAGATGACTAGGGATGACTAGGGATGACTAGAGATGAATAGGGATGACTAGGGATGACTAGAAATGACTAGGGATGACTGGAATGGCTATGGATGACTAGGATGACTGGGATGACTAGGGATGACTGGGATGACTTGGAATGATTGGGGATAAAGGGGGTGACTAGGGATGACTAGTGATGACTAGGGATGACTAGGGATGACTAGGGATGACTAGGGATGACTAGGGATGACTAGGGATGACTAGTGATGACTGGGAAGACTTTGGATGACTTGGGATGACGGGGGATGGCTGGGGTGACTAGGGATGACAAGGGATGACTACGGATGACTAGGGATGAATAACTGTGACTAGGGAAGACTGGGATGACTAGGAATGACGGGGATGACTTGGGATGACGGGGGATGACTGGGATGCCTAGGGATGACTAGGGATGTTTAGGGATGACTGGGATGACTAGGGATGACTAGGGATGACTAGGGATGACTAGGGATGAATAAGGATGACTAGGGATGACTAGGGATGACTGGAATGGCTAGGGATGACTGGGATGACTGGGATGACTTGGGATGACTGGGGATGACTGGGGTGACTAGGGATGACTAGGGATGACTAGGGATGACTAGGGATGACTAGGGATGACTGCCATGACGTGGGATGACTTGGGAAGACTGGGATGACTAGGGATGACTAGGGATGACTAGGAATGACGGGGATGACTTGGGATGACGGGGGATGACTGGGATGCCTAGGGATGACTAGGGATGACTAGGGATGACTGGGATGACTTGGGATACCTTGGGATGACTGGGATGACTTTGATGACTAGGGATGACTAGGGATTACTACAGATGACTTGGATGACTAGAGATGACTAGGGATGACTGGGATGACTAGGCATGACTGGGATGACTAGGGATGACTAGGGATGACTAGGGATGACTGGGGATGACTAGGGATGACTGGGATGACTAGGGATGACTAGGGATGACTAGGGATGACTGGGGATGACTAGGGATGACTAGGGATGACTGGGATGACTTTGATGACTAGGGATGACTAGGGATTACTAGGGATGACTGGGATTATTTGGGATGACTAGCGATGACTAGGGATGACTAGGGATGACTGGGATGAATTAGGATGACTAGGGTTGACTGGGATGACTAGGGATGACTAGCAATGAATAGGGATGACTAGGGATGACTAGGGATGACTAGGGATGACTGGGATGACTAGGGATGACTGGGATGACTTGGGATGACTGGGGATGACTGGGGTGACTAGAAATGACTAGGGATAACTAGGGATGAGTAGGGATGAATGGGGAAGACTAGGGATGACTAGGGATGACTAGGGATGACTGGAATGGCTAGGGATGACTGGGATGACTGGGATGACTAGGGATGACTGGGATGACTAGGCATGACTGAGATGACTTGGGATGACTAGGGATGACTGGGATGACAAGGGATGACTAGGCATGACAAGGGATGACTAGGAATGACTAGTCATGACTGGGATGACTTTGGATGACTAGGGATGACTGGGATGACTAGGAATGACTAGGGATGACAAGGGATGACTACGGATGACTGGGATGACTAGGGATGACTAAGGATGACTTTGGATGACTAGGGATGACTGGGATGACTTGGGATGACTGTGGATGACTGGGGTGACTAGGGATGACTAGGGATAACTAGGGATGACTAGGGATGACTAGGGATGACTAGGGATGACTAGGGATGACTCGGATGACTAGGGATGAGTAGGGATGACTAGGGATGACAAGGGATGACTAGGGATGACTGAGATGACTAAGGATGACTTGGGATGACTGGGATGACTTGGGATGACTGGGGATGACAGGGGTGAGTAGGGAAACCTAAGGATGACTGGGATGACTAGGGAGGTCTAGGGATGACTGGGGATGACTGTGATGACTTAATATGACTAGGGATAACAAGGATGACTAGGGATGTCTAGGGATGACTGGGATGACTAGGGATGAGTAGGGATGACTAGGGATGACTAGGGATGACTAGGAATGACTGGGATTGCTAGGGATGACAAGGGATGACTAGGGATGACTGGGATGACTGGGGATGACTACAGATGACTAGGGATGACTAGGGATGACGGGGATGACTAGTGATGACTAGGGATGACAAGGGATGACTAGGGATGACTAGGGATGACTGGGTTGACTAGGGATGACTAGGGATGACTGGGATGACTATGGATGACTAGGGATGACTAGGGATGACTTGGGTGACTAGGGATGACTGGGATGACTAGGGATGACTAGGGATGACTAGGGATGACTGGGATGACTAGGGATTTCTAGGGATGACAATGGATGACTGGCATGACTTGGTATGACTAGAAATGACTGGCATGACTAGGGATGACTAGGGATGACTAGGGATGACTGGGATGACTAGGGATGACTTGGGATGACTGGGATGACTAGGGATGACTAGGGATGACTAAGGATGATTAGGGATGACTGGGATGAGTACGGATGACTAGGGATGACTACGGATGACTAGGGATGACTAGGGATGACTAGGGATGACTAGTGATGACTGGGATGACTAGAGATGAATAGGGATGACTAGGGATGACAAGGGATGACTTGGGATAACTAGGGATGACTAGGGATGACTAGGGATGACTTGGGTGACTAGGGATTACTGGGATGACTAGGGATGACTAGCGATGACTGGGATGACTAGGGATTTCTACGGATGACTAGGGATGACTGGCATGACTTGGGATGACTAGGGATGACTGGGATGACTTGGGATGACTAACGATGACTGGGATGACTAGGGATGACTCGGGATGACTAGGGATGACTACGGATGACTAGGGATGACTGGGATGAATTGGGATGACTAGGGATGACTATGGATGACTAGGGATGAGTAGGGATGACAAGGGATGATTAGGAATGACTAGGGATGACTTGGGATGACTGGGATGACTGGGGATGATTACGGATGACTAGGGATGACTAGGGATTACTGGGATGACTAGTGATGACTAGGGATGACAAGGGATGACTACGGATGACTAGGGATGACTGGGATGACTAGGGATGACTAGGGATGACTTGGGTGACTAGGGATGACTGGGATGCCTAAGGATGACTAGGGATGACTAGTGATGACTAGGGATGACTTGGGTGACTAGGTGTGACTGGGATGACTAGGGATGACTAGGGATGACTGGCATGACTTGGGATGACTAGGGATGACTGGGATGACTAGGGATGACTAGGGATGACTAGGGATGACTAGGGATGACTAGGGATGACTAGGGATGACTGGGATGACTAGGGAGTAATGGGATGCCTTGGGATGACTAGGGATGACTATGGATGACTAGGAATGAGTAGGGATGACAAGGGATGACTAGGGATGACCAGTGATGACTAAGGATGACTGGGATGACTGGGGATGACTACGGATGACTAGGGATGACTGGGATTACTAGTGATGACTAGGGATGACAAGGAATGACTAGGGATGACTAGGGATGACTGGGATGACTAGGGATGACTAGGGATGACTAGGGATGACTTGGGTGACTAGGGGTGACTGGGATGAGTAGGGATGACGATGGATGACTGGGATGACTAGGGATTTCTAGGGATGGCTGTGGATGACTTGCATGACTTGGGATGACTAGAAACGACTGGGATGCCTAGGGATGACTTGAGATGACTAGGGATGACTGGGATAACTTGGGATGACTAGGGATGACTGGGATGACTAGGGATGACTAGGGATGACTGGGATGAGTAAGGATGACTAGGGATGACTAAGGATGACTAGGGATGACTAGGGATGACTAGGGATGACTGGGATGACTAGAGATGACTAGGGATGACTAGGGATGACAAGGGATGACTAGGGATGACTAGGGATGACTAGCGATGACTGGGATGACTAGGGATGACCAGGGATTCACTAAGGATGACTGGGATAACTTGGGATGACTAGGGATGACTGGGATGACTAAGGATGACTAGGGATAACTAGGATGACTTGGGATGAGTGGGGATGACTGGGATGACTAGGGATGACTAGGGATGACTGGGATGACTTGAGATGACTGGGGATGACTGGGGTGACTAGGGATGACTAGGGATGACTAGGGATGACTAGGGATGACTAAGGATGACTGGGATGACTTGGGATGACTAGGGATGACTATGGATGACTAGGGATGAGTAGGGATAACTAGGGATGACTAGGGATGACTAGGGATGACTAGGGATGACTAGGGATGACTAGGGATGACTTGGGTGACTAGGGATGACTGGGATGACTAGGGATTACTAGGGATAACTGGGATGACTAGGGCTTTCTAGGGATGACTTGGGACGACTGGCATGACTTGGGATGACTAGGGATGACTTGGATGACTAGGGATGACTAGGGATGACTAGGGATGACTGGGATGACTTGGGATGACTAGGGATGACTGGGATTACTAGGGATGACTAGGGATGACTAGGGATGTTTGGGATGACTTGGGATGAATGGGGATGACTGGGAAGAGTACGGATGACTAGGGATGACTAGGGATGACTAGGGATGACTAGGGATGACTGGCATGACTTGGGATGACTAGGGATGACTGGGAAGACTACGGATGACTAGGGATGACTAGGGATGACTTGGGATGACTTGGGATGACTAAGAATGACTGGAATGACTAGGGATGACTAGGGATGACTGGGATGACTAGGGATGACTAGGGATGACTGGGATGACTAGGGATGACTAGGATGACTAGGGATGAGTAGGGATGACTGGGATGACTTGGGATGACTAGGGATGACTAAGGATGACTAGGGATGAGTAGTTATGACAAGGGATGAGTAGGGATGAGTAGGGATGACTAGGGATTACTGGGATGACTGGGGATGACTATGGATGACTATGGATGACTAGGGATGACTGGGATGACTAGTGATGACTAGGTATGACAAGGGATGACTAGGGATGACTAGTGATGACTGGGATGAGTAGGGATGACTAGGGATGAGTGGGATGACTAGGGATTACTAGGGATGACTGGGATGACTAGGGATTTCTAGGGATGACTAGGAACGATTGGCATGACTTCGGATGACTAGGGATGGCTGGGATGACTAGGGATGACTAGGGATGACTAGGGATGACTGGGATCACTAGGGATGACCAGGGATTCACTAAGGATGACTGGGATGACTAGGGATGACTAGGGATGACTAGGGATGACTAAGGATGACTATTGATGACTGGGATGACTTGCGATGACTAGGGATGACTGGGATGACAAGGGATGACTAGGGATGACTGGGATGACTTGGGATCACTAGGGATGACTAGGGATGAGTAGGGATGACAAGGGATGACTAGGGATGACTAGGGATGACTAGGGATGACTGGGATGACTGGGGATGACTACGTTTGACTAGGGATGACTGGGATGACTAGTGATGACTAGGGATGACAAGGGATGACAAGGGATGACTAGGGATGACTAGGGATGACTGGGATGACTAGGGATGACTAGGGATGACTGGGATGACTAGGAATGACTAGGGATGACTAGGGATTACTTGGGTGACTAGGGATGACTGGGATGACTAGGGATGACAGGGATGACTAGGAATTTCTAGGGATGACTATGGATGACTGGCATGACTTGGGATGGCTAGGGATGACTGGGATGACTAGGGATGACTAGGTATGACTAGGGATGACTGGGATGACTTGGGATGACTAGGGATGACTAGGTATGACTAGGGATGACTGGGATGACTTGGGATGACTAGGGATGACTGGAATGAGTAGGGATGACTAGGAATGGCTAAGGATGACTAGGGATGACTAGGGATGACTGCAGATGACTAGGGATGCCTAGGGATGACAAGGGATGACTAGGGATGACTAGGAATGACTTGGGTGACTAGGGATGACTGGGATGACTAGGGATTACTAGGGATGACTGGGATGACTAGGGATTTCTAGGGATGACTAGGAACGACTGGCATGCCTTCGGATGACTAGGGATGACTTGGATGACTAGGGATGACTGGGATGACTAGGGATGACTGGGATCACTTGGGATGACCAGGGATTCACTAAAGATGACTGGGATGACTAGGGATGACTAGGGATGACTAGGGATGACTAGGGATGACTGGGATGACTTGGGATGAGTAGGGATGACTATGGATGACTTGGGATGAGGAGGGATGACAAGAGATGACTAGGGATGACTAGGGATGACTGGGATGACTGGGGATGACTACGGATGACTAGGGATGACTGGGATGACTAGTGATGACTAGGGATGACAAGGGATGACTAGGGATGACTAGGGATGACTGGGATGACTAGGGATGACTAGGGATGACTGGGATGACTAGGGATGGCTAGGGATGACTTGGGTGACTAGGGATGACTGGGATGACTAGGGATGACTAGGGATGACTGGGATGACTAGGGAATTCTAGGAATGACTATGGATGACTGGCAAGACTTGGGATGACTAGGGATGACTCGGATGACTAGTGATGACTAGGGATGACAAGGGATGACTAGGGATGACTAGGGATGACTGGGATGACAAGGGATGACTAGGGATGACTGGGATGACTAGGGATGACTAGGGATGACTTGGGTGACTAGGGATGACTGGGATGACTAGGGATGACTAGGGATGACTGGGATGACTAGGGATTTCTAGGGATGACTATGGATGACTGGCATGACTTGGGATGACTAGGGATGACTGGGATGACTAGGGATGACTAGGGATGACTAGGGATGACTGGGATGACTTGGGATGACTAGGGATGACTGGGATGACTAGGGATGACTAGGGATGACTAGGGATGACTGGGATGACTTGGGATGACTAGGGATGACTGGGATGAGTACGGATGACTAGGAATGACTAAGGATGACTAGGGATGACTAGGGATGACTAGGGATGACTGGGATGGCTAGATATGACTAGGGATGACTAGGGATGGCAAGGGATGACTAGGGATGACTAGGGATGACTAGGGATGACTGGGATGACTAGGGATGACTGGCATGACTTGGGATGACTAAGGATGACTGGGATGACTAGGGATGACTAGGGATGACTAGGGATGACTAGGGATGAGTAGGGATGACTGGGATGACTGGGGATGACTAGGGATGAGTGGGATGACTTGGGATGACTAGGGATGAGTAGGGATGACTTAGGTGACTAGGGATGACTAGGGATGATTAGGGATAACTAGGGATGACTAGAGATGACTGGGATGACTAGGGATGACTAGGGATGGCTGGGATGACTAGGGATGATTGGGGATGACTAGGGATGACTAGGGATGACTAGGGATGACTTGGGTGACTAGGTATGACTGGGATGACTAGGGATGACTAGGGATGACTGGGATGACTAGGGATGACTAGGGATGACTAGAGATGACTTGGGATGACGTGGGATGATTAAGGATGACTTGGATGACTAGGGATGACTACGGATGACTGGGATAACTTGGAATGACTATGGACGACTGGGATGACTAGGGATGACTAGGGATGACTAGGGATGACTAGGGATGACTAGGGATGACTAGGGATGACTAGGGATGACTGAGATGACTGGGGATGACTACGGATGACAAGGGATGACTGGGATGACTAGTGATGACTAGGGATGACAAGGGATGACTAGGGATGACAAGGGATGACTGGGATGACTACGGATGATTAGGGATGACTGGGATGACTAGGGATGACTAAGGATGACTAGGGATGCCTTGGGTGCCTAGGGATGACTGGGATGACCAGGGATGACTAGGGATGACAGGGATGACTAGGAATTTCTAGGGATGACTATGGATGACTGGCATGACTTGGGATGGCTAGGGATGACTGGGATGACTAGGGATGACTAGGGATGACTGGGATGACTTGGGATGACTAGGGATGACTGGGATGACTAGGGATGACTAGGTATGACCAGGGATGTCTGGGATGACTTGGGATGACTAGGGATGACTGGAATGAGTACGGATGACTAGGAATGGCTAAGGATGACTAGGGATGACTAGGGATGACTAGGGATGACTGGGATGACTAGAGATGACTAGGGATGACTAGGGATGACAAGGGATGACTAGGGATGACTAGGAATGACTTGGGTGACTAGGGATGACTGGGATGACTAGGGATTACTAGGGATGACTGGGATGACTAGGGATTTCTAGGGATGACTAGGAACGATTGGCATGACTTCGGATGACTAGGGATGGCTGGGATGACTAGGGATGACTAGGGATGACTAGGGATGACTGGGATCACTAGGGATGACCAGGGATTCACTAAGGATGACTGGGATGACTAGGGATGACTAGGGATGACTAGGGATGACTAAGGATGACTATTGATGACTGGGATGACTTGCGATGACTAGGGATGACTGGGATGACTAGGGATGACTAGGGATGACTGGGATGACTTGGGATCACTAGGGATGACTAGGGATGAGTACGGATGACAAGGGATGACTAGGGATGACTAGGGATGACTGGGATGACTGGGGATGACTACGTTTGACTAGGGATGACTGGGATGACTAGTGATGACTAGGGATGACAAGGGATGACAAGGGATGACTAGGGATGACTAGGGATGACTGGGATGACTAGGGATGACTAGGGATGACTGGGATGACTAGGAATGACTAGGGATGACTAGGGATGACTGGGATGACTAGGGATGACTAGGGATGACAGGGATGACTAGGAATTTCTAGGGATGACTATGGATGACTGGCATGACTTGGGATGGCTAGGGATGACTGGGATGACTAGGGATGACTAGGGATGACTGGGATGACTTGGGATGACTAGGGATGACTGGGATGACTAGGGATGACTAGGTATGACTAGGGATGACTGGGATGACTTGGGATAACTAGGGATGACTAGAATGAGTAGGGATGACTAGGAATGGCTAAGGATGACTAGGGATGACTAGGGATGACTGGGATGACTGCAGATGACTAGGGATGCCTAGGGATGACAAGGGATGACTAGGGATGACTAGGAATGACTTGGGTGACTAGGGATGACTGGGATGACTAGGGATTACTAGGGATGACTGGGATGACTAGGGATTTCTAGGGATGACTAGGAACGACTGGCATGACTTCGGATGACTAGGGATGACTGGGATGACTAGGGATGACTGGGATGACTAGGGATGACTGGGATCACTAGGGATGACCAGGGATTCACTAAAGATGACTGGGATGACTAGGGATGACTAGGGATGACTAGGGATGACTAGGGATGACTGGGATGACTTGGGATGAGTAGGGATGACTATGGATGACTTGGGATGAGGAGGGATGACAAGAGATGACTAGGGATGACTAGGGATGACTGGGATGACTGGGGATGACTACGGATGACTAGGGATGACTGGGATGACTAGTGATGACTAGGGATGACAAGGGATGACTAGGGATGACTAGGGATGACTGGGATGACTAGGGATGACTAGGGATGACTGGGATGACTAGGGATGGCTAGGGATGACTTGGGTGACTAGGGATGACTGGGATGACAAGGGATGACTAGGGATGACTGGGATGACTAGGGAATTCTAGGAATGACTATGGATGACTGGCAAGACTTGGGATGACTAGGGATGACTCGGATGACTAGTGATGACTAGGGATGACAAGGGATGACTAGGGATGACTAGGGATGACTGGGATGACAAGGGATGACTAGGGATGACTGGGATGACAAGGGATGACTAGGGATGACTTGGGTGACTAGGGATGACTAGGGATGACTAGGGATGACTAGGGATGACTGGGATGACTAGGGATTTCTAGGGATGACTATGGATGACTGGCATGACTTGGGATGACTAGGGATGACTGGGATGACTAGGGATGACTAGGGATGACTAGGGACGACTGGGATGACTTGGGATGACTAGGGATGACTGGGATGACTAGGGATGACTAGGGATGACTAGGGATGACTGGGATGACTTGGGATGACTAGGGATGACTGGGATGAGTACGGATGACTAGGAATGACTAAGGATGACTAGGGATGACTAGGGATGACTAGGGATGACTGGGATGGCTAGATATGACTAGGGATGACTAGGGATGGCAAGGGATGACTAGGGATGACTAGGGATGACTAGGGATGACTGGGATGACTAGGGATGACTGGCATGACTTGGGATGTCTAGGGATGACTGGGATGACTAGGGATGACTAGGCATGACTAGGAATGACTTGGGATGACCTGGGATGACTAAGGATGACTGGGATGACTAGGGATGACTAGGGATGACTAGGGATGACTAGGGATGACTAGGGATGACTGGGATGACTGGGGATGACTAGGGATGAGTGGGATGACTTGGGATGACTAGGGATGACTATGGATGACTAGGGATGAGTAGGGATGACAAGAGATGACTAGGGATGACTAGGGATGACTAGGGATGGCTGGGATGACTGGGGATGACTACGGATGACTAGGGATGACTGGGATGACTAGTGATGACTAGGGATGACAAGGGATGACTAGGGATGACTAGGGATGACTGGGATGACTAGGGATGACTAGGGATGACTGGGATGACTAGGGATGACTAGGGATGACTAGGGATGACTTGGGTGACTAGGGATGACTGGGATGACTAGGGATGACTAGGGATGACTGGGATGACTAGTGATTTCCAGGGATGACTATGGATGACTGGCATGTCTTGGGATTAGTAGGGATGACTGGGATGACTAGGGATGACTAGGGTTGACTAGGGATGACTGGGATGACTTGGGATGACTAGGGATGACTGGGATGAGTAGGGATGATTAGGGATGACTGGGATGACTAGGGATGACTAGGGATGACTAGGGATGCCTTGGGTGACTAGGGATGACTGGGATGACTAGGGATGACTAGGGATGACAGGGATGACTAGGAATTTCAAGGGATGACTATGGATGATTGGCATGACTTTGGATGGCTAGGGATGACTGGGATGACTAGCGATGACTAGGGATGACTGGGATGACTTGGGATGACTAGGGATGACTGGGATGACTAGGGATGACTAGGTATGACTAGGGATGACTGAGATGACTTGGGATGACTAGGGATCACTGGAATGAGTACGGATGACTAGGAATGGCTAAGGATGACTAGGGATGACTAGGGATGACTAGGGATGACTGGGATGACTAGAGATGACTAGGGATGACTAGGGATGACAAGGGATGATTAGGGATGACTAGGAATGACTTGGGTGACTAGGGATGACTGGGATGACTAGGGATTACTAGGGATGACTGGGATGACTAGGGATTTCTAGGGATGACTAGGAACGACTGGCATGACTTCGGATGACTAGGGATGACTGGGATGACTAGGGATGACTAGGGATGACTAGGGATGACTGGGATCACTAGGGATGACCAGGGATTCACTAAGGATGACTGGGATGACTAGGGATGACTAGGGATGACTAGGGATGACTAAGGATGACTATTGATGACTGGGATGACTTGCGATGACTAGGGATGACTGGGATGACTAGGGATGACTAGGGATGACTGGGATGACTTGGGATGACTAGGGATGACTAGGGATGAGTAGGGATGACAAGGGATGACTAGGGATGACTAGGGATGACTAGGGATTACTGGGATGACTGGGGATGACTACGTTTGACTAGGGATGACTGGGATGACTAGTGATGACTAGGGATGACAAGGGATGACTAGGGATGACTAGGGATGACTGGGATGACTAGGGATGACTAGGGATGACTGGGATGACTAGGAATGACTAGGGATGACTAGGGATGACTTGGGTGACTAGGGATGACTGGGATGACTAGGGATGACTAGGGATGACAGGGATGACTAGGAATTTCTAGGGATGACTATGGATGACTGGCATGACTTGGGATGGCTAGGGATGACTGGGATGACTAGGGATGACTAGGGATGACTGGGATGACTTGGGATGACTAGGGATGACTGGGATGACTAGGGATGACTAGGTATGACTAGGGATGACTGGGATGACTTGGGATGACTAGGGATGACTGGAATGAGTACGGATGACTAGGAATGGCTAAGGATGACTAGGGATGACTAGGGATGACTAGGGATGACTGGGATGACTGCAGATGACTAGGGATGCCTAGGGATGACAAGGGATGACTAGGGATGACTAGGAATGACTTGGGTGACTAGGGATGACTGGGATGACTAGGGATTACTAGGGATGACTGGGATGACTAGGGATTTCTAGGGATGACTAGGAACGACTGGCATGACTTCGGATGACTAGGGATGACTGGGATGACTAGGGATGACTGGCATGACTAGGGATGACTGGGATCACTAGGGATGACCAGGGATTCACTAAAGATGACTGGGATGACTAGGGATGACTAGGGATGACTAGGGATGACTAGGGATGACTGGGATGAGTTGGGATGAGTAGGGATGACTATGGATGACTTGGGATGAGGAGGGATGACAAGAGATGACTAGGGATGACTAGGGATGACTGGGATGACTGGGCATGACTACGGATGACTAGGGATGACTGGGATGACTAGTGATGACTAGGGATGACAAGGGATGACTAGGGATGACTAGGGATGACTGGGATGACTAGGGATGACTAGGGATGACTGGGATGACTAGGGATGACTAGGGATGACTTGGGTGACTAGGGATGACTGGGATGACTAGGGATGACTAGGGATGACTGGGATGACTAGGGATTTCTAGGGATGACTATGGATGACTGGCAAGACTTGGGATGACTAGGGATGACTGGGATGACTAGTGATCACTAGGGATGACAAGGGATGACTAGGGATGACTAGGGATGACTGGGATGACAAGAGATGACTAGGAATGACTGGGATGACTAGGGATGACTAGGGATGACTTGGGTGACTAGGGATGACTGGGATGACTAGGGATGACTAGGGACGACTGGGATGACTAGGGATTTCTAGGGATGACTATGGATGACTGGCATGACTTGGGATGACTAGGGATGACTGGGATGACTAGGGATGACTAGGGATGACTAGGGATGACAGGGATGACTTGGGATGACTAGGGATGACTGGGATGACTAGGGATGACTAGGGATGACTAGGGATGACTGGGATGACTTGGGATGACTAGGGATGACTGGGATGAGTACGGATGACTAGGAATGACTAAGGATGACTAGGGATGACTAGGGATGACTAGGGATGACTAGGGATGACTGGGGATGACTGGGATGACTAGGGAGTAATGGGATGCCTTGGGATGACTAGGGATGACTATGGATGACTAGGAATGAGTAGGGATGACAAGGGATGACTAGGGATGACTAGTGATGACTAAGGATGACTGGGATGACTGGGGATGACTACGGATGACTAGGGATGACTGGGATTACTAGTGATGACTAGGGATGACAAGGGATGACTAGGGATGACTAGGGATGACTGGGATGACTAGGGATGACTAGGGATGACTAGGGATGACTTGGGTGACTAGGGGTGACTGGGATGAGTAGGGATGACGATGGATGACTGGGATGACTAGGGATTTCTAGGGATGGCTGTGGATGACTTGCATGACTTGGGATGACTAGGGACGACTGGGATGCCTAGGGATGACTTGAGATGACTAGGGATGACTGGGATAACTTGGGATGACTAGGGATGACTGGGATGACTAGGGATGACTAGGGATGACTGGGATGAGTAAGGATGACTAGGGATGACTAAGGATGACTAGGGATGACTAGGGATGACTGGGATGACTAGTGATGACTAGGGATGACTAGGGATGACAAGGGATGACTAGGGATGACTAGGGATGACTAGGGATGACTGGGATGACTAGGGATGACCAGGGATTCACTAAGGATGACTGGGATGACTTGGGATGACTAGGGATGACTGGGATGACTAAGGATGACTAGGGATGACTAGGATGACTTGGGATGAGTGGGGATGACTGGGATGACTAGGTATGACTAGGGATGACTGGGATGACTTGGGATGACTAGGGATGACTGGAATGAGTACGGATGACTAGGAATGGCTAAGGATGACTAGGGATGACTAGGGATGACTAGGGATGACTGGGATGACTAGAGATGACTAGGGATGACTAGGGATGACAAGGGATGATTAGGGATGACTAGGAATGACTTGGGTGACTAGGGATGACTGGGATGACTAGGGATTACTAGGGATGACTGGGATGACTAGGGATTTCTAGGGATGACTAGGAACGACTGGCATGACTTCGGATGACTAGGGATGACTGGGATGACTAGGGATGACTAGGGATGACTAGGGATGACTGGGATAACTAGGGATGACCAGGGATTCACTAAGGATGACTGGGATGACTAGGGATGACTAGGGATGACTAGGGATGACTAAGGATGACTATTGATGACTGGGATGACTTGCGATGACTAGGGATGACTGGGATGACTAGGGATGACTAGGGATGACTGGGATGACTTGGGATGACTAGGGATGACTAGGGATGACTAGGGATGACTGGGATGACTGGGGATGACTACGTTTGACTAGGGATGACGGGGATGACTAGTGATGACTAGGGATGACAAGGGATGACTAGGGATGACTAGGGATGACTGGGATGACTAGGGATGACTAGGGATGACTGGGATGACTAGGAATGACTAGGGATGACTAGGGATGACTTGGGTGACTAGGGATGACTGGGATGACTAGGGATGACTAGGGATGACAGGGATGACTAGGAATTTCTAGGGATGACTATGGATGACTGGCATGACTTGGGATGGCTAGGGATGACTGGGATGACTAGGGATGACTAGGGATGACTGGGATGACTTGGGATGACTAGGGATGACTGGGATGACTAGGGATGACTAGGTATGACTAGGGATGATTGGGATGACTTGGGATGACTAGGGATGACTGGAATGAGTACGGATGACTAGGAATGGCTAAGGATGACTAGGGATGACTAGGGATGACTAGGGATGACTGGGATGACTGCAGATGACTAGGGATGCCTAGGGATGACAAGGGATGACTATGGATGACTAGGGATGACAAGGGGTGACTAGGGATGACTGGGATGACTAGGGATTACTAGGGATGACTGGGATGACTAGGGATTTCTAGGGATGACTAGGAACGACTGGCATGACTTCGGATGACTAGGGATGACTGGGATGACTAGGGATGACTGGCATGACTAGGGATGACTGGGATCACTAGGGATGACCAGGGATTCACTAAAGATGACTGGGATGACTAGGGATGACTAGGGATGACTAGGGATGACTAGGGATGACTGGGATGACTTGGGATGAGTAGGGATGACTATGGATGACTTGGGATGAAGAGGGATGACAAGAGATGACTAGGGATGACTAGGGATGACTGGGATGACTGGGGATGACTACGGATGACTAGGGATGACTGGGATGACTAGTGATGACTAGGGATGACAAGGGATGACTAGGGATGACTAGGGATGACTGGGATGACTAGGGATGACTAGGGATGACTGGGATTACTAGGGATGACTAGGGATGACTTGGGTGACTAGGGATGACTGGGATGACTAGGGATGACTAGGGATGACTGGGATGACTAGGGATTTCTAGGGATGACTATGGATGACTGGCAAGACTTGGGATGACTAGGGATGACTGGGATGACTAGTGATGACAAGGGATGACAAGGGATGACTAGGGATGACTAGGGATGACTGGGATGACAAGGGATGACTAGGGATGACTGGGATGACTAGGGATGACTAGGGATGACTTGGGTGACTAGGGGTGACTGGGATGACTAGGGATGACTAGGGATGACTGGGATGACTAGGGATTTCTAGGGATGACTGTGGATGACTGGCATGACTTGGGATGACTAGGGATGACTGGGATGACTAGGGATGACTAGGGATGACTAGGGATGACTGGGATGACTTGGGATGACTAGGGATGACTGGGTTGACTAGGGATGACTAGGGATGACTAGGGATGACTGGGATGACTTGGGATGACTAGGGATGAGTGGGATGAGTACGGATGACCAGGAATGACTAAGGATGACTAGGGATGACTAGGGATGACTAGGGATGACTGGGGATGACTGGGATGACTAGGGAGTAATGGGATGCCTTGGGATGACTAGGGATGACTATGGATGACTAGGAATGAGTAGGGATGACAAGGGATGACTAGGGATGACTAGTGATGACTAAGGATGACTGGGATGACTGGGGATGACTACGGATGACTAGGGATGACTGGGATTACTAGTGATGACTAGGGATGACAAGGGATGACTAGGGATGACTAGGGATGACTGGGATGACTAGGGATGACTAGGGATGACTAGGGATGACTTGGGTGACTAGGGGTGACTTGGGTGACTAGGGGTGACTGGGATGAGTAGGGATGACGATGGATGACTGGGATGACTAGGGATTTCTAGGGATGGCTGTGGATGACTTGCATGACTTGGGATGACTAGGGACGACTGGGATGCCTAGGGATGACTTGAGATGACTAGGGATGACTGGGATAACTTGGGATGACTAGGGATGACTGGGATGACTAGGGATGACTAGGGATGACTGGGATGAGTAAGGATGACTAGGGATGACTAAGAATGACTAGGGATGACTAGGGATGACTAGGGAAGACTGGGATGACTAGAGATGACTAGGGATGACTAGGGATGACAAGGGATGACTAGGGATGACTAGGGATGACTAGGGATGACTGGGATGACTAGGGATGACCAGGGATTCACTAAGGATGACTGGGATGACTTGGGATGACTAGGGATGACTGGGATGACTAAGGATGACTAGGGATGACTAGGATGACTTGGGATGAGTGGGGATGACTGGGATGACTAGGGATGACTAGGGATGACTGGGATGACTTGAGATGACTGGGGATGACTGGGGTGACTAGGGGTGACTAGGGATGACTAGGGATGACTAGGGATGACTAAGGATGACTGGGATGACTTGGGATGACTAGGGATGACTATGGATGACTAGGGATGAGTAGGGATAACTAGGGATGACTAGGGATGACTAGGGATGACTAGGAATGACTAGGGATGACTAGGGATGACTAGGGATGACTTGGGTGACTAGGGATGACTGGGATGACTAGGGATTACTAGGGATGACTGGGATGACTAGGGCTTTCTAGGGATGACTTGGGATGACTGGCATGTCTTGGGATGACTAGGGATGACTTGGGATGACTAGGGATGACTGGGATTACTAGGGATGACTAGGGATGACTAGGGATGTTTCGGATGACTTGGGATGAATGGGGATGACTGGGAAGACTACGGATGACTAGGGATGACTAGGGATGACTGGCATGACTTGGGATGACTAGGGATGACTGGGAAGACAGAGGATGACTAGGGATGACTAGGGATGACTTGGGATGACTTGGGATGACTAAGGATGACTGGAATGACTAGGGATGACTAGGGATGACTGGGATGACTAGGGATGACTAGGGATGACTGGGATGACTAGGGATGACTGGGATGACTAGGGATGAGTAGGGATGACTGGGATGACTTGGGATGACTAGGGATGACTAAGGATGACTAGGGATGAGTAGTTATGACAAGGGATGAGTAGGGATGAGTAGGGATGACTAGGGATTACTGGGATGACTGGGGATGACTACGGATGACTATGGATGACTAGGGATGACTGGGATGACTAGTGATGACTAGGTATGACAAGGGATGACTAGGGATGACTAGTGATGACTGGGATGAGTAGGGATGACTAGGGATGAGTGGGATGACTAGGGACGACTAGGGATGAGTAGGGATGACTTAGGTGACTAGGGATGACTAGGGATGATTAGGGATAACTAGGGATGACTAGAGATGACTGGGATGACTAGGGATGACTAGGGATGACTGGGATGACTAGGGATGATTGGGGATGACTAGGGATGACTAGGGATGACTAAGGATGACTTGGGTGACTAGGTATGACTGGGATGACTAGGGATGACTAGGGATGACTGGGATGACTAGGGATGACTAGGGATGACTAGAGATGACTTGGGATGACGTGGGATGACTAAGGATGACTTGGATGACTAGGGATGACTACGGATGACTGGGATAACTTGGAATGACTATGGACGACTGGGATGACTAGGGATGACTAGGGATGACTAGGGATGACTAGGGATGACTAGGGATGACTATGGATGACTAGGGATGACTGGGATGACTAGTGATGACTAGGTATGACAAGGGATGACTAGTGATGACTAGGGATGACAAGGGATGACTAGGGATGACAAGGGATGACTGGGATGACTACGGATGATTAGGGATGACTGGGATGACTAGGGATGACTAGGGATGACTAGGGATGCCTTGGGTTACTTGGGATGACTGGGATGACTAGGGATGACTAGGGATGACAGGGATGACTAGGAATTTCTAGGGATGACTATGGATGACTGGCATGACTTGGGATGGCTAGGGATGACTGGGATGACTAGGGATGACTAGGGATGACTGGGGTGACTTGGGATGACTAGGGATGACTGGGATGACTAGGGATGACTAGGTATGACTAGGGATGACTGGGATGACTTGGGATGACTAGGGATGACTGGAATGAGTACGGATGACTAGGAATGGCTAAGGATAACTAGGGATGACTAGGGATGACTAGGGATGACTGGGATGACTAGAGATGACTAGGGATGACTAGGGATGACAAGGGATGACTAGGGATGACTAGGAATGACTTGGGTGACTAGGGATGACTGGGATGACTAGGGATTACTAGGGATGACTGGGATGACTAGGGATTTCTAGGGATGACTAGGAACGACTGGCATGACTTTGGATGACTAGGGATGACTGGGATGACTAGGGATGACTAGGGATGACTAGGGATGACTGGGATCACTAGGGATGACCAGGGATTCACTAAGGATGACTGGGATGACTAGGGATGACTAGGGATGACTAGGGATGACTAAGGATGACTATTGATGACTGGGATGACTTGCGATGACTAGGGATGACTGGGATGACTAGGGATGACTAGGGATGACTGGGATGACTTGGGATGACTAGGGATGACTAGGGATGAGTAGGGATGACAAGGGATGACTAGGGATGACTAGGGATGACTAGGGATGAGTGGGATGACTGGGGATGACTACGTTTGACTAGGGATGACTGGGATGACTAGTGATGACTAGGGATGACAAGGGATGACTAGGGATGACTAGGGATGACTGGGATGACTAGGGATGACTAGGGATGACTGGGATGACTAGGAATGACTAGGGATGACTAGGGATGACTTGGGTGACTAGGGATGACTGGGATGACTAGGGATGACTAGGGATGACAGGGATGACTAGGAATTTCTAGGGATGACTATGGATGACTGGCATGACTTGGGATGGCTAGGGATGACTGGGATGACTAGGGATGACTAGGGATGACTGGGATGACTTGGGATGACTAGGGATGACTGGGATGAATAGGGATGACTAGGTATGACTAGGGATGACTGGGATGACTTGGGATGACTAGGGATGACTGGAATGAGTACGGATGACTAGGAATGGCAAAGGATGACTAGGGATGACTAGGGATGACTAGGGATGACTGGGATGACTGCAGATGACTAGGGATGCCTAGGGATGACAAGGGATGACTAGGGATGACTAGGAATGACTTGGGTGACTAGGGATGACTGGGATGACTAGGGATTACTAGGGATGACTGGGATGACTAGGGATTTCTAGGGATGACTAGGAACGACTGGCATGACTTCGGATGACTAGGGATGACTGGGATGACTAGGGATGACTGGGATGACTAGGGATGACTGGGATCACTAGGGATGACCAGGGATTCACTAAAGATGACTGGGATGACTAGGGATGACTAGAGATGACTAGGGATGACTAGGGATGACTGGGATGACTTGGGATGAGTAGGGATGACTATGGATTACTTGGGATGAGGAGGGATGACAAGAGATGACTAGGGATGACTAGGGATGACTGGGATGACTGGGGATGACTACGGATGACTAGGGATGACTGGGATGACTAGTGATGACTAGGGATGACAAGGGATGACTAGGGATGACTAGGGATGACTGGGATGACTAGGGATGACTAGGGATGACTGGGATGACTAGGGATGACTAGGGATGACTTGGGTGACTAGGGATGACTGGGATGACTAGGGATGACTAGGGATGACTGGGATGACTAGGGATTTCTAGGGATGACTATGGATGACTGGCAAGACTTGGGATGACTAGGGATGACTGGGATGACTAGTGATGACTAGGGATGACAAGGGATGACTAGGGATGACTAGGGATGACTGGGATGACAAGGGATGACTAGGGATGACTGGGATGACTAGGGATGACTAGGGATGACTTGGGTGACGAGGGATGACTGGGATGACTAGGGATGACTAGGGATGACTGGGATGACTAGGGATTTCTAGGGATGACTATGGATGACTGGCATGACTTGGGATGACTAGGGATGACTGGGATGACTAGGAATGACTAGGGATGACTAGAGATGACTGGGATGACTTGGGATGACTAGGGATGACTGGGATGACTAGGGATGACTAGGGATGACTAGGGATGACTGGGATGACTTGGGATGACTAGGGATGACTGGGATGAGTACGGATGACTAGGAATGACTAAGAATGACTAGGGATGACTAGGGATGACTAGGGATGACTGGGATGGCTAGATATGACTAGGGATGACTAGGGATGGCAAGGGATGACTAGGGATGACTAGGGATGACTAGGGATGACTGGCATGACTTGGGATGACTAGGGATGACTGGGATGACTAGGGATGACTAGGGATGACTAGGAATGACTTGGGATGACCTGGGATGACTAAGGATGACTGGGATGACTAGGGATGACTAGGGATGACTAGGGATGACTAGGGATGACTAGGGATGACTGGGATGACTGGGGATGACTAGGGATGAGTGGGATGACTTGGGATGACTAGGGATGACTATGGATGACTAGGGATGAGTAGGGATGACAAGAGATGACTAGGGATGACTAGGGATGACTAGGGATGGCTGGGATGACTGAGGATGACTACGGATGACTAGGGATGACTGGGATGACTAGTGATGACTAGGGATGACAAGGGATGACTAGGGATGACTAGGGATGACTGGGATGACTAGGGATGACTAGGGATGACTGGGATGACTAGGGATGACTAGGGATGACTAGGGATGACTTGGGTGACTAGCGATGACTGGGATGACTAGGGATGACTAGGGATGACTGGGATGACTAGTGATTTCTAGGGATGACTATGGATGACTGGCATGTCTTGGGATTACTAGGGATGACTGGGATGACTAGGGATGACTAGGGTTGACTAGGGATGACTGGGATGACTTGGGATGACTAGGGATGACTGGGATGACTAGGGATGACTAGGGATGACTAGGGATGACTGGGATGACTTGGGATGACTAGGGATGACTGGGATGAGTACGGATGACTAGGAATGACTAAGGATGACTAGGGATGACAAGGGATGACTAGGGATGACTGGGATGACTAGAGATGACTAGGGATGACTAGGGATGACAAGGGATGACTAGGGATGACTGGGATGACTAGGGATGACTAGGGATGACTGGGATGACTAGGGATGACTAGGGATGACTAGGGATGACTTGGGTGACTAGCGATGACTGGGATGACTAGGGATGACTAGGGATGACTGGGATGACTAGTGATTTCTAGGGATGACTATGGATGACTGGCATGTCTTGGGATTACTAGGGATGACTGGGATGACTAGGGATGACTAGGGTTGACTAGGGATGACTGGGATGACTTGGGATGACTAGGGATGACTGGGATGACTAGGGATGACTAGGGATGACTAGGGATGACTGGGATGACTTGGGATGACTAGGGATGACTGGGATGAGTACGGATGACTAGGAATGACTAAGGATGACTAGGGATGACAAGGGATGACTAGGGATGACTGGGATGACTAGAGATGACTAGGGATGACTAGGGATGACAAGGGATGACTAGGGATGACTAGGGATGACTGGGATGATTATGGATGACCAGGGATTTACTAAGGATGACTGGGATGACTTGGGATGACTAGGGATGACTGGGATGACTAAGGATGACTAGGGATGACTAGGATGACTTGGGATGACTGGGGATGACTGGGATGACTAGCGATGACTGGGATGACTTGGGATGACTGGGGATGACTGGGGTGACTAGGGATGACTAGGGATGACTAGGGATGACTAGGGATGACTGGGATGACTTGGGATGACTAGGGAAGACTAGGGATGACTGGGATGACTTGGGATGACTAGGGATGACTATGGATGCCTAGGGATGAGTAGGGATGACAAGGGATGACTAGGGATGACTAGGGATGACTGGGATAACTAGGGATGACTAGGGATGACTGGGATGACTAGGGATGACTAAGGATGACTAGGGATGACTTGGGTGACTAGGGATGACTGGGATGACTAGAGATTACTAGGGATGACTGGGATGACTAGGGATTTCTAGGGATGACTAGGGATGACTGGCATGACTTGGGATGACTAGGGATGACTGGGATGACTAGGGATGACTAGGGATGACTGGAATGACTTGGGATGACTAGGGATGACTGGGATGACTAGGGATGACTAGGGATGACTAGGGATGACTAGGGATGACTGGGATGACTGGGGATGACTAGGGATGAGTGGGATGACTTGGGATGACTAGGGATGACTATGGATGACTAGGGATGAGTAGGGATGACAAGAGATGACTAGGGATGACTAGGGATGACTAGGGATGGCTGGGATGACTGAGGATGACTACGGATGACTAGGGATGACTGGGATGACTAGTGATGACTAGGGATGACAAGGGATGACTAGGGATGACTAGGGATGACTGGGATGACTAGGGATGACTAGGGATGACTGGGATGACTAGGGATGACTAGGGATGACTAGGGATGACTTGGGTGACTAGCGATGACTGGGATGACTAGGGATGACTAGGGATGACTGGGATGACTAGTGATTTCTAGGGATGACTATGGATGACTGGCATGTCTTGGGATTACTAGGGATGACTGGGATGACTAGGGATGACTAGGGTTGACTAGGGATGACTGGGATGACTTGGGATGACTAGGGATGACTGGGATGACTAGGGATGACTAGGGATGACTAGGGATGACTGGGATGACTTGGGATGACTAGGGATGACTGGGATGAGTACGGATGACTAGGAATGACTAAGGATGACTAGGGATGACAAGGGATGACTAGGGATGACTGGGATGACTAGAGATGACTAGGGATGACTAGGGATGACAAGGGATGACTAGGGATGACTAGGGATGACTAGGGATGACTGGGATGATTATGGATGACCAGGGATTTACTAAGGATGACTGGGATGACTTGGGATGACTAGGGATGACTGGGATGACTAAGGATGACTAGGGATGACTAGGATGACTTGGGATGACTGGGGGTGACTGGGATGACTAGCGATGACTGGGATGACTTGGGATGACTGGGGATGACTGGGGTGACTAGGGATGACTAGGGATGACTAGGGATGACTAGGGATGACTGGGATGACTTGGGATGACTAGGGAAGACTAGGGATGACTGGGATGACTTGGGATGACTAGGGATGACTATGGATGCCTAGGGATGAGTAGGGATGACAAGGGATGACTAGGGATGACTAGGGATGACTGGGATAACTAGGGATGACTAGGGATGACTGGGATGACTAGGGATGACTAAGGATGACTAGGGATGACTTGGGTGACTAGGGATGACTGGGATGACTAGAGATTACTAGGGATGACTGGGATGACTAGGGATTTCTAGGGATGACTAGGGATGACTGGCATGACTTGGGATGACTAGGGATGACTGGGATGACTAGGGATGACTAGGGATGACTGGAATGACTTGGGATGACTAGGGATGACTGGGATGACTAGGGATGACTAGGGATGACTAGGGATGACTAGGGATGACTGGGATGACTTGGGATGACTAGGGATGACTGGGATGACTAGGGATGACTAGGGATGACTAGGGATGACTGGGATGACTTGGGATGACTAGGGATGACTGGGATGAGTACGGATGACTAGGAATGACTAAGGATGACTAGGGATGACTAGGGATGACTAGCGATGACTGGGATGGCTAGATATGACTAGGGATGACTAGGGATGGCAAGGGATGACTAGGGATGACTAGGGATGACTAGGGATGACTGGGATGACTAGGGATGACTGGCATGACTTAAGATGACTAGGGATGAGTGGGATGACTAGGGATGACTGGGATGACTAGGGATGACTAGGGATGACTAGGGATGACTGGGATGACTTGGGATGACTAGGGATGACTGGGATGAGTACGGATGACTAGGAATGACTAAGGATGACTAGGGATGACTGGGGATGACTAGGGATGACTGGGATGGCTAGATATGACTAGGGATGACTAGGGATGGCAAGGGATGACTTGGGATGACTAGGGATGACTAGGGATGACTGGGATGACTAGGGATGACTGGCATGACTTAAGATGACTAGGGATGAGTGGGATGACTAGGGATGACTAGGGATGACTAGGAATGACTTGGGATGACCTGGGATGACTAAGGATGACTGGGATGACTAGGGATGACTAGGGATGACTAGGGATGACTAGGGATGACTAGGGATGACTGGGATGACTGGGGATGACTAGGGATGAGTGGGATGACTTGGGATGACTAGGGATGACTATGGATGACTAGGGATGAGTAGGGATGACAAGAGATGACTAGGGATGACTAGGGATGACTAGGGATGGCTGGGATGACTGGGGATGACTACGGATGACTAGGGATGACTGGGATGACTAGTGATGACTAGGGATGACAAGGGATGACTAGGGATGACTAGGGATGACTGGGATGACTAGGGATGACTAGGGATGACTGGGATGACTAGGGATGACTAGGGATGACTAGGGATGACTTGGGTGACTAGGGATGACGGGGATGACTAGGGATGACTAGGGATGACTGGGATGACTAGTGATTTCTAGGGATGACTATGGATGACTGGCATGTCTTGGGATTACTAGGGATGACTGGGATGACTAGGGATGACTAGGGTTGACTAGGGATGACTGGGATGACTTGGGATGACTAGGGATGACTGGGATGACTAGGGATGACTAGGGATGACTGGGATGACTTGGGATGACTAGGCATGACTGGGATGAGTACGGATGACTAGGAATGACTAAGGATGACTGGGGATGACAAGGGATGACTAGGGATGACTGGGATGACTAGAGATGACTAGGGATGACTAGGGATGACAAGGGATGACTAGGGATGACTAGGGATGACTGGGATGATTATGGATGACCAGGGATTTACTAAGGATGACTGGGATGACTTGGGATGACTAGGGATGACTGGGATGACTAAGGATGACTAGGGATGACTAGGATGACTTGGGATGACTGGGGATGACTGGGATGACTAGGGATGACTGGGATGACTTGGGATGACTGGGGATGACTGGGGTGACTAGGGATGACTAGGGATGACTAGGGATGACTAGGGATGACTGGGATGACTTGGGATGACTAGGGAAGACTAGGCATGACTGGGATGACTTGGGATGACTAGGGATGACTATGGATGACTAGGGATGAGTAGGGATGACAAGGGATGACTAGGGATGACTAGGGATGACTGGGATAACTAGGGATGACTAGGGATGACTGGGATGACTAGGGATGACTAGGGATGACTAGGGATGACTTGGGTGACTAGGGATGACTGGGATGACTAGAGATTACTAGGGATGACTGGGATGACTAGGGATTTCTAGGGATGACTGGGATGACTGGCATGACTTGGGATGACTAGGGATGACTGGGATGACTAGGGATGACTAGGGATGACTGGAATGACTAGGGATGACTGGGATGACTAGGGATGTTTGGGATTACTTGGGATGAATGGGGATGACTGGGATGACTTGGGATGACTAGCGATGACTGGGATGACTAGGTATGACTAGGGATGACTGCAATGAGTAGGGATTACTGGGATGACTAGTGATGACTAGGGATGACTAGGCATGACTAGGCATTACTGGGATGATTAGGGATGACTAGGGATGTCTCGGATGACTAGGGATAACTGGGCCTGACTAGGGATGACGTGGGGTTACTAAGGATGACTAGGGATGACTGGGATGACTAGGGATTAGTAGGTATTAGTAGTTACGATTTGGATGACTAGGGATGACTAGGGATGGCTGGGATGACTATGGATGACTAGAGATGACTAGGGATGACTAGGGATGACAAGGGATGACTAGGGATGACTAGAGATGACTGGGATGATTAGGGATGACTAGGGATGACTGGGATGACTATGGATGACTTGGGATGACTAGGGATGACTGGGATGACTAGGGATGACTAGGGATGACTGGAATGACTTGGGATGACTAGGGATGACTGGGATGACTAGGGATGACTAGGGATTTTTGGGATTACTTGGGATGAATGGGGATGACTGGGATGACTACGGATGACTAGGGATGACTAGGGATGACTAGGGATGACTATTGATGACTAGGGATGACTAGGGATGACTAGGGATGAGTGGGATGACTAAGGATGACTAGGGATGACAAGGGATAACTAGGGATGACTAGAGATGACTGGGATGATTAGGGATGACTAGGGATGACTGGGATGACTATGGATGACTAGGGATGACTAGGGATGACTGGGATGACTAGGGATGACCAGGGATTCACTAGGGATGACTGGGATGACTTGGGATGACTAGGGATGACTGGGATGACTAGGGATGACTAGGGATGACTAGGGATGACTGGGATGACTTGGATGACTAGGGATGACTGGGATGACTTGGGATGACTAGCGATGACTGGGATGACTAGGTATGACTAGGGATGACTGCAATGAGTAGGGATTACTGGGATGACTAGTGATGACTAGGGATGACTAGGCATGACTAGGCATTACTGGGATGATTAGGGATGACTAGGGATGTCTCGGATGACTAGGGATAACTGGGCCTGACTAGGGATGACGTGGGGTTACTAAGGATGACTAGGGATGACTGGGATGACTAGGGATTAGTAGGTATTAGTAGTTACGATTTGGATGACTAGGGATGACTAGGGATGGCTGGGATGACTATGGATGACTAGAGATGACTAGGGATGACTGGGATGGCTAGGGATGCCTGGGATGACTAATAATGACTAGGAATGACTAGGGATTACTAGGGTTGACTGGGATGACTTGGGATGACTAGGGATTACTTTGATGACTAAGGATGATTTGGATGACTAGAGATGACTGTAATGATTAG
>OZ038000.1:28672262-29042262 GCA_964035705.1 Porites rus
CTTTCTCTATTTTTTTCGCCTGTGTTTTAAAACTTCCAATTGACATCCAAATTTCATTGAATTATATAAAACGGCGCCGTCTTAACAAAGAAACAACTCACAACTACACACATTCAGGCCTATAAAGTAAAAGCAAAAATATCGAGAATTTTATTTTTTATATTCTTGCCAAATTAGATGTAAAGATCTCCAGCATCAATAACACGGACCAGAGCTGCTTGTTGTTTTTTTACATTTTACAAACCGATTGTTAAAAAGAGAAAAATCGAGCCAGAGTTCAGCTCAATTTAGTCCAGAAGCGAGATATTTTGCATTCATGGACTGGAGCATCTAGATCTTCTCCTCCAAATCTGTATTTTGCTTTCCAGAGTTGATCGTCTTTCCCTCATATCACGGGCAATTTATACAGCGAGTCCATAACCTAGATGCCAGACTGCCAGAGGTCCAAGCCCCCACTATTTTAATATTCTATTAAATGTTACTCCCCTTCTAGTTTTATATACTATTTGTAACAGAAAAAGTACTCTTTCGCACCCATTAAAAATTTTACCCATTTCACATACGTTCTTACGAACACTACATTTCTAAATCTTTGGAACCACCAAAAGGATATTGCGAGAGAGCTATCTTGCACCTCCAAATCCAATGGTGAGTCAAGTAATGTACCGAAAATATAAAGAGGTACAAACGTCAAAGAGTCGCAGGTCAAATCACAGGCGGCCCAGACGTAGTATGTGTCACTGAATGAATATATTAATATTCACATGGACAAATTAATGCGATGAGTCGTCGAAACTCCAATGAACTAAAATAGTCAAAAAGTCAAAATATAACAAAACAAAGCTAAGATACCTTTAACTGAACGTATCCTTGTCTTTCCTGGCCGGTTAAAGTGGCATTTTGTTGAGTTTTGCAATTGTAATTGCAAAACTCAACAAAATGCCACTTTAACCGGCCAGGAAAGACAAGGATACGTTCAGTTAAAGGTATCTTAGCTTTGTTTTGTTATATTTTGACTTTTTGACTATTTTAGTTCATTGGAGGCGCATTAATTTGTCCATGTGAATATTAATATATTCATTCAGTGACACATACTACGTCTGGGCCGCCTGTGATCAAATCTCTCTCCTTACAGTATCGGACATCTCCGTAAGACTTACATCTGGCTACAACGCCACAGTAAGTCCCTGTCATTCCTTCCTCTTTTTAAGTATATGTAGTGTCATTGCAAGACGGACGTTTCTCTATGATGCATCTAGAGTGCATGTCCCAAGGGTGTGCGGCTTTAAGACAGAGTTTTGCTCGGGAAAGCACTCCCTTTTGGCGGCCTAAACGGTAATGTGCCCCTGAACTGGGTATATATGGTTTTCAGCGTCTTGAGTCTTTATCAGGGTATTCTATTTCACAATTTAGGGTCTTGAAAAGGGTGTCTGTTTCGACCAGAAGCCTTTAAAACATGAGTGTGAGGGATGGCGATGAGAGGTCTGCATTGGTGGTGCCAGCAATTTAGTTTGAAAATCATACTTAACCCTAGGACAAGGAGGGATGGATGCCACTCGCCGGCCCCCTGGGGTTTTTCTGAGGTTTTTCTGTCCTGAACGATTAAACATCAGCTCCTGGCGTTTTCTTCAGTAGCTGTTTGTACAATTCTAGTACGCATTTTGAGACAAGCTTTGTGATGATCAGTTACTTACTTACGAGATATGACGTCATATGTAGTAGGTGTTCAAGCCATTTTTTAAATGCATGTTTTTCTACGTGTTTCAGGGTAAAAAGATAAAGCTTGTGGATAAAATGAAGCAAAGTACTTATTTATATGTTAGTCTATATGTCAAGCACCAAAAAATACCAATTCTCTCCTTTTTATAACCTGATGCTCGTTCTGAGTAAAATCCAGGATGCCAGCAGGGCCAACACCCATAGAGTATTATATAACCCCATCTTGTCGAGAAGATCAAAGGCTTTCCACTGAAGGTATAAAATCCTTTTGAAATACTGCAACGTATTAAAAACTCGAAGGGGGCTCCATCACCCCGCCAACACCCCCAAGCCCCCCCACCCCACCCCTCACTTGTACTACGGTAGGAGTATGACGGCGTGTACGTCCGAGGTTTAAACGTATCAAAGTAATAAAAAAGGTCTCATCTTAAACAGGGTAGGGAAATGAACAATGTTTTGTCTTAAACGGCCTTAAACAGGATTAGGGTTTGAAGGTCTCTTCTAACTCACGGTAAATTTTGGACCTCTTTGACCCAAACAAAACGCTCTGCTGGTGATGTCAATCATTGGTCGTCATGTGTCCAACAGTAATTCAGACCTAACAGTCTGTGCATGATCGGTCATCCATGGATGTTATTTTCACTATTCTGATGTTATTTCGCTTCTTTGAAGTTTACAGTTAAGATCCTATGGATGGTATGGAGGCAAAAAAATACGAAATACTCAAAATATGGGTGCCAACCCATGGAGTTGTCAATGTTTACCGAAAGCCTGGGCGATCTGGAGGTACGGGCGCATTGAAAAGGACCGGATTACTTGTGCAATGCGCATAGAGACCAGTACTAATTGAAAAGTTTTCTCTTTACAGAATATCATGTTGATAACGGTTTTCTGATTGAGGAGCCCGTCCATCGAAATCACTTAGAAAAGATACGAGTGCTGGCTTCCCATGGAAGTGTTATCATCATAACGAGAGATGCTACTGTCCGTGATTCACAAAACAAGTACACCGTCGAACCGGCGACTTTAGCGGTGGATCAGTCTGAAGTATGGGTGGATGCATGACTTATGAACACGTCAGCGCGTTAGCAAACAGGAAGCTTAATCTTTACTCAATAACTTGAAAATTAATTTACAGCTGAATCTAAATGACTTGAATTTTATAGGAGTACCCCGTGCTATTCTCACTGACTCGTATGATGTTAGTCCAACCTGGCAGAGCAAGGAGTGGGTAGATTTATAGCGATACACAATGTGACGTGGGCTTGTCGTATAGACGTATCGTGTGAGATAAATGTGTAGCGTTTGAATAGACCGTATTCACGATACCCAACATTTTCGTGCGCGCCTTAGGTCTGATGGGATAAAAGCAATGACAAATGGCATTTCAGAGGAAACACAAGCGATAACATTTTCCAATATGAGTACTGCCGCATCGAGTTTGTTTCTCTCAAAACGAGACGACGATTTTAGTCTTGCAAAATGTACAGTTCGAGTTTCGACAAGTTTCAGAAGTTAAACGTCATCAATATTTTCGAAAAAGATATATTGCCTACTTTGCGGACATCTGCTACAGTATTCAAAAAATAAAGATGGTCACTTCCACTGGGCATAATTTGCCATTATCGTCTTCAAGATTAAAAGTTTTAACATTCTTTTGTCTAGAATAATCAAATTCGATTGCGATTTCTTCTCCGATAAACCACATGACCTTGCTTTTATCTCATCATTCCGTTAGCGCGTGGAAAGATGGCTGAAATATAAATAAATTTGTAACCCTTAGCTGTCCGATCAGCCTTGCCTTCAGTTTTAAGTGTTATTTTGTATTGCTGATCCTGATCAACAACTTGATCTAGCTTTCCCTCGCTGCTGTTTGTTCACGTGGTCCTTGCAAAAATTGATGGCAAGGAAGGTCTATTGGCCTGGGCCAGGTTGTGCAAAGCCGGGTTAAGTTAACCCAGGGTTTGTGCGAAATTTGATTTCTGATCAGGTGAAAACTTGAGAAGCAAATTCAGTTTTATTCTTTTCGCCTACGATTTGAAGATTGGAGGCTCTAAAAAGAAGAGAGAAAATTATCCGGGAAAATGCTTTTGAACAAAAGAAAAAGAACCAGGTTAAAATTTAACCCCGGGCAGGAGCCGATTAATCGGCCTTGAACAACTTGGCCCTGTTTGTTGATTTTTTTGTTTTTTTCTCAGGGGTGTCGCAATTACAGCTTAGATTTCATCATTAGTAGGCATGATCTGAGAGCATGAAAAGTAACGGAGACCAGGGTCTGACGGATGACGCATCGTGTCATTATGAGCCAAACGAGAATAACGGGCAAACAATCCTTTTCTGTCAGACTTTGTGAGATGATAATGATGATGATGATAATGATGATGATGATGATGACTTATGAAAATCTTTTAATTAGTATCTAGGGACCCGTCACTAGGCGCTTATTTTTTCTCCTACTATAATGTATGTAAAAAAGACCGAACGTTTATGTACAATGACAGTGTAAACGCTAGACTTGACCTCGCCAATATGTATATTCTAGAAGGGTAGGAGGTTATGATTACGTCATAAAAACAGGCTTAGACAAGGTTTACACTGAGAGAATAAGCTACAGGAAAATTTCAGGGCACGGAACATTCTGGTACCAAATTCGTTTAGCCGAATTAAAAACATCCCTGCTGTTTGGTCTCCTTTTCGGAGATTTTCAATCCGGAATCTAAATTGCATTTGCAGTGCGTTTACACTTTAAAAAGGAATTAGCGAAAATGGGGTTATACTGATTATGCGATTCCAAATCTGCGTATAGTGGCAAAAAGCTGGATCCCTTTGCGAGCCGGCAGGCTCGAAAATTGGAGCAAAAGCATTGAAAATTAGGACTACTCGCGTATCAACGTTTGTCAGTGAAGATAGCGTTTTGAGACTATATAATTTTGATCACCTGGGTAAAGACTTTCAGTTTTCAAAATATTTTACAACAAGGGACAGTTGCCTTGATGTATACCCATAAACTTGCCATATAAGAAGTTTAAAGCCTTGCTTCCACCCCTGTATATTTGCATCTATTAACGTTCGTCACGGCTCACAATAAAACATCTTAAGCTAGTTTTTGTCACCGCCCACAGAAAAGAGATGTTTCGACATGTTAACAGTATGAACTCAGTTTTTTCCATCAGTCACTGGGGGGCGTCGGTGATATCTTCCCTACAGCCAGTAGCGTCCAACGTTCAACGTTTTGTCTCCACGGCGTGTCAACAGATTTAATCGACTCACCCTCGGACTCACGCCCTGTCTATACTGTTAAGATGTCAAAATTCTCCATTTTCGTGTTAATAAAACAATCGATTATTAATACTCACTATCTGTCTTCTCATTGGCTGAGAACCTACGACGGAGTCTACAGATTAGCTGCTAGTAGATAACTGACTTATCTGTGACCGTCATCTGTAGGTTGCCCCAAAAATGCATGACACAGTTCCACAACTAAATATGTCTATTCTTTTCGGAAAATACTAAGCAAGGTGTTGAAGCTGATAGTCAGGGGCGGTAGAAAATTTTTTCAAATAGTGGGGTGGTGGCAGGGTGCTAAATAAGGGAAGATTGAAGAAACTCTCTTTTCTGTGAGTCTTTAGTGTTTAGCTAAAGGTGAAGGGGCTAAGCTCTCCTCGGTTCCGGTGGCTCGGCCTTCTCTTTGATCGCGAAATAGTAAAGTTTTGAGAAATTCAAAAAATTCCCCACTTAAAAGTTGTCATGAGAAAAAAACTAGAATTGAGCCGTCAATTTTCTTGATCAGCATTCCAGGTGCACATGCGCGCTACACAAGAGCAGCCATTTTGAGACGAGCTCAAATCAAGGTTACTTGGGTTTACTTTTATAACGTAACCGGGGCGGGTAAACATACATTTTTAAGTATTAAATAAGGCCAAAGACAATTGAAGAAGTTCTCTGTTTTCCTGAAGACGCTATTAAATGTTTCCTGGTGCGTCATCGACGGGCTTTTGTAAGTATATCCAAACTTAGATTATTACACACTTCAGCTGTTTTTTGTTTTCTTTATTCTCTTCTGTATATATAACAATTTTATGTTTAATCAAGCTAAGAGTTAAGCTTAATGTTAGCAAGGCAGAAGAAGCTTTAGACAGGTCCGATATATCCTTGCCTTGGATAATTCATCTCATTAGATTTTTTGGTCTTTGTTAAGGCTTGACTCGAACATCAAAATCTCCTTTACGTCAAGCTTAGATGCATCTACCCAGCTTGCATTGTTATTATGTGACAATCTGTATGCTCTGTGAGCGACTGTTCTCCCGAAGTGAACTTGTAAAAACATTTCACAGGGGGGTTGGTGCGCGCTATACAAAGTGAATGGCAAATTTTGAGTTACCTCACAAAGAACACATCAATGATCCCTAGCCCTTGATACACGGTAACACAATGAACTTCACACAATAGAATGACACAGTGGTGCATATATTGACTTGGTAAGCATATATTAAGCATCACTTGCACAGGGCCTCATTGACTTCCTGTAACAAGTTAATATTAAATCATTTTTATTTTTTTAAAATTGACTTTTTTTTATTATCAATGTGATTTTAATCTCAGATCATGCACCTCTCAGCAAAGGCCTTCTTGTATTAACTGGTACCGCCTCTTTATTTAACATCCTCTTATCATCATCAACAAGACACTTCTTCCCTAACACTCAATGGATTCAGGTTGTCAGGAACTCAAAGGTAATGTGAACACTCAGTCTTTTAGAATCTACCAGTTTTTCTACCACACATGCATAGGTGTTCAACTGTTAAAGTCCCAAGAGTGATCAACATCAATTTTTTCCTAACAATATAAATATAAAGACATGAGAAAAGGTTATGAGAATTGATAAAATTATCACCTGAAGGAAAATTCTTTGATCCTTTATCAAATTCTTGTAACTAATCCTAATCTGTTTGGTTAATTAACAATAATTATTCCTCAAGCCCGAATGGGCTCTGAGTCAATAGCGGCCGAATGGGATACTAACTCAGAGGCCATGAGGGCGAGAGGAATAATATTATTGTTTTAGTAAAATCCAACTAGTTAGTCAAAAATATCGAGACAAAACCACTTTAGCTAGTTAAAGCTAGACTTTAATCCTTTTTTGCTACCAAAAAGCTGTCACTTTTTGCTACTAGTGGGCTATGACATATAGCCTAGCAGTAGTTTAACCAGTCAGAATGCAGCGTTGATAATAGACCACTAGTTGGATTTTACTAATAGCTCAATATCCCGCACCCCCAGGGGAGCTTGCTCGCAGGCTATTAGCTCTATTGGATAAGTGCCGGTCTGCTGAACAGAAGGCTGCTGGATCAAACCCCAGCTGGACCCACACTTAGGGTCTTTAAACAACTGAGCAAAAATAACTGAGCCTTTGTAAAGACATCTGCAAATGGTTACACTCTCTAGTCTTCTCAGATAAGGATGATAAACCGGGTGCCCGATCTCCCAACTCTTGGACATATAAATTCTGTGGGACAAGAAAGAACCCATGCACTGTTCGTAAAGAGTAGGGGACGTTGCCCCGTGTGTGGTGGTCAATCTCTCATGGGAGAAGGGACTATTATGGGCCTGCAGTAATTGGTGCCACTCAACGCACCATTGCGGTGACATTGACAAGAATTGGCAAAGCTAAGTAAATAGATAAATAGGTGAATGTACAAAATCAGTCTGGAAAATTTGTATGTAGAAAGTGGGGTTGAAAGGGTAATAATATGCTGGGTGCATATAAATTCCCTGTCGTAATAATTGTGAAGTCTTAAATTTAAAAAACAACTAATGATGAAGTAACCTTGTTGCAATATGAGTTGTATCAAGGAACTTTGAAGACTTTGGGTGAAATCCTATGGTATAACTATTCACTCAAGTGAATCCCCTCAAATTTGGTATTACCAGTACATTAGTTTTGCCCAGTTTACCATTGACTTGAAAGTTAATGTTTACTTAAGTGTACATGTACACTGAGATTTTACTGATTATGTATTTGTTTTTTATTCATTCAACAGTTCTGGCAAGTTTCATCATCCAGTTTTTATTATTCAAGCACTAGAAACTTGATATGTGGCTCATTTCTTCTTTATACTTTCCGGATATTTGAGCGGAGATTTGGATCTAGAAAATATGCCGTAAGTAATTCCATGAAATTTGTACTTTTTGCACTATTGGCAACTTTCTTCTTATGAAACCTCAAACAATGAAATAGCTTTAACAATTTTCCTTGTTTTCTCTGTTTCTTTCTTGTAGTCTTATATCTTTGGTACCACCGTTATAGCCATTGGGCTCCAGCTGACGACAATTGCTGCTCTTAAACACTTTGGACATGAAGTGGGTCTTCCTCCCCCAGGACTGTATCTTTTGAATCTTGATAAATTGTAATTAAAAAGAAATAACTGTCAGTGAAATAAAATTACTCACTGATTTAAAGGGATAAAATGAAGTGCAGATTGCAATGGATTAAGTTGAGAAACCTTTAATTATTATAACGAAGGCGTAAGAGACTGGCAAAATTTGTTTGGTATACAGAGGTAATTCATTATATCGAGGTTATTGTTCATATATTGTACTATTTCTGGGGCTTAGTACATTAAACCGAGGACCTTTTTATTATAGAGGTTTGTTTTATTGAGGTTCCACTGTACTTGACTTCATTTATATCAAAAATAATAAGTATTTCATTGTTTTGTCACTATAAAGGTGATAAGCTCCCCAATTGTCTGCTTACTTGGATTTCCAAAGCCTTTAAAAGTAGTAATACAGTTAACCAGTGAAGTATTAAGTTTCCTTACATTCGTTTTTATGAAAAGCTTCGGGATGGTCTATGCAACTCTTGTGCAATATTTCTGTGATATCCCAGCGTCAGATGCAGTGACATTTCTTGGCATGCCAATCTCTGGAAAAATACTTATTTATTCCATGGCACTACAGGTAATACAAACTGATTGTAGGGGATTTTTCTCAAGATTCCTTTATACGACAATATTGTTAAAAGTCAAAGCTCTCTTGATGACAATCTCTTAACTTGTAGACAGCTCTACTTATGGCCTCTTTAAGAAGAACACTATTTGAACTAACTCTACTTACAAGATGCTTACAGTTATAGCTAGTTGTATGCTCTATCCTTCATCCTCGTGTTGGCTTATTGGGAGGGTTTGACTGTAGGCTAGCTTCCCCTTTGGTTACCTTAAATGGGAAGTTTGTGCATGAAAAGTCTATTTTTTCCCCAGGGGTGTAATTTATTCTTTTTTGTTGTTGTTGTTATACAAGGTTACACTATGCCAGCCAAATCTGCAATATAATATCCGTAAAAACTCCAATCCAAGTAATGTAGCCTGGCCCCTTATTCATAGGCTGCAGAAAAATAAGTTTTGACAGTCCTCAAATACCTTTCTTTTTCCCTTTTTCTCTAACAGATGTTGTTAACAAATAAAGAATCACTTTTAGCTGGTATTTGTGGAATGGTGAGTGAATTAAGTTAATTTTAAAACTAACATTGGCAAAGCCTGGGGCACTCTTATGCATTCCAACTCATGATTAGATGTAACACACTTCTCTCAGTTTTTGCTAAAGAATTGATATCTTTAGTTCCTCACAAAAATCTGTGAAACGTAGAGTACACTAATGGGGTAGACAACCCTCGCTTTTTTTTTTTAAACAGTTAATGTGGTTTCTTTCCCATAAAAAGGGTATGAGAATTCTAAAAATTATCACCAAAGAGAAAATTCTTTGATCCTCTATCAAATTCTCACAACTAATCCTAAGCTGTTGAGCAGGAGCCTGCTGGTTCAAACCCTAGGCAGATCAACACTCAAGGTGTTTGAATAACTGAGGAGAAAGTGCTGCCTTTGTAAAGACATCTACAAACCATTAGACTTTCTAGTCTTCTTGGATACGTATGATAAACCCTAGGCCCAGTCTCACAAGCCTTGAACAAATAACCACACACTGTTATTAACGAGTAGGGGATGTAGTCCTCAGTGTGGTGGTCTATCTCTCTTAGGGGAAGGGACTAATAATTTAACTGGATACCTTCAAATCTTTCACTTCACCGAACATGTCATTCTCTTAACCAGGCACCGGGTGTCCGCTGAAAATGGTGTATGCTTTATTAAAAAGGGAAAATAAAAATAAAGAAGCAAACCTGTAAGTTGTACTTTTTTTTAATTGTAGGTGGCAGGAATAATCTATAGGTTTAACTTGTTCCATGTTCAGCGATGGCTTAAGCTACCAGAGTTTATGACAGTTGCTGTCTCTAGAACTTTTGGCAACTTGTTTGCCTCTCAAGGGCCTACTTCTCAGCCATACGCCATGGGTGCAACAATAGAAATCCAGCGTCAACAGCAGATGGAGCACTATGAACAACAGGCTCTAAGAGTGGCAAGGATGGGAAGTCTAAGAAACAGGGTATTGCTTAAGAAACTCCATATACTGCAAATATTATTTTTACAATCAATCCCCGGTTTACGGACACACATACACGGACACCTCATTAGTACGGACAGTTTGCTTTGTTCCCGGGGAAAGAAAGCCCTTACGTTTCCTCTAAATTCAACCCGCTTAATACAGACACTTTCTATGGCCCCCTCAGTGTTCATATTAATGGGCTTTGACTGTAAAGTATTATTATTTTAAGTGAAATATTTTAATTTCTACTCATCACATCCCAAGAGTTCCAAATATAAAAAAAAAATGTTGGTCTACTGTTTTTTTTGAAATGAAGAACATTTTTTAAATCTTTTTATCCAGCTCTAACCTCAACCTAGATATGATGTTGGACGTTTTCACAGCCAACTCCATTGCCATGTTATTTATTTCACTAGTTCTCTTTCTTTTACCTCTTACTGGTTGTTTTCACTCATGAGAGTAAAAAGCTTGTAAAAGCTTGTCATTATTGCCATAATAGGGGTAGGGCCAAATGAAACATAAGCAACAAGGCCCACATGTTCAGATCGCTAGAGCTTATCCAAGATTATGTAGTATGAAGCACCAAGAAGTATTGGTCCCACCCTCCCTCCGGTGGCATGCTAGTCCATTGCAACCACACCCATTCATTCATACCCCTGGGTGAAAAGAGACACAGCAAGTATCTGATTTGAAGAATTGCAACCACAAGGCTGAACAAGGCACTACAGATTCAAGTGTTAACTAGCCAGCCACCACACCTCCTTTCATATAAGAAACTAAGCGAAATTCCTCGATAAAACAAGACATCTTTCTTGAGGCACTGTTAGGCTAAAATTCCTAACAAGTGAGATGGCCTTGAAACAGTGGCATAGGACAGCAGAAAGCAGCCTTCCAGTTAATTCTCTCAAGCGCGGGTCATGTAAACCATCTGAGGGGTCACCAAGACCACTTGTTAATTTTTTTTCGTTATATTTAACTTAACACTTCTATGTCATCTGTCGGGTCAGGAAGCCTTCTTTGTCGGTTGCCCAGAAACCTGCCTCTCATCAGGAACGCTGAGAAAGGGCAACAAACAACTTAAAGATGGGTTGAAACTAAGAGAGCGACAGAGAAAAGCACAAATACAATATTTCTAAAACACTGATAGCAACATGGCTTCCTCCTCAATACACGTAAAAAATGGTTGTTTTTGAAATTCAGACAAGGGATATACGTAACCCCCCCCCCCCCCCCCCCCCCCCTAAGAGGACCTCATATTTATGCATTTTCCCTGAAGGGTCCAGCAGCACGCATGGGACAGGGATATGCAGATGTCTTGGTTCCTCCTGCGGCTGGAGGATGGATGTGGGGTGGAGCAGCCCCTAATCACCTGGCAGCACCACTGAATGATTGGCAGCTTGATCGGCACACAGATGAGGATAATGCAAACCTTCCTCAGCAGCCTGCAGGGGAAGTGTCTGAGGAGCAGGTATGAGAATGAAACCCTTGTCGAGCGAGATTCCCATTTCTGTGAATGACTGCAAGTGCTTACTGTTCTTGAGTTACTGTAATGCAGGGGTCAATTCAATAAAACTTCTACAAGTCTAATTTACAAGACAGTGTAGCTATTGTTTTCAGACTCTAAAACAATGGCCACACTTGTAAATTAAACTTGTAAAAGTTTTCTATTGTTAAATTGACCCAGCTCGCAGTGATGAGCAGTGATATTGCAACTCAGGTCGCAGCAGAAAAATGCTTACAATGGATGCAGCCAACTGTGCGTTTCATCATTGCAATAACATGCTTGTGGTGTTGGTTCAAGAGTTGTGTGCATTTGTTAGTCAGTCTCTGAGCTGTTGATTTCTCTTGGTTTGTCAGTGATAATGTGCTTTATGATAACAGTCGAAAGACACCTCTATAAGAATGGACATTTCTGTAAAATGGACACTTAAAGTTGGTCCCTGTCTTTCTTTACGGACCCTTTATTTGACTCTCTATAAGATGGACATCTCGCCAAGATGGACACTTCATGTCATTCCCAAAGGTGTGCATCTTACAGCTTGTGAGCAAGCTCTCCGGGGCCCTCTGGAAGCGGGGCAAGAAAAGGAAGGAGAGCTTGCAACTATATCTCTGGAATTTTGAATTCTACCTCTGCATCGACTGAGCTGTCAGATTTCCGCCAATCAACGTGAAGCAGCAACAAAACGAATGCAAACAAACATTGAAAAACACATGCCAAGGGTAATGACACCATTACTAATTAATGTCATCTCCTCCAATCAGCATTTCACATCAAGTTTTTCGATGCAGACATTCAAATTCCAGAGACGTAGTTGCAAGCTCTCCTTCCTTTTCCTGCCCCACCGCCAGAGCGCACCAAAGAGCTTGCTCACAGGCTATCCATCTTCAAGAGTTGACTATACAGACAATCATTGCTACAGAACTGCATTGATAACACGTGGGTGTACTGTATTTCAGGTTCAAACACTTGTAGAGATGGGTTTCTCTAGACTAGCTGTACTCCATGCTCTGGCAACAAGCAATAATGATATCACCATGGCAACAAACATCTTACTGTCGCAGACATAGACCCTGATGAATCACAATTGTGTGCTTGCAGTCTTCAGAGCAGTAGTTCCCTGAGCGCTGTAAATAAATATTAATCATTATATTTTCAACCTTGTAAAATTTAGATTTTTAGAGGCTTCAAAAATTTTGTGCATGTTATCTGTAGAAAAAATGAATTTTATGTTATTTATGATTTTTTTCAATGTAATTGTACTTATTGAGCAGCCAAACAAAAAATTATTGGCAGAGCTAAGCTGTACATGTATAATAAGTTGTCAATAGTTTTGATGCTAGTAACTTGCAAAAAATTATAAGAAAATTGCAATTTGTGTAAGGTCTATGTGAGAAAACATTTGACATGATTTGACATCTTGCAGTTACCTAGAGGATGAAAATTAAAGATAACAATTTTACGATAAAATTAAAATATATGCATGGTACTGTTGAACCCCTGTTAACATATAGCGGCCATCCTCCATTTAGCATTCAGTTAACCAGTTGGGAGAGTGTCAATGTAATGAAACTAAATCAGCAAGTGGAAGACTCAAAACTGTAAGAATCTGTCTGATTACCAAGAATAGGCCTTAAACTTTCTGTAAACATGAAAATGATATTCGCTTTTGGACAATTTTGTTAGCAGGAACTGAAAGAGCATATTAAAATAACCTGTAAATTATGAGCCCTGTATCTCAAAAGTAGCGATTTCAACGATTGTTTTTGTGTTTACAGAAAGTTGGTCACGTGGTCAACTAATGCAAAAGGCCTATCCTTGCCCTGCACTTACTCCTCGCCTTATTCCACACACACTGTTCTCTCAAAGACTGGACTCTCAGAGAGGAACTGGCTCATAGAATTTCTGGGCAATTTTCGAAGCAATTTTCTAAGGGTTTAATTTAACCCCATTCTCATGTGGATCTAGGGCAATCCATGCTTGTTACTTCAAGAATGTTGAATCTAAGACAAAAATATTGGTCTGTTGTATGGCTGTAAAATGTATAAAAATAACTGACTGAAGCAGTTTTAAAACTCTCAGTTCATGGTACCACCCCCCCTTCACCTCCCCAGGTACCCGCTTAGGTGGGGTAGGAAAATAACCCTCCTTTACATGTAATCTTACAACCACGCCATCCTGGGGTGCACTTTCTCAAGATTATTGAATGATTCACGTAAACAAGAAGAATGCCGGCAAACCACTTGTTTTGGTGATTAATGCTCTTCTACATTCAAGTTGCTGCTCTTGCTGCAACCTTCAGTTCTGTTGCTTTCTATTGTTACCTTTAATAATGATGCAAAGCCACCGCCAAAGTGAATTTTGCACGAATTTGATGTTTCAGGAATCAGACTTTGCCTAGGTGGGTTACCCCACCTTGACACGTTACATGGCAAAATTTTACCCCGGTTGATTGGGTAACCCGGTCTGGCAGACCGGGCTACCCGCCTTGGCAGGTCACCCCACCTATCATGTAAAGGTGATCAAATTAAAACGAGAGATTATATGGACAGGCAGGTTTACCTCACCTACCTGGGGTCCCCCACCTCCACGTAAACAGGCCCTTAATAATTAGTAGTTCTCTTGAAAATAGTAATAAGACTTACGAGATGAAAAAAACTGACTTTAATTTATTAAGGTATAGATCCCTGTATGCCACAGGCTTACTATGTTTCAGGAGAGAAGGATATTAAATAAATACACTATTCAAGAGGTACAGCTTCAAAATTCAAGCTTTAGTAGCCAGCTAATAGAGATCATTTGCCCCAAGTTCCTGAATAACTGAAATATAACTTTGCATTTTCAGTTCCTAACCAGCATCAAAGAATATTAAAGAATAACCATTTCCTTGTACTAATCAGCTATGTAGTAAGAGTATCAACACTATTACTAAAAAAGTCATGGAATATGCACATGGAATTTTCTTTTGTTTGTTTATCAAACCAAGTCCTAAGTTCAATAATTATAATTATTATAAACACCTCAAAATTCTGAATAACATTATATTAGTAAATTTTACCCTCCCTTGTCAAATAAGCCACCCAAATCTCTGAAAAATCCTCTATATTGGGCATTCTGAACATAAGCTCGATGAGCCAGATAGAACATACATCCCAGGATAAGAAATGGCATCAGTCAACTTTAAGTGTCTGTTAGATTATAATACAGTCACACCCTGCTTTACGGACACGGTCCAGCATGATACAGACACCTTAAAGGAGCTGTGTCACGAAATTCAGCCAAATTAGAAAATTACAAAATGCTCATTAAATTAAGAGAAACATAAAAATTACCACTTAAAACATTAAAGGAAGGTTAAAATAACACAACGGAAACAACATATGCCATGGATGGGCAAAACTGAAGAAGATTGAGACGGATTGAAATTAGGGTTTTTGAAAACTGTTCCTAACAGTTTTTCAAAGTTGATCTCTGCTGCTTGCAACTTAAAAAATATTGCTCAGGAGACATCTTTGTTTGTCTCGGATCTCTGATTTTGTCATTTACATGTGATTTCTTTGCTTTCTTTAAGTTCGATAGCCATTGAGGGCCAGTAATTAGCAAAATTAAACAAAATGAACTGGACTGCCATGACACAGCCCCTTTAAAGTGCTCACAGTTTGCTTTGTCCCTGGGTAAAGAAAGCCCTTACATTTTCCCTAAATTCAATTAAAATGGATACCCCATCGATATGGACACCTTGTATGCCCCCCTCACTGTCCGTATTAACAGGATTTGACTGTATCTTTATTAAGATCACATTTCTGTGAAAGCAGACCAGCTACTAAATGAGAACACTGTTGAAAGTCTTTGTCATTCAGAGTTTTAATGAGATGAGATGAGAGCAGTTTAAGGGTAAGGGGTGCAAAATTTTCATGCAAATGAATACTGTCATATTTCAGGAACATTTACAAATATTAAACTGTTCCTTTCTAGCAGCAATCCAAGAGCTTTTGTAAAACTAAGTTTCTTCAATGATAACCCGGATCCCCAACCAAAATTGAGGCTTTGAGCACCAAGGTCCATCTCTTAAAAATTATTCAGAATTTTTTCAGTAACTTCCCACCCAAAATTCAATCACAGAAGTCATCATACTACTGCTGACCCCAATTTACGCCCATATAGTTTGGGGAGAATTCTATTCCAGTCTAAATTGCTAAATTTTTAAGTCTGCCTACTGATACACAAAAATTATTATTATATACAGAGAAGACAAGCCTTTTAAAATGCCAGCATTCATTGATCGAAGGTCTGTAAAATAATTTGTTCTATAGCTGGAATTTTCTTCCCAACAGTGCTTGCTCTCATTGGTTACTTCGTGGTCACATGGTATCTAACAATGAAACTGTTTCCTGCCAAAATCTTTGAGCGGGCAACATTGCAAAATCTATGACGTCAGAGGGTTACAGTGCACTGTTCCCCACAAAAATTGTTGACTGACAACTGCCAAATACAGCAAGGTTTAACATATTTCCGGCTTCAAAATTTCCAGCTATATAACAAATCACCTAAAGACTGGTCCCTCAGGAAACGGTAAAATAATTTTCTCAATGTTTCCCTCGGCAAACATTGAGATTCTCGAACATTGAGATTCTCAGGAAACAAAATAATTAACTGTTTCCCTCCAAACCAGTCATGAAGTGTTTAATGTTTGCTCTCAAGCATCCAATAGTTCACAAGATGCTGAAAATGACCTTAAAACTTACAGGTCTTGCAGTCAAATTCTTATAATGGTATTTTCACCTTGTAGACCTGTACGATTGAACACAGAAACAGTAACCTCCTTTATCCTGCAATAATGAGAAACATTCTTCAAACTGCCATCTTGGATAAAACTGCAGTGAAAATAAGCTTCCCACTTGCACAGAGATAAATTGACAGAATTTGAGATGCTAATTTAATGAGCTTTATATTGCATCCTGGCAACACTTGAGCACATACATCACAACCTGAAAAAATCTTGTCAAGCTTACCATGTCTTAGCAATAACTTTATCATCCTCTCCAGACAATCTCACTGATATTTCAGCTACAACATGTGATTTAATACATGTACCTCGTACTTTTCTCATTGTTATTCCTAGGAGCTATCATCAAATGGTTTGATGAGATAAAACTTGCTACCTTCTTTATCTGTAAATATAGGAGCTCTTTTGTAATGTTCTATTAGCTCGTGGAATGACTTAAATCGCCGTGGTCCAATGCTAAATTCTCCATCAGCAAACGCCACTCTAAAATGCTTAATTTTGTCAGGAGCTTTCATGGACACAGAGTAGCCACCCTCCTAAAAGAGCAAAAAGAAAAGAAAAGCCCTTGAACTATTAGGTGCTAGTAATGGAACAGTCATACAGACCTACAGTACACAATTACGTACCAATTCCCCCTCTCACTTACATTTACTGTACTTTATTTGAGCAAATGTTGCTCGCATATGCAACAACTCGTAATAATAAATACAACGTGCTAGTCCTACAAGTCACTCCACTAGCTACGGGTTATGTAGGACAGCCCTTTCGTTCGGCACACCCTCCCAACCCACCTTACACAAGAGTGACACAAAGCTATAGCTAAGGACCATGGATCCTGTCCCCGTTAAATTTGACCACAACAAAGATGAAGACCTCATTTTGCTATGCAATCATCGATCATCGAGAGAATCTTACCTGAGTTTCACTGACTCGTACTAAAAAATCACCATCCACAGCAGTTTTGTTCAATAACTTCTCGGCGTGTCCTCTTGTAATTTTACCCCAGAACCACTTTTCTTCGCAAAATGGCAGTCTTTGATGTTCTGGCAAAATAACTCTCTTTAACAGCTGGTTAGCAACCGCACCAACACTACCAGAACTTGTTGCTGGAATTTCGCTGTCATTATCCACAATAACAATATAATTACGAGGAACCAGACCTGTGGAGCCATCCTTTTTACGGGCCTTCCACCAATCTGGGTCATCTTCAGGTTTGTCGATAACTTCCAGGATTTCATCCTTTTTAAACTTGAGCTCCTCTGGATTTTCTGGGTCAAAATTGTACAAAGTCTTTACCTTATGAATGACCGGCTTTTTGGGTTTAGTGGATTTTGAGTTCTCTTCCTCGGACTGTACATAATTTGACGGAAACCACCCGTTTCTGCTTCCAATGCATCCTTTCCACCATCCATCCTCCTGCTTCTCAAGAACTTTTATCTTGTCTCCTTTGATCAATGCAAGTTCATCATCGTGTTGCGGCCGGAAACTAAATTTTGCAACCACAGTTTCAATCCCAGCAAGAACGTCCTGAGGTACAAAATATTCTCCTGGTTGATTGAGAGTTCCATTCTCAGGACTATCCTTTTCTTTTGGTCGCTTTAACTTTCCTAAAAATCCTTTGTTAGCTCTTTTCACATAGTTGGAGGGCACAAAACCTTTTTCATGTCTTGAATTTTCTACTTGCCACCAAGTTTTGCTGTCATCAATTATAGTTAGTTTCTCATCCTTCCTAATTGATAATTCTTCATGCTGTGTTGCTGTGTAGTCATAGATGGCAATCGCATTCATACATGACATCTGCAAGAAAGCATAGCTTTAATATCTGAAGTCACTGCTGGAGTCACAAAAATTCCCGTCTGGTAGCTAAGGGCTCAAGCCAGTCATCTTCAAAACAAATCATTAACTGTCTAAAATGGGCAAGAAGTAGCCCCAGGCAAGCAAAATGAGAGAGCTGTTTGCACAAGCTGGAGTTTAATTTTTTTTTCACCCTGAGTAATTCTGTGTCCATAACAAGAATGGTAGTTTTGTGAAAATTTCTATTTTCACTAGCATTTTCACTAGTGACCAGAAACATTGTTTCAGGAGAACCCAAAATACCGGTAATTATTCATAATGAACTACCCTTTGAATAACAAAAGCTATAATTATGTACAAAGTGGCTGAGGTTTAAAACCAAACTTCCTGATGTTTTCATGACAATGCATGTGGTGTCCACTTTACTATCATGCATCATTGCATCTACTAATATTGTACGACACAAGCATTTGCTTGTGTAAAGTAAAACAGGGCTTACAATAGGACCAAGGGAGGGAAATTCACGTCAACTAGGATTCCAACCCACGAGTCAATTTGCACTGTGAGGTAAACACATGAAGAAATTACAAAATAAACACAGCATCTTCAGCAACATTTATACAAAACTTGGGTTATTACTGAGGATCTTTCCCCATCAGTGTCTTAGTTAAGCAAAAAGTACAGGGAGAAAAATGCCTATTATTGTATCTTCTTTCAAGACGGATTGGGGTTGTAAAACAGCCTAGATAAAGTCACGCTTGGTTGTTTTGGTGTGTTAACTCTTAGATCGAACACATGTATCGCTCAAGCGATCAAATAGCACAAAAATGGTTAACAAACGCACAAAAGAGTTGAATATTTTTCTCCGGAATTCCGTGAAAGTCAGAGCTTCCCTCGAAAAGCAATTAGCACGTGATGACTTTTTTTCAATTGCAATTCGAATATCTTGCGCAACGAAGTCGCCATTAAGTTTCTATTTCACCGAACAGAGATCTTAACCAAATTTCTCTAAATCGCCTCTCATCTGTCCAAAGAAAGTTACTTAGCTACAGTTGCAGTATATTGTCTAACAAAATTGTATCCAAGCTTAAATGTAAATATTACGGTGGAACGGATATCGGTAACGGCACACAATTTGTAGTTTGATGCTTACGCTTGCCGAATTTCACGGATGTTAGTTTTGTTTTTTACATATCGCTTGTCCTACGGCAGTAGAAACCCCAAAGGTATATTTAAAACTTACTCTAAGGCTTTGCTTAAATTTGCAATAGGTAATTGTTCATTCAAAGAGACTCTTCAAATTGAGATCGTACAACTATCACACTTCCATTTCCGATCACATCACGGACTACTCTTCAAATAATTTTCACTTTCGATTCCTTTTCAACGCACACATTACCAAAACTTTTACTATCCAGTTCGTATATTTATACTTTAATCTTATCTTGATTAAGGAATAGACTGTCAATACCTCGCTCAGCTATTCCTTAACCGTCTTTGATGGTTTGAAACCATACGATAAGATAATTTCTTAATCGATTTCAATTTCGAGATTCCACCTTCCACTTTGTATAAATTCCACAATAATATTAACCACATTTCTTGTTTTACCAACCTTTTGTATCCAGACGACCCTTGATAAGATGATCTTTGCCCAGATTATTCGCTAAAGCCTTGACTTTCCAAAGCCTAAGACAAGTCGGTTACAACGCGGAATTTTTTATCGCACTGAAGCGAATGTCAACATGGCCGACAAGTTGTTCTTACACCCATGTCACGTGGTTTAGGGAAGCTCAGTGTTCCTGTTTCCATGCCCTCGCAGATCACGTCACTACTCCAATTTATCGTCCTTCTCAACTCCTTACCCATTATATGGGATAAACTCAAGTTTTTTTTGTAAATATATCAAGTACTTAGACCTTCTGCATGAACTTCCTTTGCAAGGGTGGGAGAGGGCGGAATTTCGCGTGGGGTGCCGGACTTAGCTGCCCGCAAAACAAGACTCTGCGTCAATGTGTGGAAGAGTCAGTCAGGCTCTTGGTGGATTGGATTAAAAACAGGGGATAAACAGGGGATTTCAAAGGGCCAGGGGGAAGCGCTTATTAAAAAGTGACAAACGAATAAACACGTATACGATGAATGGTATAAAAAGAATTTAATAAAGAGTGAAACCACTTCGATAAGCCGGATCTTGTGCAGTCCTAGCCTAAATCACTAAATAAAAAAGAAACAGATCTTCAATGCAGGAAGATTCCTCCTCGATCTGCTCTCCTGCAATCATTACACCATTACCCTGGTTGTGGCCGACAGTGGGCATTAGCTTTGTTTTTGTGGCATTGACCTTTATAGGCCAACTTTTGCAGTCTTAATTCCTCCAGAGACCGTGTTTTGTCCTGCATGTTCTACCAGACATCAGCGAATCCCAGATCTTCTTCTAGGAATGTCGTCAGGGACCACAGGATACCATGTCTCGCTAACTGGCCCTGTTATACGAAAACTGAAAAACTCATGGTCAATAATCATCATATGGACAGTTATTAAGGGCGCAAGAATCCGCCTCGTCCACATGGTTTTACAAGGCTTTTCCGTTGGGAAACCCCTTGGACGAGATTGCGCACTAATCAGAGACCACTAAGATTTGCACGACATATCTGCGAGATGATACTTGACTACTAGCACTAGCTATACCGTAAGTACTTTGGGACGGACCATTAGAAAACTTATGGGGGGGGGGGGGTGCGGGCGAAGTACCAAAAAAATATTCGCGCAAGGGGAAATTAAATGAAAAAAATTCATGCACGCCAATTAATCCTAAAAAATATTCATGCTATGGCCTAAAAAAAATTCATATAAGGAATTTGATAACGAAAAAAAATTCCTCCGGCTCGAAAATTCGCCTTCCCCTCCCCCCATAACTTTTCTAATGGTCCGTCTCTTAACGAGGTCGTTCCCAGGGTCTTTTCCAACTCGTCTCGTCCTCTCTAAACCGCCTTATCCTTTATTAATTTAATCCTTTTATTGTCCTTTCGGTTAGTGTAGGTTGTTTGCGCGCACGTTATTTAAGCAAGCGCGCTCTCTTTTATTATTTAATTGACGTGTGTATTTACTTCGTTATTTAACGCTACCTTAAAACTCTGTTGTTACTTGTCAGTCGTGATTCCTCTCGCAAAACGCAAGTGCAACATTCAAGTAATCATTTAAAATCCACTTGATCTTGTACTTGTAGTCAGGAGCCCGGCCTGTCAGTAGTTCAATTTTGATTTGTGTTCATATCAACAATACGGATCGTACAACAAACGTGTGTGTAAACAGAGCTAGAGGTGATTGGGTCCGCAAAACATTTTTTCGCATTTTCTCAATCTCCCGGCTTCAGAGCTAAATTTGAAACCCTCATCGTTACAGAAAAAAAGGATGAATCATTTCTTAATCTCTGCTGAGTCGGACAGTCCGGAATGTCTGCCAAGGTTTCAGTGCGAAAATAAAAGATGGGACGGCACGCTTTGCTGAAACCAACTTGGAACTCATTTGAACCACCGACATGTCATCAGGATGTTTCGGTTATCTGTTAAGCCGTGTTGAACTGATCTACGCATCTGGAACAAGTACTGAAGCGTACTCAGCCATTTTTGCTCGGCTTTGGTAGAAAACACGTGACCGGAAGTCGTTAGTACGAGATGCACATACATTCAACTTGAATACTGAATTAATTTTCAGTTTCGCATTTCTTTACCAACCATACAGGACACAAATTGGATCTAATCGTTTTGTTTATCATTTTGTGCCTCAAATTGGCCAGGTCATTTATATGAGTGTAGCCCGCGTTTGTGTTGATACGTTGATGTGAGTTATGATTATAAGATACGTTAAGATTGTTACTTATACAGTAAAAAAGCACTTGAAAATGTATGCCATCGTAAGAATTAACGTACGCGTTGCCTTGGATGAAAGGTACGTAGTTGTAACAGCAGACTGAGAAAAGAACTTTCTTCTCCGATAAATTAAAAACCTCAAAGCCTTACACCTTTAATAATCTTGCTGGATTTGATCTCGGTTGTCCCCAGCTCAAATCCTCGGTCACGCTTGTAAATAGCCAGCTGGTTGCCTTCTGCCAGTTGGTTTTTTTTAAATCCTGTTTTGTTGTATTTGAATTATTTGTTTCTAAGTATTAACTGATTGTAAAGCGCTTTGGATCACTAAGAGAAAGGCGCTCTATAAATGTATATTATTATTATTATTATGTAACATTTAGCGCAAGGATTTTCCCTGGGGAGAAATATCCAGTCAAGTCTCATCCCGAGACCTCAGACTTCCAGCACTTTTCTGAGGATATGTGCCGATCCGAGGAGTGCCGACTTTTGCATCGTTCTTGTTCAGTTCTTAATTCCTAGTTGCTCCAAGTGGCCTGGCAGCTTCTTTGACACTGAACCCAATGCACCTACAACCACTGGCACCACTTTTGTCCTTGATTTCCAGATCCTTTGAATCTCTATTGCCAGGTCTTGGTACTTTTCACACTTTTCAGTTTCTTTCTGCAGTATATTACTATCTCCGGGAACAGCTATGTCCACAATGATTGTTTCCTTTGCCTTCTTTTCCTGAATTACAATGTCTGGCCTCCTGTGATGGATTTCACGGTCTGTCTGGATGGTAAAGTCTCACAACAGTTTAACCTCCCCATTCTCTTCTACGCTTTTGGGGGAATGCTCATACCATTTGTCACTGCACTCAACTCCATATTCCTTTATTATTATTATGATTATGATTATGATTATTATTATTATTATTATTATTATGATTATTATTATTATTTAAATAATAGCAGACTTTTTCAAGTTCACTTTTTATTTTACTTCTATTTTATATAATGAGTGACAGTGTGACAATTTCAATTATGTATGTTTCTTTTTTCTTCAGTTAGCAAATAAAATCTGTTGAAATCGTCTGTGAGTGTACGTTTATTTTGCAGATGTCAAATTCATCTCCTTCGTGGTTCAAAAAAAGTGTTCAAGTTAAGGAAAAAGAACAACCTATTGTTGACATTTACTCGCTCAAAAGGTTTTCTTCTTTTTCCAGTCTGGGAAAGTAAATTACTCCGGGAAAGTTAAGGTGAATTTCGCAACGGGTGGAATAAGAATTCCAGTCTAAAAATTTCATTAGCACAGTCAGACTGATGGTAAGCCTGTGCAGCCTGTTACCATTCGCACTATCAATTTCAATTGAACTGAAAATACCGTCAAAGGCCTTTTAAAAAGGTTTTAATTACTGATTGCTTTTAGTGCCAATAAAACCCTGCTGTTACCGGACGTTTTGACGTTTTAAACACCACAGACATGTTCTGTGGTTTCTAAACAGATTTACTTTCATTTTAGACTTTCGCTGAATCTGTGATTATACGTGCGAATCAAAAATTGACGCAAAGGAGGGCAAAAACGCAGTCAAGATAGTATTTCCGCTTTATCTTAAATTCTTTTTCCGCTAGAAAACCGCTATTGCAAGAATCAAACCGACCAGTTCAAAGTTTGTGTTACTGATTTGGCTTCAGTAAAACTAGCAGTAGATGTCAGTTTTGTAAACCGCGAAAAACTCTGTTGAAATGAATAAAATAAGCGCAAAATGGATGAGTTATGGCAGTACTCTTGGTAGGTAATTGATTTTGTTCAAAGGCCATATGATTTTTTTTTGTATTGATTTTGTTATTGTAAGTTTCCACGGACTTTAATTCAGTCCGCTTACTTGAAAATCGCTTCTCTTCAAAAATGAGCGTACTTCAGTGTCGTTGGCATCAATTAGCTTTGTGCCATTTGTTCCTTAAATTATACCCAATCTGATATGTCTTCCTAGAAATTACATTGGAAGAAAAAGAATAAGCGACGGAATATGTGTGATATCTTGACTAATCTATTTGATTCGAGTCTCTGATATGAAAGGCTCAAACATGAGGAGATTAAGTTGAAAAAGGGACACATTTACCATTAATTAGCATACACTTCTTTCATTACGCGCCGGATTTCCTTTTTCTGTTTCTTCTTGCCAACCTGGAAACATAGAAAAATAACCGTTCTCTGAAAAGGAAATTAGTCTAGATGTAATGTAATATTTAAAAATTTCAGGAAATGCTGGACTTAAAGTGCACAAGTTTTTCAATTTTCCTTCTCCGCAATCAAGCAGTTTAAGATAAAAATTTTATCAAAGTTCTATAGATATATCAACATTTTCTAAAATATATATATAGGATAAAGAAAATTGATATCTAATTAGACATCTCTGTCTACCTTTCAGCTTCGTTGACGAAACTAAAGAGAGAGATGTTATTTCAAGTTTTTTTTCTTTCAGCAAAGCAACATTGTATCACGGCTGAATTGATATATATGAAGTCAACTCTAAGACAAATCACAACATTCGCGGCACAAAACATTTTCAACCCAACCTTTATGTTTGCTTCATTTTAAAAATTTGTTCCAATTTTATCACATTTCATTTTTATTCTGAATTTGTCAGAGACGGGATGTTTTAGATAAAATTTGTCATGAATATTTGACGAAATTTTCCACAAGTCACAAGATCAAATTGGACCGTATCGTTATGTTCACACCTAGCTGCCATTTTCTTTTATTTCGTTCTTTAAAACGAAACTACTGCAAGAATTAGCACGGTGATTGTTTTCATTTAACAATAAATCCTTAATTTAGGGAGAATTTTCACGTGCGCGCGATTCAGTACTGTCCGGCAGCCCGCCCCCAATAACCCAAGTCAAGTCTCGTTTTGAAAACGCATCAATTCAGTTCAGAACTTAGCTGATGGAGTTTTAACATGGCGCAAAACTTGCCTTTTTCAGTGGCTAATATACTTCGTTCGGACTTCCCGCATCCTTCGCGTATTAGCAGAACACCCAGGGTTTTGTATGTGCCACCTTGTTTTCAAGAAGCTGCAAATGTTCCATTTGTAGCCGGCTTGCGTTGCGAGCTTGATCAACGTATGAAGTGCGGACAAGCTGGATGTTTTAGCTACAGCGGTGCTCCGCCAATCTTTTCACGGCCAGAGAAAGATACGATGCAAAGTTCCACTCAAAGAAGAAGACGACAGGGAAAGACGAACTCCAGCGAAACTCAAGACGAAGGTAATATTGCTTTTAAAACTCATCCCTGGACTTTTTATTTGAGTTCATTACATTGAGTTTTTACCTGGCCAGACGCGAAATTAATGAATGCTGTTAGTTAAAAGTGTTGTTCTAATAACACATAGCACTTGACATTTTGAAACCCATACGCAAGGTGTTGAAAATTTCAAAGAAATGTTTTAGTTTTCATTGATTAACGCAATTAGGCTTATAGTTGTTTAAAAAATGACGCCTTTTAATATATATTTGTATGCAAGTTCGTCTTTTGTGCAAACTCAGCGAGATTTATGCTTGGCTGCCCTCATATGTGCAACATGGTTTTGTCGCTAAAGTAAAATTTTAGCAATTTTGAATTTCAGTTAGATTAATTTCTTATAAACGTATTGCTAATTTTCAGTAGTGCCCTCTTTAAAAATTCCTCCATTTATCACGGAGTTTTTTATTTTGCGACTTCTGTTGGTCGCCAAAAGTGTATCGAGTATAAAGTAAGTGTAATTTGAAAATCATTATTTAACAAATTTGTTGAGAAAACTTCGTTATAAAACCAAAAAGTGTGTGAAAAAAATCATCATGGGAATGCAATGACTCATTGTGAATTTGCAATTTCCGTACAGAATCGAGTGAACACATAGTGACAAATGAACTTCGTTATGTTAAACTTCTAACTTTTATCAAACTTTGCCAGTTAGAATTTTTCTTTGCGTACCCATGTAGTTGGTAATTTCGCCATTGCAAACGTCTTGAAACATCAGAAACGAATTCAACACAACTGGCAAATTTTTTTATTTTTTAGCTATGACAGCAAAAGCTAAAACTAGCATTTGCCGTTAATCTGTAACTTTCATTTGTATGATATTTTTCATGACTGACGACAAATAAAACAATTAAACTATTTTAAAAGAGATCAATTTTGCGAAGATTGGGCCGTTAGTCAGTAATGGTTTCCACTTCCTCACAATCTGTCCCGCGTCACTGCAAAAATGGTTGTCTTTCAATTTTCATCATCAAATCAGACAGGTACCTGTAAAATTTTTGCTGATATGAAATGAAACAAAGAAGAATATATAATTTCCTGAAACTCTGATTATGAAACAAGGATCATATTTAAGTTTCGCTCTTTTAAGAGTTGACAATGCCCCAGTCAAATAGAATCCCGCCCGCAACCTATCCCTTTGCAGAGAGAGGGATTTAACGGGGGAGGGGGAGGGAGAATTTAACCTGTATCTGGTGTCAAAGAAAAGCTATCTACTGGAATAAGCACAAATTTCTTTGGGATATCCCCGTCTGTATTCTTTGAATTTGTCTCGTTGCGCAACGGCCGTGCATGTTCCGGGATTTCCCGGGCTTTATGGAAGAGGGGAAAGTCTTTGCTCTTCTTGGAAACATCATTCTAGCCTGGGGCCCGTATCTCGAAAGTCTTCCTGCATGGTAACTGTTCAGGCCTGAAATCATTAAAATATTCCCAAATATACGTAAAACTGAAGTGTAAAAGAGCAAGTCCTAGCTGACAAACTGGTGCATTTTCAGTTTTGTTAACTCGGAAAGTTTTATCGTATCATATCTGCAAACTGTTAAGCTTCGGTTAACAGCAACAGCTAATCGACCTGATCGGGACCCCCGCGGCTTTCGTGAAACGGGGCCTGGAGCCGGAAAACAGCTGACGTTTCGCGTTTCCCTATTGCTCGCGGTGGAATTTAGCAGAAGGATGTCCTAAAACTTATGCTGTTTTCTCAAGCTACACAATTTTATCTCGGGTTGAACAGGAATAATGGAATAAAAGAAACATACATATTTCTTTTGAAGTAACGACATAATTCCCTTGTTTTTAAGTTTGGGGGTAATACTGGAAATAATGTTGTCCTTTACAGGTATTTACTTAACTGAGTCCAGAAGATTTAAATTTGGAATGGATCTCATGCCCTCTTCAGCTCCCAATTCGATTTCGGGAATTTGACCAATTTGGAAAAACATTTTTTTTTCTCTTTTAAAGAAAGTTTGTTTTCCAAAGCTAAGCCGTCTTGTGGTTGATTTTGGCAAAACATATAAATTTTACTTTTCTTGGAAAGGCAAATAAGCGCTATTTTGGAAGGGCTTAAAGATTGTTTTCTGTGAAAAATCGGATTAGTAATGAGCTGTTATTGTGAGGTTTTGACTGATTTATTTGAAATGATGCTATGTTTTATTTAAGGACAATTACTGTTGTTGCATTTTCTGAGAAACTTTGATTCAGGGCCTCTTCATATGAGCCCGGTTGACCGGGCTGGCCCGGTTTCCGAGATCTCGCCTCACCTCTAAATCCTTTGTAAAATTTTCGATGTGTTCATATGAGAGGGCGGGCTGGCTCGGTTCCCGAGATCTCGGTTTTTCCAACCGAGATCTCGGTAAGCGGGCTGGAAATTTTGCCATATGAACACTTCATCCCGGTTACCGGGATGAACGGCGAGATGAATTCTGGCGGTCCGGATGGCATCGTCTTGCATTGCCTGCTGTATTTTCCACATCATAAGCATCCCATTTAACTGCAGTGATACAGCTTTAAGAGTTACCGATGCTAAGATAGGCCCAAAAGTTAAAATTTTTGTGTTTCGCTATGTTTGCTTTGTTTCCTAAATTTGGCGCCAGAACTCGTACCCAGGATCTTTGACCTTTTCTCATCTCGGAAACTGGGCTGAAATTTCTCATATGAACCCAAAGCAAAATTCATCCCGGTAACCGAGCCAGCCCGGTCAACCGGGCTCATATGAAGAGGCCCTCATTTTCCTAAAATGTAAAATATGCTAATTCCTGTTGAGCAAGCGATTGGTTCAGGCTTACTTTCTCCCACAAGGTGCCAAGGGCATTGAGTAAAAAAATGCAAAACAGTTTTGTTCAAAACACCAAGGTTTTTTTATATTATTCTCTTTTGTTGTTGTTTATTATTTCCTCGAACAATATTCCAAGTAATACAGTGCGGGCTTTTAAAGGTTTAGGGTCGTTTATTTAAGCGAAGGCCAATTTTGGCCGCGGTTTAAAAAATCATTGGACCTCGAGATCTCTCTCTTAGTGTGCCATTTTAAGAAAACAAGTGCTTTTTCAGTCTACACCGTATGCTTTATTGAAACTGTTCACGGTAAACGGTGTTTAGATAAAAGCGTCTGTCACTGACTGAAAATGGCTTAGAACGCAGTTTTGTTAAACACAGGCTAAAATCCGTTTAAATACCTGGCCCTTAGTTTTTAACACATGAGTGGTAGTTATTAGCTAGTATCATGTCATAGGACCTTTTTTTACTGATAACGGACATAAAAAACTTCTGTTGTTGTTGTTTACAAAAAATAATGCGCTCTAAAATTGTAATCCCCGTATACCGCTGAATAGACCAAAAAACCAAAAACCAAAACATATACCTTCTCCAGCATCATTTCCATGTTAGACCAAGTCAGGAAGTGTTCGACACTTCTACGGTTTCAACTGTTTTTGTTGTTGTTGTAGTTGTTTTTTTTTTCTTGTTGCCATACTGATTTCAAGTTGTGTAACATTTTTCATTTGAGGTTATTTTTCCCTAGGGTCTTTTTATAAGTGCCTTTACACGTGTATTGCGGCCTTGGGTCTTAGTCGGGATGAAGAGGTTGAGTGTGTGAGAGTGTCATGACACTCGGCATGTGTATATTTTAGAGCGGTTTTCATTTGAGTGTCGAAAAGTAATTGGTTTTGCACTTTCTACACGATGCGATTGGCTGAAAAGATTCGCGCCACCTTTTCATCCAATCAGAAGTAAAACCAAAGCCAATTGTGACGCGCTCGCATGCATTTTCCCGCGCTTTGCGTCAGCCTCATGTAATTACTTCGAGTTTTGATTGGTTCAATGTATTGTCTGTGTCCTATGTGATTGGCCAGAGTAATTACTTTGGTTTTGGTTTTACGACACTCAAACGAAAACCACTCTATATATTTTTATTTATGGGAGATCTCTCTGATATTGTCCTTTCCCGTTAAAACCTATTATGATGTAATCCTCAAATATTTAATTCCTTCGGTAGACAAAAGTGCTGGAAGTAAAAAGACCGATGAAAGTAAAGAGGACAGCAATGCTAGTAAGGAGAAAAAACATGTTAAAAAGAAGCGAAACAGAAGTCATTTCACACAGGTGCAGCTCAAATACCTGGATGACGTGTTTTCCCGCCAACAGTACCTGACACGTGATGAGCGCGCGCTACTAGCGAATGCTTTGGACATGACAGAGCTACAGATCAGAAACTGGTTTCAGAACAGGAGATACCAGTTACGTCATCGAGGAGTCAACAAACCGAGGCAGGTTCCTGTTAAGGTTCTGGTCAGCAGTAGTACGGGGCATGCGTCCGAGGCCGAATGAAAGCAAGACGCTGGGCGATTTCTTGTGAGAAAGTTTTGAAGAGTTTCTAAACTATTCTATAATAAATGTAATATTATCAGTCAAATGTGACTAAACATGTTGAAATAGCGGTCAGGATCTTTTTTAAGTTGAAAAAAATACTGCTGTTTTCGAATTCAACATTGAGGTCCGGCAAAATGTATTTTCGTTGGCACGGTGCAAATGTGCGCAACCGGATTGTGCCTTGTGTGTTTAAACTTACATGGTGAGGTGAATAAATTACACACGGTTTTGATAACTTTTAGTAAACGCGCTCAATTCTTGATATAACACCGATGCTAGGGTGTCACCTTTCAATAGTGTTTCACTGAGTTTGTCATCATTTTTAATTTCATTTTTTTTAGGGTTTCCTAAAATACGTACTGAGAATGTCCGGACCGACTTCGCGTGTTAAAAATATATTCAAGATAAGGAGTTTCTTCTTTAAACAGGCCATCAAAGCTCGATAAAATCAAGAGTTTTCGATCTGTCTTAACATCGATATCAACTATTCGATATCAGCGATATCATATCCGCATGGTTGAAAACAAAACTGAAGGGTGATTAAGACTGTAAGTCAAGCTTTAAAAATGGGAAAAATATAAAATATATAATTCATGATTTGAATTATGTTTTCTTTCTTTATTCTTTTCTCTCACTCTTCTTGTCGCAAGGAACCTTGCAAAAAAAGAAACCAACGCGTAAACTGAACGTGCCCATGAGCTTTGGTCCCTTTTATGCTTGCGTGTCCTTCTGGAAAGAGCTACCTGTTGTTACGTTTCTTTTAATATTTCTAGAAAACAACGATGTAATTATATTTGATTTGATCTTCATAAACTTCCTCTTAGTCTGACGGCGCTGGACTCCTATTTTTAGCCGCCTGTGCGTGAAGGAAAGCTATCTATTCCCTGTTCTGAAATCGGAGTTAGTACATGCAGATTGTATTATTTTTTTTGCAAAACGTAGCCGGCCAGTTGGTTCTTTTATGACGCACATTTTGAAGCTTCTAGTAATTTTTTTCTATCTTTTCACACGTATCTATAGAGGCCTCTCAAAGCGCCCGTCCGGCCCTTAAAAGCTACTTTATTTTTAAATCATCAGTTTTCCCAAAATGCAGGTGCTTGATCAGCGATATCATATCCGCAAGGTTGAAAACAAAGCCGATACCGGCCGATTAAATATCGCCTCTTTCGACGCCGATGTGCATAACCGGATGAGCTCCATCTTATTTCAAAGTATTGTCACGATGAGTGTGAGAGGGGGCAGAGGAGCATTACTTGAGCTAGAAGAGCCATCTATAGGGGGATGTTTCAATTTAAGTAGGACTTGGGCCTATATATACAATTGTAAAGGCTCCCAAAAGAATATCGCTCTTGACTGACGTTCCCGATTTCGGCGAGACTGAAAACTTTTGCTCACAAAAAACCAAGGTATTACTAGCGTGTTAGTACAAAGCTATTTCTATAGTTAAGGCACACTTTCGCAAAAAATGGTGATCGTTATTTTACATTTTCAGCTGAAGGTGTTAAGAGCGGCCGGAGAAAAGATGAACACTCATTTGTGGAGAGGCTTTTTTCAAAATTCAATTTGGGTGTGGCCAAACAATGTGCCGAGGGTGGTGTGGTAAATAGAGGGTTTTGTGTGATCATTTGTGAAGTATTCTGGGTCTTATAATATTTAGCAATAGGGATATAGTTGTTGAAATGTTTTCAAAAGGTATACAGAGTCTTTTGTCACTACATAACGCCATTTTCGCATCACGGTAAAATGTTCCCCAGCCTTCGATATTGTCCTCAGCCTTCCCTCCCATTCCTCTCTGTTGACTAGAACGGCGCGGATTTCTCTTCAGTTGCGCCACTGACTTTGAAAAAGAAAATGTTGACGAGCCGTTTTCACCTTTGTGATGTGCTTTCTTGTTTGTTTTAAAAGGGAGGATTGTTAATGTATTATTAAAACCCCTTATGATATTACCTCATGCATTCAGCTAGGCGTGGTTATCGCTCAATTCCTGAAGTGATCAGAGCCCATCATCTCAAAAAACCCGCCCGGCGACTGTGCTAAGTAGCGGCTAATAGGCCTGAAGGCTGAAATATGCTTACAGGACAATCCGATTTAAGCCGCTTGTAGGTTGTCTAACACAATTAGACATGGTGGGGCAGCTTTTACGTCTCCGTAGTCAGTGACATTCCTGAACCAACTAAATAAATTCACCGAGCAAAATAATTCAAGAGTCATGCGTGGCAAGCCCTCAAAAGAAAGGGTGGGAAGAGGCAACTGAAGACGGGCCGGGAATAAAGCATATGCTTCGAAGATTATCAAAAGCGCGATTTAAATGTTAGAAATTAAACGCCTGAACAATAAAACTGGTCAGCAACACAACAGTTCTCTTGGTTAACTACTTTCACATTCAATTGAAATGGAATGCATGGGTTTAAATCACCCTTCCAGGCGTTTCGGAACAGCTAAAAAAATTCGATGAATGTCAACTCACGTCATGAATCAGAGCAATAAATAACAACCTTTAAAATTGCCGAAGGGTGATTAAGACTGTATGTCAAGTTTTAAAAATGGGAAAAATATAAAATATATAATTCATTATTTGATTTACGTTTCCTTTCTTCATTCTTTTCTCTCGTTCTTCTTGTCGTAAGGAACCTTGCAAAAAAGAAACCAGCGGGTAAACTTATGCTTGCGTGTCCGTCTGGAAAGAGCTACCTATTGTTACTTTCCTTTTCTTATTTCTAGAAAACAACGATGTAATTATATTTGATTTGATCTTCATTAACTTCCTCTTAGTCTGACGCCGCTGGACTCCTATTTTTAGCCGCCTGTGCGTAAAGGAAGGCTATCTATTCCCTGTTACTGAATTCGGAGTTAGTTCATGCAGATTGTATCATTTTTTTTGCAAAACGTAGCCAGAAAGTTGGTTCTTTTATGACGCACATTTAGAGGCTTATAGCAAATCTTTTTTCCGGCTTCTCACACGTATCTCTAGGGGCCTCTCAAAGCGCCCGTCCGGCCCCTAAAAGCTACTTTATTTTTAAATCAGCAGTTTTCCCAAAATGCAGGTGCTTGATGGGCTGGTTGCCAGTTTCATGTTCTGTAGGGCGGGATGGGGCGGTGGGGTACGAGGTACGTACAAATTGTGTTGCCTACTTTGTCAGCAGCCTTCTGTGAGTATAATACGTTATATACAGATGGCAAATGTTCATGATTGATTGGGAATATTGTGTTGGGCATTAGAAGCTTCCCTAAGTTGGAATGATTTTCACGTGAGTTTCTTCATTTCTTGTTGTGTAATACAAATTTTGTCGGCGACTATGCAGGGGCACCCAACGACAATTTTCGGAAAATATCTGTTCGGAAGACGATTTGAGATCTAGAATTTTCGGAGCATTTGTTGTAAAATATCTTGCTTGCCTGCCTCTCCTAGGATTTTCGAACATCTAAAAAATGGTATAATTGCCCATTTTTAAGGGATTTTTACCCTTAAATATCACCTAGAATTTTCGGAGCCTTTTTTCTGGCTGAAATTTTCAAAAAGGTAAGTTTTGCTCCCTATAATTTTCGGACCACTAGACTCGTTCAGCTAGGAAATCCGAACAGATGAACAATTTTTAGGGGATAAAAATATGGCTATATCTACCGTTTAAATACTAAAATACGTTTAACAATGCTATGTTTAAGTGGTTTTGAACTATATTCTTGTTGAGTGCCCCTGACTATGCATCCATAATCTTCTTTGTTCTGCGGAAGCATTTTACAACCCTTCTCCGCCGGAAACAACATTTTTCGTCATTTTTTACTTTGGGTTTCTTTGTAGCTTGTTGTTGTCTGTTTCTAAGAGGCAAACCCTTGAACCAGTAAAGAAACCTACGCCTACGGAAGCCTTTTCTTTAATAACAGGAAACCAAGAGCCTTAATCATTATGGCTTTTGCAGGATGTACTTGTTGATGCTATACTGTAACCTTAAATTCTCTTTAAAACAAATAAGTAATTTTATACGTCAATTTGGTGTGGCCAATTAAGTCATTTAAATACATAATTGGTGTTAAAACTGGGCTGACCATTGACGACAGTCGGGGAAGGGTCGTTAGGTGACGTCATCAAAATACTATTGCACCAAAACACATATCAAATAAAGATAATCGGCATCACCGGACAGAATTAAAAGATCAGTTAAAATTGAATTAGTTGTATCAAGTTTTGTTTAAAATAGACGTGATTAAGATTTTTTCTCCGTTAATCAACAATGACAATTCAATGACAATTCAATGACAATTCAAAAAAACCTCATGAAATGGCGCATGGACTCTAACACTGGAATTAGAATTAGCTGCAGATAATTAAAAATAAATAGATAAGTAACCTGAAATAACTTTATAAATCCAGCGTGATTTTAAAGCACGAGTCAGATAAATACGAATATTTCGATGTGTCGAGACTGGAGCCGGTATAGGTCCTGAAATAATCCACAGCAGTGAGCCAACAAGAGCATGGGAGGGTTCTTCAGAGGTTGGTCTGTAAAAATAAATGACAATCTTTTGATGACCTTTAAGGACGATTATTTAATACATAGTTAATCTGGACAGACATTCCACTAAAGGACGTTTTAACTTGCGCCAGAATATACGTGGGATTGTATCAAGACCATAAGTTTTAATTTTTGCCGAAAGCATTTTGGAGCTCGGAGACGACGAGCAAAAGAATGAGTTAATTTGGCTAGACATATTAATGACATAAAAGTGATTAACATTCCAAGATGTCCTTCCTCGATTTTGTTGTTTTATGATTATCCCGGCGGCGGGAATACAATACGAAACCGCATCATTTTAAATCAAAGGGTTTTGAGGGTTTTGTTTACAAACAACTACACAACGTAGCCTTCATGTCTCTTCAGTGACTCTCTTTTGACTCTCTTCGTAAAGAAGAATTGGGAAGAGACCCTTTTCTTGACTCTCTGCAACGCCTGTAACCACCTCCTGTTACATAACGTTAAGCTGCTTTAGTTTATAGAAATGTTTGTGTCATTTCTAATTGAGTTTACCGTCTCGTGACCTATTAAAAGTCATAGGACAAATATGTTTTTACAAAGAGAGGATACGGATATATGATTTTAATTGTTGGTCACGCAGCACTCGCGTGGGTCGTGAGATGACGTCACCGGAAGTGCGTTAAAGAGTTCGCCTTCTGAAAAAATGTACCAGTGTTAAACTCATCATGCTGATCATAAATAGCATAAGGCCCATTTTTTTCGAAAATATTTTTCCTCAGATGCTCAGAAATATATCTTTTAAAAGACATGATTAAATTTCTAATTGTGTATAAAGTGAAAACAAAAAACATGCACAAAAAAGTACCTCTTTCAATTTTGTCACACTTGTGATGTGATCACAGCAAAATCATTTATGACCCCAGTGGATCACTGATGAAGTCCAAACACCAAACCGCTCAAAAACGTGGGAGGCACCACAACATGGCCGCAATTTTAAAGGAAAAAGGTCAACCATTTTACGTGATAACAGCCCGTTTAAACACTGTCCTTAAAAGGCCAAGCATTTTTCCACAGCAGTTTCAAAGCCAGCTAGTGCTGAAACAAACACGGCAGTGCGGCAAACAACAGAGGGACTTTCCCTTTGCTACAGAACTCAATCAGTTGAGTCATACTTATTTAATAAAACAATTCAGATTTATTTCAATGTATATTCTATTACTTCTTGTGCTTTCTAACAGTCTTCATACCCTATAGATGCATTATCGTTCCCTTTTCAACTTGAAATGACGATGTGTACAAAGTTGCATTTTTTCTCCAAATTCACGATCATTTTTCCTTTTTCTGTTTTCACACTGATATCATACGACAATTGCCGGTTTGATAATTCTTAATTACTGCGTATTATGCAATTTAATACAGGGCTAATTCTACTGATTAGAATATATTTCTAGGAACTGCAGCCTGGACAATTTAGAATCGAGGGACTTTTTCGGTTTCGTGGAAAATGTGGAATCAGCAAACATTAAGATCTTGGAGATCTCAGTAAAAGGCCAAGTAAAAATGAGTCGATTACCGCAATTTCGTTCCCGGAAAGGCCGATTTATTGCAAAGCAATTTTATTCAATGTTATTTCCCATGCATCTGGTAATTCTGGTCGAAAAGGAAACTGCTCTTGAAACAACCAACACCCCCAGACTTGTAATGACAAGTTACTGGGGCGGTACTTAAAATATCAATGACTTCATTGGAGCGTGCAGCGAGCACTAACATAAAACTCATGTGTTGTGTGAGAGACTTTCAGTTTAATTCCGCCACGCTGTCAGGTCACTACAGTTCAAACATGATGGATACACATCAACAAAAGACCTCTCTTTCTTTTTCGATTGACAATATTCTGAGAGATGACTTTCCAAAGCAGCGAAAGCCAAGAATCAGTGCTGTGAGTTTCCCAACCGTTCAGTCCAAGTTCGGTCGCTGGCCGAGCGCACCATTTTACCGATGTTTTGCAGTCCGTTATAATCCAGTCCTTGTGCGACTGCTGCCTAACATGCAAAGATTCGGGGAAAGGTTGCAGCAAGCTAACAGAGTAAGAGAACTGATCTTAGCGCACCAGACGGAAAAACGAGCAGAAGAAGGAAGCCTGAGAACTGACTACGATAAAGAGGAAGACTTCCAGGATAATGAAGGTAAGATTTTCTTGATATTTTTTTTTAATTGCAACTTTTTTTCTCCAACATGGTCTTTAAGCTCAAGCATCTCCGTCGGTAACAAGATGATCGCGTCAAGGAAAAACTAGCAAGTCCTTGATAAAGTTTATGCAAATGCCAATGCTATAAAATCAAAAATGAAAAGAAAATTAGGCCGAAACGAGGACAGAAGACTCGTTGGCTAGCGAATATTTTTGGCAAAGAGATTTTTCAGTTTGTATCGGTTGTTTTACTTACTTATTATACTTGTTTATACATGTTACTAGCGTTAATATAACTCGGTTTAATAAATGCATCATTGTATAGAACTTGAATAATTAATCATATCCTAACAAGTCAAGGGCCGTTAAATCTTTAAACGAAGTCAAATGACCACAGATGGGTTGGTGAATGTTCTTTCACTTCCTCACCACAACAGCTTCAGTTTCTTCAAACAGCAGCATTTTTAGAACAATACTGCAAGGCCTTGTTTAAAATAAATTTAAAAGTCAAACAAACTCTAATTTAACAATGATCAAATAATTACTGATGTAATGTACCTATATAGAAACATCGTTAACGTGCGATGTTTAAGGTACCGTTAAAATCGCGTGATACATGCCTGTATTTCATGGTTGAAAGGGTAAAAAGCAAGGACTTATCTGGACTTATAAGTTAGTTTTCGCCTTTGTTCGAGCTTGCCCCAACAGTACAGCAAAGCTAAGTCTCATGCAAGAACCGCTTAACATCATACGAATCACATGAAACTAAGAAGGGTATTGACTGATCTGCGGGTTCAAAATTACTTAGTTTGAAAAGTTACTTTATTTTTTTGTTTCGAGGGTTCCATGCCGAGGGAACAGCTTGCAAGGATCATTTTAGCCAGCTGGAGCCTTCCCGTTGCGCTCTTTAGCGAATTTTTTTTCGTAATATTTTGCGAGTTTTGAATCTTCTTCTGTGACTTTCAACATGTTGCCGGCCGCGAAAACAGTATCAAACCCGCAGATTTACCACAATTCTTGCCTCTGTCAGATCTTACCATTCACCGCTATCAAACTTGCTTACCATGGTATTTTTAGGAAAGCCATCTAATTCTTCCGTCGAAAAAAAAAACAGGATATTTTATGCTTCTTAACGCTACTGAGCAGAAATCTTAAACTTGAAAACAAAAGTTCTCTTTTGTCGTTTCCTTTACGTAAGAAAGGACTCTAAAATTGCGGAAAAAGTGCAGAAAGTATGAGGATCAGAGATAGTGAATAATTTAATAGGCAAGAAAATGGTTGTCATGGATGTTTACTAAAAAAAGTGCGTAGAAAAGCTTGGTTTCCGTTGTGGTGGAATAAAAAAGAGAGAGTAAGTTAATTTAGTTTTTATACTTAGGTACTAGCGGAAGTATTTTTGTTGACAAAGCAATAATTCTCCAAATATCGACATTACACTTGAATAAGCCCAAAAAATATCTGTTGGAAATTGAAAATTGCGAAATTTGCGAGCAAACAAACAAGGTACTTAGGTACTAGCGAAAGTATTTTTGTTGACAAAGCAATTTTTCTTCAAATATCAACATTACACTTGAATAAGCGCAAAAAATATCCGTTGGAAATTGAAAATTGCGAAATTTACGAGCAAACAAACTAAAATAGTCGCTTGTGGCCTCGCCTGATGTCCGTCTTTGAGTAAACTGATTTTGTGATAAAATTCTCAAATGATCTTATTAATCTAACAGTCGAGCAGTGACCCCAAATTTCTTTCTCCTTCGATGCCTCTTTTTCTCAACCCACAAGCGAGACATATTTCTATTTTCCGGCTATAAAAGACTTCTTTGACTGTGCCGCTGTCCGGTCGCAAGTTGTGACCACGAACGACATACATCGAATCGAATCACGTAAAATTTATCAAGTCATTTTCTGTGACTAAAATCGGCATTAAGTAAGCGGGTCATCAGAGTGAAATCTTTATTCCAGGACTTTAGGTTTCATATGAAACTTATTTGCTTCGCTACGGTGTTTAATCCAGTAACATCGGGCTCAAAAGTGCAATGTATCGGTCAGGCGATACTCAGTCGTCAATGTGCTAAATCACCAGGGGCACCCAGAAACTTTTTTCTCTAAAATAACTGTTCGAAAGAGCCGAGTATTGCCTAAAAATGTCCAAAGCTCAAGTAAGGTTAAAAAATTTCTAGATAATCATTGCCTTCGTCTAAGATATTCGGTTGTTTTCAACTAACTTTGTGTTTTCGCATTTTCATAGATGTTGCGATAATTTTTTAAAAAATTTCTCTTAAAAATTTCGAAATACAGACTATGTACGGCCACTGCATGTCCTCGAACTTTCGACCGGATTTCGTCAGGGTAGCTAAAAATTTCGAATGAGGCGAAAAAGCTAACTAACACTTTCAAGACGACCAAAGTTCCCCTCAGACAACCTAACAGAGAATTAGTTTTTAAGGCAACTGCAAATTAACCAAACACAGTGGCACCCAACGACTGTTTTCTGTAAAATATTTGTTCGGAGAAGTAAATATTGCCTAGAATTTTCTATCACTTGAGAACGGCTAAAAATTTCTAGATAATCGTTCCGTTGCCGGTGCAATTTTCGCCGCTTATCTAATAATCCCTACGATTTCCTGAAGTTTAAATTTTACATTTCACTTCCCAAGTTAGGCTATTTTTTTTGTAGAAAAAAGGAAACCTTAAATTTTCGGATTCAAAAATGTGATGGAGAGAGGTATCAGAAAATGTCTCACTTTCGTAATACGTCCAATTGCATCAAAATTTTCGGAAAAATAATACTCAAGCCCTTATAATATCGAAAAGACTCAAGTTCCCCTAGAAAAAGTGTTTTCAATGTATTTAGGAGGAAACACGCTTCTTAGCTTAAGCATAGAAAAGACCATTTGGGACACATCGGACGTATTTGGAAACATTCGCTCTATTTTGCCTCTAACTCACTGGAATAGTGCAAAGCTACTGACTTCCTCGTGTAAAGCGATAAGATATACGTTATTTAATTTTGTTGTTTTAAATGCTTTACAAAAACGAAAGCATTTTTTTGCGCGAAACTAGAGTTTCGTGGGAGGAAAAAAAGAAAAGAATCTGAAAGCCACATCAGTCATTCTTCAAAAATTTCCAAATTCCTGCACCCACAATATAAAAAATCAGCGCCAAAATACAAAATTATTTCTAAACAGGAAATAATTTCCCAATAAAGTATGCCGTTTTACTCAATTGTTCTTCATTTTGGCTCAAAGTAATCAAGATTGGCACTTTTTCTCACAAAGGGTGTGAACACTAGCGTTTTTCTAGATTTTCTGGCAATGAACTCGTGATAACTGAATTACAAGAGCAAAATAGTAATAACTTCCACGGCAATTTGGCAGAAACTCGTAACTGCGCTTGATTTCACAGTTGTTAGTCTAAGGAATGCTCACAACTGTTGTGTCATTGCCGCGAGGTAATTTTTGACCAAACGACTGCATATCTTTGCCAGTTTGTGGGCGGATGTTACATTATCGACGAAAATATAAAAATGTTTGTTATTATACATGCAATGACTTCCGCGTTTTTAGCGGCCTCATAAGAATTTTGTTTTTCTTTGTTTAGTTTTGAACAATGGCGAAAGATATGACTTTGTATTAGTTGTTGTCTCGAGTAACAGTTTTTACCTTATTTCTAAGTTCTGGACGCTTCAATGAAGTCGATGAATACAAAATATTCTTATACGTGATCTGGAGGAGTTTTGCAGATATGTTTTATGGATAAAAATAAATTGAACCGGCAGAGGACTATTTAGACTGGCCACTAAATTATCAAAGCGCAACAATTCAAACGAAAGCAAGAGAAAGTCGGAAGACGGAAGTGGTCGGCTAGAAATAGGCGATGAAAGGTAGGAAATAAGGGTTTGCACTACTCGCTTCCTACAATTTTTTCTAAAAACTTCAAAATGGTCAAAAAATGAAGAAATTGTAATTTTAAGACAAAGCTCTCGCGAAAAGGCAACGAGATTCTACACGAGTTAGCGGAATTTTAAACTTACTCACGTTGAAACCGCGCGACGAAACTCGCGTGATCTTTTTGAGTATCATGCGTAGGTCATCGCGAATAAGTATTTTAACTCTATGCCAGTCATCAAAAATTGAGGGTAATTGAAAATAATAAAATAGGGTTGGCCAACTCCCTTACGAGTGTGTACAGGTCGCATCTCGTTAGCCGGCCCTCATCGACTTTGGAATCAAATCAGACACTTATTAAAATAAATTTGCTTTTGAAAACTTTCGTTGTGAACAAGAAGACACCAAAAAAGTCGCCGTCCAAATCATGGCGTTTTCGCATCTTCCAATTTTCAACCGTCCTTTTTCTGCCAAGCCCTATCGATGCAATTACATGGTTCAATGCTTTGTTAGAACGAAAGATTGGAAGAATGGCGATCATATTTTAAAAAGTTTAAAGTGTTACCAAGATTAGCACACTCACTTATTGAACTTCTGAATGAAGTTTTTGTATGAACGGAAATTAAATTTTCTTGGAGTAGCCTAGCCTAGCGGAAAGTTGTTTCAAAAGTACATAAAAACTGCTTAAGTGTGACTTTGATCAAGAATGGATGCGGAGAAAGTCGACTGCGACAAACGACGTATCAGTGTTTTCAAACTTTGACGGATGTATGAGAAAAAGCGCTCCAAAACCATTGATTAAGACTTGTACTTCCACCTTGCAAAACACATTTACGACTTTCTCGGTGTTCAAAGGTTATTTCATGCATTAACGAACGTTTCTTCGTCTAGTGTTGTTTTATGCACATACTGTTACCTGACTTCCCATGTATAAAAAAAGAAAAAATCGAACAGAATAAAAGATACTCCATAAAGGTCTAAAAAAAAAGTTACTTTGAAACTCTTTCACGTGCCTCAGTACTATGATAAGTTCGATACGAAACGTAGTTTATTCCGGGCATCTTAACTTTGATTTTGTTCTTGTTTTCAACATTTTCCGGCGACCATCTTCAGCGGACAATTTCGAAAAATTAAAACATCATTAAACCCTTTAAAGTGAAAGCAAGTGAAATTTAAGGGGTAGAACATTATGTTATTCTGTTTCAGTTTAGTTCTCAACACGAGCTGCACGTGTCGTGCATCAACTTCTCGACAATTTGTGTTCGAACATAACATTGCCACAAACGTTAGTGAATACAGTTAAAGAGTTTGTGTTCGTAGGGTTCTCAAGCCTGCCTTCCATTTGTTTAAATTTTAACTATCAGTAACAGAAACTTTGTTGCCTGCAGTACTCTGAATTCCGGCCATTGTGTCATTGTAACAAAAAAGACTAGCATAATAACACTGATGGGCGAGGCTGTTCCTGCACATTGGCCTTTGACTCATGATAGTCGAATATTGAAGAACATGTTTATTAAAACGCGAAATTTCTTTTTGTACCATTTTACGAAATAAAATTACTTAGTATTATTAAGTTTTAACAAAGGAGTTGTATTTTAATGGTAACACCATAGAATTTCAACCACACGTTTGAAGTGTAAGTTAGAGTCAGACGAATGATTTCTCGATCACTTGATCTTTGAGTGAATGGTATTTGTCGAAGTGGGCCAGTCGAGGCTAAAATCTGTTTAGGCAATAATATCATTCATTGATACTTGACCACGTTCATTGTACAGTATTGAAATGACAATGTTTCATATTGCAAGGCCGTTCGGTCGAAATAATAATTAAAAAAAACAGCACGAAAACACATCGGTTTCAGAGCGTAACACTATCATAAATATTATCGTATAGCTTGTTTATCAAAAATAATCAATGCGCAGCTTCTAACAACCTCTTTTCACCTCTCAGATGGAATAGAAGAAGATAAAGCAAAACAACATCCACAGCAGGACAAGTGCATAAAGGAAAAAAGCCTACAAAGAAAGCGACGAATTCGCAGCCATTTTACACAGCGTCAACTTCAATATCTGGAGAAAATATTTTCCCGCCAACAGTATCTGACACGTGACGAGAGAACCCTGTTAGCGAGGGGACTGGAAATGACTGAGCTTCAAATCAGAAACTGGTTTCAAAACAAAAGATATCAGAAAAAACATCGCGCAATTTCAAATGACACTAAAGCAGACAAAGAGGACCAATCAGAAAAACCGGATACTTCAATGGATGGAAATGCCGATGTTTAATTTGTACCAGCAAGAAATTGAAAAGATAATTATTTTATTTATAAATATAAAGAATTCTAAGAATTCAAGGTGTTATGCTTGTGGTAGAGCCGTGTTATAGGGAAAAAGAAAAAGCGAGCAACTTAAAATAAGAATGGGACTATGCATGGCGATATTCGCCGATGGTGTGTCGGTTGCTATGGTACTATGAGCAATCCTATAGTCTGACCCTTGAAGCGAAGGAAAGAAAACGCTAAATAAGAGCATCAACGTAAAAATAAAACGATGTGTGTTGACTTAAAAAGAGAAAACTAAAAACAAAGAAACGTGGAAGAATTGAAAAATGAATTTTATTATATTTTCTAAGAGGTTAAAAAGTAAACATCCAGAACGCGTGCAACTATACTTTGACCTCCTCGGTATTTTTCACCAACATTATTTATATTGTATTATTTATGGGGTATACATGATTTCAAACGAGATAATATAACGATGTTCGCATATTTAACAATAGACGACATGATTGTACTTTAAAGTGCTCTAGAAATATTGTTTTATATAGCTTATAAAGCGTTTCAGTGTATTGTTGTCTACATTATAACTGACTGTTAACAGTGTTTTTAGGTTTTGGAAAAATAGAGCGAGGTGAAAAACAATCAGTGTTTCTCACGAGTTGTCTTCTTTCTCTTTGCTAAACTCGCACTGTCACCGAACATTGCTACTTGCAGAGATGTAGCTGAACCCAACGGAAGTATATTTTATCAATATATGATTTCCCAAGAGTGGCCTAAATTTGGCAAAGGTTACTTTTATTAGAACATTTAAACGACTGTTTAAAAGTGTTTTTGGTTGAGGACATGTATCAACAAACGAAGTGGACTAAGACTTCTCAAACTCATTAATAATTCATAAAGAAAATGAAAAAGACATTTAAAATGTTTGATGAGTGTTTGGAAATCAGATGAAAAACCTGGTCATTTTTGCATCCTTAATTTCTCCTTCTAAAATCATTCTGTTTGAGAAGTAATATCAAGCATTCGACACAGTGTTTCATCACCAGATGAATCATCTCGAAGTTCGTCAAAAATATTCCGCTGCCCTTCGTACTTTCAACTCCATTCTCAGTGTTTCATCTGGTGATGAAACACTGTGTCTCATGGTTGATATATTACTTGAATGACGTTTCCAAGCCAGTTTTCCTGTTATCTTAATTGGACAAAACGATAAAAAAAAATCTTTGATCAAGGTTTGCACACACTTTAGAAAATGAATTCGTCAATGTCATGACTAAATTCTTGTTCAAAGACCATTTTGTGCATTATTTTACGCAGTCGCAGTTTACACAAAAACTCGGCAGAAATCTGGTGATATATATACTGCCCCTTAAAAAGGACAACACAATAATACAGCTGTTAATACAGTTACAGTAAACAAAATTATTTATAATGTCATTGATTTGAAATCATCGGCTCACACTTTCTTATGCGTCTTTTAAGTCTTAAAACGCCGGCTTAACCCACAAGTCGCAGCATGGAAAAAAATTCAACTACTGATTATGTTCAAGATAATACTATACCGTAGAGAAAGAAAGTTTTCGAAAAAATCTCTTTAAACTAGAAATGTCCTCAAATCCCAACTCTTTTCTTGATTATATAAGACTAAACTGTATACGTTGTTCTGCTTTTGAAGTAATAACTGCAAAACATGAGGTTTTGAATGAGGACGGGAGCTAGGATGCCGCGCCACAGAGCGAATGACAAGAAAGCCTTTTCATTTTCTTCCATAGTACGATTCAAGTGCAAACTGAGTGCGCTCTTCAAATGAAAGCAATACTGAGCTCAAACAGTCCTTTTGATTGGTATTGTGTGACAGCGCGGCTATACCAAGATATGGTAGCTTTAACTCCTGTTTTCCCAGGTCTGTGGAGGAAATCCAAGGATGTATTTCATGCCGCCGAGTATTACTGATGCTGTACTGGGTGGTTCTGACTTGGTTATTCTTTCTAAAATGTGACCATTCAAATGAAAGCTACTGAGTAGTACTTTCCTGTGGTACTGTTTATTATTCTGTGCAAGGTGGTTCTAACTTTTGAGTCTGTGGATGAAATCCTAAAGTGTGACCATTCAAATGAAAGCTACTGAGCAGTACTTTCCTCTGTTACTGTTTATTATGCTGTACAAGGTGGTTCTAACTTTGGAATCTGTGGATAAAATCCTGAAGTGTGACCGTTCAAATGAAAGCTTCCAGGCAGTACTTTCCTGTGGCACTGTTTATCATACTGTACAAGGTGTTCCTAACTTTTGAGTCTGTGGATGAAATCCTTAAGTGTGACTGAAAGCTACTGAGCAGTACTTTCCTGTGGTACTGTTTATCATACTGTACAAGGTGTTCCTAACTTTTGAGTCTGTGGATGAAATCCTTAAGTGTGACTGAAAGCTACTGAGCAGTACTCTCCTGTGGCTGTGACCATTCAAATGTTTCTAGTCTGTGGGTATGAAAACCGGTATGATCATTAATTATATGTAGCATCTGACTGTTCAAAAGAGTTAAAGCTACCAAAGAGCGCTTTCTATCCGCCCTATCAATATTTTACAAAAATAAAACTTTCTTTGCAATTTTGAACTTGGCTCGGACCCAAGAAGTTAAATTCAGATGTTTAAGTACTTAGATGTACTTCAGGCTTCTACAGTGGGGCCAGGGTCAAAGCAATTCACTTACTCTACTGATATATCTGCCCATTTTTTGCCACTTTTGGCTGTCTTACCGTCGTATACCACTATTCAAACGAAACATCTTCATGTTCTTTCTGAATGGAGTTACAAAAACTAAGACACATTAGGGCCGTTTAAACCAGGAAAAATAAAATGCGTCTTACATAGGACGCGTCCCAAATAAGACTCAAACTATCCCGTATAAACGGCACATTTCGTTCAAAATTTAGCTAAGACGCGTCTCATCTAAGAACAGCCCCTAACACCTGTTCTTCGATAAGATGCGTCTTTGCTGAGTCGCGTCTTAATGGGCCGTTTAAACGGGAAAGTTTGCGTCTTATTTAGGACGCGTCTAATGAACGACGCGTCTTATTTTTCCTCGTATAAATGGCCCTATTGTTTTTATTTTTATTTTTTTAAATTTTCCTCTTTAAACCCCACTAAGCCGGAGATTAAAAGAATGTTTATGACTGTCAATAAGTACCAGCGGAATCAACTGAGTATGAAGAAACCTAAGCTGATATATGTAAACTGAACTTTTAAAATGGAAAACACTTGGGCTCTTACATATACCGAGATCGATCTCAGTTTCATGAGGGGACCTCTATTTCAAGCAATTTCTTCATATCGGCAAAACATATATTGTATTTGACACTCAGAAGTGCCAATTTTTCTCTTAGGCAATAAGAAAAACAGTTGGCGAATGCTATTTTTGTTAAGAGCTTTTGAGGAAAATGATGAACGTTTAATCGGTACCGCTCTCAGTCTTTCACTTAGAAGTCGTACTCGACAAAGAACTACATAATACTAATCCTAATTAAAACCAATGAGTTATTTTGTTTTCCTTGATTAAAAATCGGCAGATTTTTGTGGAGGTATTTTGCCTGATACTGAAAAGCATCCTTTTTTGAAGGTCACCCTAGGTTCACGCTGATGTTGGATTAAATAGCTAGGGTGTTTTTGGACTAACCTGGCGCCATCTCAAAGTATCACGAGATTACTAAGGCCCAGGTTTAAAACTTTACATAATCGAACTGTGAAAATAAGGAGTCATTTTCTTAGATATAGCAAGATCGACAATAAGGTGACATTTCTCAAAAGAAAAGACTACCAGAACAAAATCTCAGTGGTTGTCTCTCGTTTTGCTTCAAAATACAAGAGTTTCGTCATCTTGATTGTAAACTGTACATGTCAAGGGCTTTTCTCTCTAGTTTTAACGTTAATAAGACAATATCTACTGGGCACAGTTCTAGACTAATCTAGGTTCAAAATAGTTAGCGGTATTTCCATTAACTGTTTAGGCCTTGCAAAATCGCTGAGTAACTGTTTAATGGGGACCGGTGCGTATAAAGTAGAACGGCTGTTAAGCAGACTTGCTGCTGCTTCACCCAGTGTTTTTTCGAGTGCAGGGTTATGCGGGAAGGGAAAAAAAAAGCTTGCTAAAGAGGTAAAACTTCCTTTCTTCAGTATAAACTTCCTGTTAGTTTGTTACATATCAGTAGGCCCAAGAAAACCGAAAGAAATTAAATGTATTAGCCTTCACTGAACGTGGACTCTTTTAGCTGATAGTACGTAAGTACTTATAGATATATAAAAAGCATCTTTAGTCTATTTCAAGCCTGTTTCCCGAGAGCTCTTAATGTACAGTCAAAACTAATTTCAAAGTACTCTCGTTCTAAATCTTTCTTTGTGGCATGTTAGTCGTAAAATTCTATTAGTTTTTCGCTTATGGTGCTGTTTCACTAATTGTAGCGGTGTACAAGCTGATCGTGTAATGATCTTTAGACAACGAATCTCAAGTGCGTCACTCAAAATGAAAGCTATTGAGCAATAATTTCCTGTAGTACTTTCGTCAGTTCTAGTTAGGTGGTCCTAACTTCGATGAAATCTCACCCAACTGAGTCAGCTACGTTTTAAATAAATGAAAGCTTTAAAGCCGCCTTTTAACGATCGCGAGTCCGTTTTCTATGCTAGTGATGTAAATGCCAACACGTGACTTCGGTACATGTTCGTTCCCCTCAGCTCGGCCAAGGAAAGCTGGACTTACCAAGTTTCTCTAGTTACACGTCGAGAACGTTTCCGCTTTCATTCACTCTCTAAACCCAGCAACTGCACATATTCTTTAGAAAGCATCCCATCGCTGAAAATTATTTTTTTTTACTTTCATCACGTGCAGCCTTTCTCTCGTAATTAACCTAGGCTTTGTTCTCTCATTATTGGCTTGGTTAAAATTCCCTCCGAGGAATTTTTCCGCTTTCACTAACGAAACGTTTTCAAACCATAAATTGCATTTGTTTCCCCTCGAGCGATTAACCTTCATGGGAATTCAAGGAAATGCGTGCAACTTCGTTGTTGAACGTGTGATCTACGAGGACTTCCTTCAACGAATTTTTACTCATTGTTCCAGGATAGTTATTTTTACGACTTCCCACATCCATGGATGGAATTCACGCTGGGCGGGACTCTGACCGCGGGTTTGTTCTCGAACAAAAGGTCGAACTGAACCACAGAACATCCAACTGAATCATAATTTTAGAAAATCCTGCTTTTAATAAGGTCATTTTAATATTTTAAATATTTCTTAATATTGTTATAACATTTTGCCTTCTTGAAAACTGTAAGGTTGCTTCAAAAACTTAGTAGACTGTGGCCGGGACTGTTTACATGGCAAAGATCCTAGTACATAGGAAGACCTTATTCAGAAGGGAAAAATAAGCGGGTTTAAATTTCAGCGCCAAATGCATTTAGCGCACAAATATTATTTTAACGTGGACACTGCACGTCTCCCACTGTATGCGGGGTCGCCCATTCCACTGGCATCCGGGATACGTGAAGGACTAGCGGTTTGATGGTAACTCAGTAGCTGTAGTCAGTCGATCGGTACCCAGCAAATACTTTGACACTTTGCCTTTTCAGATTCATTCCGTTCCAGACGAAATTGGACCTTTGTAGTCGTCCTTTAGGTGGCAGGCTGCTGGCAAACTTCAAGAATACTGATTTTCTCCTTCGGACTTAAGGGGCCAGTTATTTAAACGTAGTTTATCCAGTGTTTAACAAAACTGCCATTTTTAGTTTGCCGAACGCTTTTAGATAAACACCATTTATCGTGAACAGTTTCATGAAAGCATACTGGCGTAGACTAGAAAAGATTTGTCTTCTTGAAATAGCCTACTTATAAAGAGATCTTGTGGTCCAAAGATTTCTGAAACCGCGTTCTAAGTTAGAGGGACTTCGTTTAAATAACCGTCCCGAAGAGTTTTGCGACAGCGGACTTTCCATACATTCCCCCACTACTTCTTCTGCGTCCTTACGTTAGGCTATTTATCTTTGAAACAGAAATTAAACAGTCACGAACAGTATTGTCGGCAAAAGGATCGCCAGAATGAGTATGTTCTTATCTCTTGCTAACAACGTAATTGTTCACCATTAAAGAGGCTTAAACCGTACCCGCCTTCTCGCCAGTGTCTTTATCCCTGGTTCAGGAATATCCCGAAATAAGGCTATGTTCATGTGCTAAGATCTTACCGGTGTAGAGATGTTCCTCTGTGTATTTCGGCTGGAAAGATCGTTGCGCTTGTACCAACTATGCTGTACAACCCCTTTCATATCGAACTTAAATCACAACAAAACTATTATGACGTTAGGAATGATTCCGCCCACTAGATAAACTCCCCCTCCAAGTAAACGGCCTCAAAGAAAACAATCTTAAACTCTAAAAGTTTTTGTGTTCATTTACCCTACAGCTACCCAATTTTCTCTGTTACGAGTGAGCATTTTCTTTCCTTTAAGTTCCTTGATCGTGTTTCAAGGTTGAAATGGTCATATTAAGACTTTCAATTTACGTAACTTAACTTTAAACCTGCTTAAATTACCGGAGGGTAAATTTCTTTTATTTCGTAATGACTCTGTTTTTGATTTAATTTCCATGGCGTCTTAATAGTGTCGAACCGTTAATGAGCCTGTATTGATGTGAAACATCATACTTGATCAAAAATAAAAGAACAAATATTCCAAATGTAATTTTTAGAATACTTCGTAGGCGTTGAAATTCGTTTAAAAGAATTTCCCGCTGGGCTAATAAATATCAACTTTATATATTTACATTCCCTACGAAATTGTCGAAATTTTCCATTTATTGAAATAGTGATGACTAACCCGTTATCCGAGAAAGTCCCGTCGCGCGACAAGTCGCTGCTACACGAAAGGTTAATGCTTCGAAGAAGCTGGTGCGCATTTCAAACAATGGAAATTTTTAAGCATAGTTCTAATGGGCAAACGGGATTATTAACAACTTATAAAGGTCAAAGGATAGATTATTATTTGATAACAACATTAGTTAAGGAGGGAAGTTTTTAACATTGTCTATAGGAAATTGTAATCTATAAAAAAGATAAGGGATATTAAACATTCCGGGAATCCTTAGCCGGTGAATAATATCAATTTCTTGTCTATCTAGTCACGTGACATCTTCGAGCATAAAACTTTTGGAAATAAAAAAATTGAAATGAAATGTTTAATCCTGGAGAGATACAATTTCTTACCCCCACAACTTCATTTTTCTAAGAAACTGAAAGCACATTTTTGAACTTTTCTTTTGTGGTTTTTTGCCGTAGGCGTCTCGAAAGTGAAACTTGACGCGGCGGAAAAAGGGAATTGTCCAAGACAAGGCAATATAGATTAAATTTTTATACCTAATACGTGACAAAGTGTCTCCAAAAGATATACCCTGTCTAGATCGCTTCATTCTCAATTGATTTATTGTTCGGTAAATTTAAACTTAATTCGTAATTTCCTTGTATAGAATTTTAATATTTTCGAATCAACAGCGATACAGATTATCTTTGTCAAAAGAATAAGCAATATCGCGTTATTCCTTAAATAGCATGTACTTAAGAACGGCATCCGTTGATCACAAATGGGGCGGGGCCTACTCTCTACATCCTAAGACGGCACAAAAAACTTCGTGCAAACGTGTCCGCTCTCACTTCCAGCAGAGCTTGGATATTACAAGGTCAAAAACTGTTCACGCAGAAATGAATATAACTCGTCAAAAGGTTGGTCTCTCCTTCTCCATAGAAAATATTTTGCGGGATGATTTTTGTCACTCGCGAAGAACAAACACTAATGTGGAATCGCGAGAAACGTATTTTGCCGCCGAATGTTGGCCGACCTCGCCGGCTTATACATGTTACGCTGTGCCATATGGCCCCATGTTTATGAAGTATCTACCAACAACAAACAGACTTAATGTTGGAGTAAGATTACATCGGGTGAACGGAGAAAACGACCATTTCCTGGCCGAACAGACGAAAATTATTGATGATGACTGTATGAGCTGCAAAAATGAAGAAACATACAGTGACAATCATGGTGAGTTTGTATATATATGTTTTAATTAAACTAAATAAAATTAATTCGTTTAAGAGCAAGAATAGGTTCAAAGCGTTTGAATAATGCAAAAAATTGCTTTCTGTTCTTGCAAAGAAAAATTTCTTTAAGTTTTCCAGGGACTACCGTTAAAACGTGGTCAAACTATCTAAATTGATTCCATAGTAGGTAATTACCTCATCGATTTTTAATGGTGTTGAAAACCTTTTGTGATGCTTGTGTAGTTTCGCTTTCTATTTGGAAACACGACTCTGCTTTTCAAACAGGTGCCTTTAATTTTGAAATTTTTAGTCCTCGTTTATAAGACTTTGTAATCCTTTCTTAAATTTTTCCTTTCTTTTAATTTTCTAAAGCTGTGACATCAAACGAAACATCTCCATGATGTTAAATTTTTTAATAATTCACGCAGTTTTAAAATTTGGTGAGCCCGTAGACTTGAATAAAATATAAGTTTGATTCCGTCGATTTTCTCGCTGCCCTGCGCTTTTAGAGTTATATTGTTGCTCTCTTAAATCCAGGTGTACTTAACAAGGAGCTTTTATAGTACTATTTTTGTCGCTTTTTGATTGCCTATCCTAGGTTGAAAAAACGCTTCCGTTAATAGACTAAAATAAACATTTCATTTAAAATGCTTTGCACGTTCTAGCTTGTTCTGATCGACTACCGAGAAACAAAACTCAATATGACGATAAAATGGCGAAAAAAGGTTTATTATTGTTATTAAATAGTTGCTGTAAATTTCTTTAATTGCAAACAGAAATCCAATTGCTCAATTTTTGTATCCAATATTTGATATGATCAGTTTTGGAACATACTTGAATTCCGTGCACTCGGTTGTTTTGACATACATTGGGTGTGACAGATTTAACAAAACGGGCGACAATGGCGAGGTTTATCGTCCAATATCTCCAACACCTACCGTGACTTGACGCTAAAATAACCAGTATACCTATAGCCTAATATTGCTCTTATATATTATTGGTCACACTTTAGTAATTCTTGTGATTGTAGTCTGTCCGGATTCACGGATAGGCTTAACTTATAGCTAATTGATTGGCACCGAATTCCTAGTAAAAGAATTATCGGAAGCTTGCGGCTAAAAGCTTCAAGACCGCTTTGTTCAGCTATTGTTTAAGTGATGGGTGTGTAGTTGGCGTTTTTCGCGGTCGTCGGAGAAAAAAATAGTATCCAGTTTTCATTAACTATATAGGCTCCTGATAAGAAATGGTTAAGTGTTTGTTTGCTTAAATAGTGGCTTTTGAGAATTCATTCACGGTAGTTTGCTCGTTTATGCTTTCTTTTAAAACAAAAACGACATACCATCGTAGTTTGTTACTGTAAATGCGCTCATGAGCGAGACAGATTACCAGTCGCTCAGTCCGCTTGATCAAACGGCCGTTCTTAAGATAATTAGATCTCAGAGTTTTAAGAATTTTAAGAGAAAAAGGTCAAGCCGATTTATATTGAAAAGCTTCCGGAAAATCATATTATTCCCCTCACATCATTTCAAAGGTAGACTTGTTCTAAATTTAAATGGTATTCAGACTATAACGTATACAGAAAAACAGTGGTATTTTCCCATTGTCTACGCGGGACAATGAATTCGTCGGTCACTACATCTAAAATGTATGTCACTTTTTGCCGGTCTGTTTTTGCCTCAAACATAACATGTCAGTTATCTCTCTTTATCCCAAACTTAATACCGAATGATAAGGTCTGATTGCTAGGAATGTAACTTCTTTCTGCGTTTAGATTGTATGAGAGTGTTAAGTTCATTCTACGTTGACATGATCGAATCAACAGCGATATAGGTCTTGTGGGTGATTCTTTAACTGGTATCACTGATAACGAATCGAGTTTCGACGTGCGGATCACGAACGACACTATTTAAAATGAGTACGTTGTATTGACACACTCTTCCCAAAGCATCACGAGAAACAAAGGGACTTCAGCAACAGAATACTACAAAGTTTAATTTTGTAACTCCGGTCTTAATTAAAGATTTCATCTTTACAGAGAAAATCTCTTGGAACAGGACAACGCAAACACTAGAAGCCTTGAATGGTCGTCACAGTCTAAGCATTTAATCCACAGACTCTAGTGAAAGTTGGCAAAAGGTCTTCAAGCCTTGTCCAGATTTTGCTACCACTAAGCGACTTCGATGATTAGAGTCAGATTAAATTAATAAGAATGGAAAGAACGTTCACTTTAAAAGTAAAACCTTTGCCGACTGGAGATAATTCTCATTAAATTCTTCTACTATCGCGTGAAATGTTACAAGTTAAATGAAGCCACGAATGTTTCATCAGAGATGGTAAATATACTTTGAAGTAACAATCTAATAAACTTTCTTCTCTTTTTAATCTCCAGATAGTGGTAGCGACAAAGAATTAATACAGGAAAAGTCAGTAAAGTGTTTCAGCGAAAATGGACCGAAGAGGAAAAGGAGAAATCGTAGCCATTTTACCCAGCGTCAACTTCAATATCTCGAGAAGATATTTTCCCGCCAACAATATCTGACACGCGACGAGAGAACACTGTTGGCGAGGGGACTGGAAATGACGGAACTTCAGATTAGAAACTGGTTTCAAAACCGAAGATATCAAAGACGACATCGTGCAAACGAAGACAATAAACAGCAAGAGCCCGATACGTCAGTACCAATTTAAATTCCCTTACTAATGCGTCAAGAGACAAATTAAACAGCACTTTAAACAACGGAGGGACAATTACTGTTGTGAAATTGTCTGTAATAGCAATGCATATTCCATAAACACTTATTATAACAGTATCAAAGATACTTTTGTATATGTTGTACATAAATAACTATTTAGAGTTATGTTTTAAACATTCAGTCAAATCAGTGAAATTAGATGACAGATAACTATGTAAGGATTTCGGGGTTTTGAATATTATCATTTCATAATTTACTGCACTGTCTAGTCTATCAGTATTGGTTTGAACTGAATAAAATTAATTCAAGAAGATAACTTGTCGCTGCTATAATTAAAAACCCGAGGCGAAATATCCACGTTAGGAACGGTAGCGCCGTAGTGATGCTTGAAAAACCTTTCTTCGACTGGCTACCCTGCTTGAACAGCAGATGATGTCGTTTTGTTTCACACGCCTTGAAGAGCCGAGCATACAACCAGAAAAAATTATACGGCGGCGTTCGCAGGCTTTCTTTTAACCCGCATAAAGTTCCCGACTACTGATTAGGCTGATTTAGCAACAGAAAGGCAACTTCAGTTGACGACGGCGCGCGCAAATCAAACAACTGGCTTGACCAATGGCTGTGCGGCAAATTGGGCACCGAAAGTCGAGTTTAGTCCTTTCCGCGCCCTTTCACGTCGTACAAATGACGTTCACGTTCTGTTGCTAAATCAGCCTCTTCTGAATTGAATCGCGCGGTTATACAGCTTCCGATTAGTATAACCGTGGCAAAATGTTCCGTTCGAATTCTGATTTGCAGTTGAGTGTTCATTATCTTTATCATCGATCAGCACTGAACTGAGACTAAAGCGCCGTACTTTGAAGTAACTTCTGCTCAGTCAGTAGCATAAGGGGATTGCTCTCGAGGGGTCGCTCTTGTCGCGAGCTTTTATGTGAATAGCCCACTTAAATATACTCAATAGTTTATAGAATCACCTTGTGCAGCATAATAAACATTACCACAGGAATGTACCGCTCAGTAGCTTCCATTTGAATGGTCACACTTTAGAATTTGTTCTACAGACTCGTAACTTAGCACCACCTTGTACAGCATAATAAACAGTACCACAGGAAAGTACTGCTCAGTAGCTTCCATTTGAACGGTGACACCGTTTAGGGTTTCTTAAAAGTTAGAACTACCTTGGTTTCAGTTTTTCTGTTAACTGGGGTCTGTTGATACATCTTAGGACTGGACAATACAAAATAGTTAGTTGTCTTCTGGGGGTGAAAAGTATCCAGTCGTGTCGAGTGCTACTTTGTGTTACCGTCTTGCATTGTCTTGCAGAATTAGGATAGAGTGGTTTTCGTTTGAGTGTCGTAAAACCAAAACCAAAGTAATTACTCTGGCCAATCACATAGGACACAGAAAATACGTTGAACCAATCAAAACTCGAAGTAATTACATGTGGCTGACGCAAAGCGCGGGAAAATGCATGCGAGCGCGTCACAATTGGTTTTGGTTTTGCTTCTGATTGGATGAAATAGTGGCGCGAATCTTTTAAGCCAATCGCATCGTGTAGAAAGTGCAAAACCAATTACTTTTCGACACTCAAATGAAAACCGCTCTAAAATAAACATTTGCTAGTATCAAACCCTCCAAGTTTTAATGGTGCTTTAAAGTTGTTTTAATTAAAACCAATAAAAGAATTCATGAGTTTGCCAATTAGAGGAATATGAGCTATCTGTATACATTTCTGAGGCTTAGGATGAATGTGCACGTAAAATAGAGGTTATAACCTTAAAACACTTTGTAAATGCCGCTAACATTATAAATGCTTAACAGAAATAAAGAAAAATGACAAGCTAGTACTTGAATATTACGTTAATTCCATCAACAGAGAAAAATCCTTGCAGTTAACGTCTTGATTTAAGTGGGATAAACATATCGACATTGCTCAAGGGGTGATCTCATATCCCCACCGGAAACGCCCGTAATGTTAAGCAAAATATCCTCTTGAACACTAGGTAAAATAACTCTATACTCCAATCATGAAAAAAACTGAACACGCAAAAAATCAGGCAGCTGTTATGGGGTGTTTGATTTTTGTTGTTAAGAAAAAAATACTTTTAACAATCCTTGATATCTGATGCCTTACTCTTAGATTACATCGTTCAGTCGGTATCGTACTCACATCGCGTGCACTGAGGTTAGTCGCGTGCGAAAAGAAAATTGACGGAAAAATATCTCAGGACCCCATATATTGGAGCTGACGCTAGAAGAGAATACACAATCTATGTTACCTGGGAAACAATAGACTTTCTAAGCTATATCATTAACTTTTTTTAAAGTTCTTAAACAATATTTTGAGAAATATGTTATAACAAGTGACAAAAGAGTCTGGAAATGAAGCTCTCTTTCAGCATCTGTCAGTAGATCCCTCTAATGAGTAGCTAACAGGGAGAGAATACTAAGTTGAAGTTGCCAATTAGTATGTCATAGGACAAAAACAAAATTCTGCTTACGTAGAATTTATCATCGTTTGTATCAGAACTTTTTCGTTAGTGGTGAACTCTTTCAAAGTTTTTTTTTTACAATCTTAAGTCAAAGCGTGAGTACGCAACGATGCCACGAGTGCACGTCGGAAATAAACTTTTCCACTTTGCCGTGAGTTCGTTCATAATATTCTTAGTGAAAAAGTATCTTATCTCAAGTCTTCAATATCTAAAAGGATTACTACTTTCATGTGATGACCCTCGAAGTCCTATTGTCGTCAACTCGTGAATTCTCAGACCATCCATTAATTTTTGTGTTTTTTTTTTATAACAAAACATCTGTCTTTGTAACTTTTTTCAATGAAAAAATTAACGATGATCTTTCTTATTGGTGAGTACATGTTGAAATATTAAACATCCCTTTTTATCTTGCATTTTATGTCGTGCTAAATGCTACCATAGAACTGCAAAATTCCGAAGTAAACGATTATCGAGAACTTAAATTTTAATTCGTGCTCCTGCATTCCAAGTATAATTTCCTCCATTGATTTAAATTATCTTTTAAGACCGTCCAGCAAACATCAAAGCAAAGGTGGGCAAAGATTTTAATTGCTCAGAATTGAATCCAATTAAGTTTGTACTAATCCTGGCTTAGTCTTGGAAAATACTCCCCACCCTTTTACACTCAGAGCTACAATTGAATGTATGTCTTAACACTCTTCACTTAGGAGTCATTGATGGCACTGCATGCCGGATGCTTTCTGTGGATGGAGGTTTCAAGTCTGAGATTGAAATTGTATTGTCAGCAGTGACCTTTAGCTTCACATGATAGCTACTGAGCAGTACTTTCCCGTGATATATTATTCTTTATGCGGTTTTACAAGGAAGTTCTAATTTTTAAGTTCGTGGGTAAAATCCAAAAGTGTAACCAACCAAACGGCTGAGCAGTAGTGCTCTCGATTTGTTACGCTGTAAATGATGATTCTCTGCCTAGCCGTAAGATCATAGAATGTGGCCACTCAAGTGAAAGTTACTGAGCAGTACTTTCCTGTGGTACTGTTTATTATGCTGCACAAGGAAGTCGTAACTTTTCAGTCTTTGCATGAAATCCTTACGTGCGACCATTCAAATGAAAGCTAAAGAGCATTACTTTCCTTCCTATTAATTTTAGCTTCAGTATTTTACAAAACAAAATAATTTGCCTTGTTACTTTGGAAACTATCCAGCTTGAAAGAGTTAAGTGTGTCCTTCAGTTTATTAGGAAAGACTGGTAGAGTTATCATGTAAAATAGCCTCGTATCACTCTAAGGCTTTAGCGGCATGTGCCCATTTCAATCAGATCCCGCCACAGTGTCTGACACCCACTGTTATAGCCTCTTAAGTCAAGTATGTGCAATTCACCGGAATAGTTAAGCCAAGGGGTAAGAGCTAACTCATTTGTTGAGCCTTGAGTGTAATCATCTTTGACACTTAAGTTCCTTGAACTCACCGAATAGGAAAAACCAGTCACGTACGCTCATTGTAGTCTCTCTTTTGCGTTTTCACATGAGCCCAGCGCTTTTGAGTCTTCAACAAAGAGTATGCCAGTTCAGTCAGATTTGAAGTTAGTCAGTTACCTAAAAGTAACGTTGAATGATATGAACATTATTCTAACGAGCGGTTGTTTTGAGGGTTTTAAGCCTCATTAATCAGGGGCACCCAACGCCAACTTTCGGGAAAATATCTGTTCGGAAGACGATTTGAGACCTAGAATTTTCGAAACACTGACATTTGTTATAAAATTTCTTACCTGCCTGCCTCTCCTAGGATTTTCGAACATCTAAAAAATTGTATAATTGCCTATTTTTAAAGGATTGTACCCTAAAAAGGTCACCTAGAATTCCCGGGAGCCTTTTTTCTGGCTGAAATTTTCGAATCGGTAAATTTTGATCCCAATAATCAGTTTCGGATCTCTAGACTTTCAGTTAGGAAATCCGAACAGATGAACAATTTTTAGGGGATAAAAATATGCCTATATCTACCGTTTAAATACTAAAATACGTTTAACTATGCTATATTTAAGTGGTTTTGAACTATATTCTCGTTGGGTGCCCCTGATTAATGCCCTATAGTTATAATCCTCGTTTGAATTTCGTGCCGAGCCTGCAGTAAAGGGCGGCGCTGCGTCTACGGAGAGACCAGCTTACAGCTTCAAAAATTTGGTTAATCTGGTGTAACTCTTTGTAGTACTGCGACTTATAACTCTTCAAGTTTCTAAGACTCGGTTTAACTTACGCGCTATTTAGTTGAGTATTTTTATGTTTAAACACAAGTCTCATATTACGTGCTGTCACTGATTCATGATAGAAAAAGAGAGTTTTTTTATTCGACTAAATGACTACGTCGGTCCCTTCTGAAAACTGCATTCGAACGTTCGACAGTTCTCTATTACTTTTAATTTCTAAAAATTCAGAATAATCTTTCGAACAGCCCTATATCTGTAACGACAGCCTTGTAAGCAAAGTGTATTCATAAATTTACCTGACTAGACTGAACCCCGGAAGCTGGCTGCCATCGCTATAAGCTGAAATTCGGAGCTAAGATAGGCGCAAAGGTTTGTAACAAGAAGTTTAGCCAACGGGTTGCCGGCATGATTTTTCTTTGTGAGTGGTATTAAAGTAGGGATTTTGATTTCGAAATCTTGACTAGTCTCAGCTTTGTACTCGGAAAATTTAAGGGCCTGTTTACATGGAGATGGAGGACCCCAGGTAGGTGGAGTAACCCGCCTCTCCATATAATCTCTCATTTTAATTTGATCACGTTTACATGATGGTTTGGGTGACCTGCCACATGCTACCTCACCTATCTGGGGTCCCCCACCTCCGTGTAAACAGGCCTGAAGTCTACTCTAGTGTCAACTGTCATGCAAAAAAACGACAACCCTACAAAGGTTTACAAAGATTACATCGTAGAAAGGAACGTTCAGGGCTGGTCGAGAAATGCAGGTTTTTGGAAAGAAACTGAAAGAACCCAGAAGCAATGCAGCGCTTCGACAGCATCTCGAGTTTAAAAAGAAGGTCTATCATGAATAGTCCCTTAGTTAAATACAGGCTTCTAAAATCGTACCATTCTTCATTGTGCCAGTTTTGTGCCAAAAGAATGAAGAGGTCACGCCTTTTTCCAGTTTAAATAAGCTTTGCACTAATCAATTGTTAGTCCCTCATGGCATTTGATTATTTCATGTAACACAGGATATGTCATTAATATTGTTCATTAAGTGCTTTTCTCTTTTAGGAAACCTGTATAATTTAATCTTAAGCCCTCCAACTAAATTTATATCAACAGCGAATACAATCTAAGATGTAAATTAATAATTCATGAAGGACTATGAGTTTCTAAAATCTGATATAAGCACAGTTGAACTTTACCTTCTTTTTCCACTGAAAAATATCCCAGAGTGTCGGTTGTTGTAAAATGAACAGACTAGTGTCAATTCTTGTTTTATCAAGTGAAAAATACAATTGGCTTCACCTTGTTTTGTAAACTTGAAAAAACACTTCCGCTCGTGATTATTACCAACGGGTATCACGCAAATGATTATATAGTCTCAGCGCTAACTAAACTGACAAGGACTATATATGCCTCTCCTCTTCTAAACTGAATTACCCTTTCAGAATCATCCAAGAATGTATTTCTTTTTAAGTTTGCCAGATAGAGAGACCTGACTAAGCTACACGTTACAGATGAAGAAGTCTATAAGGCTATGAAAGTGTGACGTTTTTATTGCGTTAGAAAATTGCATCAAGCTTAATAATTGTTTTTGTCCTTTTACTTCCAAATTCAGTCAAAGGCTTCAGTCAAGGATATAACTAAGAGATCCGAAATCAATTTGAAATCCAAACACAAGCTTTATCGTTCGGGATCTACTCAAAGTTATTAAACTGAGTAGTTGCCTATCTTAATTGTCAGCTTGAATTTAAATTGTTGGGCCTCACACAATATACACCGTTCCTCTTCAACGACTTCTTAAAGACAAACAACAGAATCAGTGAATTTCGTTAGGCTAGAGATGATCCGCTTCGAGCCCTTACTCATGGACTCACTGGTTTCTTTTTCACTCTCAACCACCTCCTCTTAACCCTGAAAAACTTAACAAGAATGACTCAAGAATGTCCAAGGGCAGTACTTTATGCCAACGGTTGGTCGCGCATACGAAGTGTTAAGTTCCCCTCAAGAACTCGAATACCCATAAGACTTCAACTCTTTTAAATCTGGGGAGTAAAAATAGTTATTAAACAACGGTCTCTTCTGTCGTGAGGCTGGGCCCGGATGTTTTCATATAATGCTGAGGGACGCGGAAGCGCAATTGAACAAAGATTCGTTTCACTTTTATCTCTCACCACAAGGACATATTAAAAGCTTTCTTAGGCGTTATGGGTGTTCCGGAATGGGCTGACATAAAGCTATTGTATTAGGGTAAAGTTTTTCAGTTGATGTCTTTTGTTTTCGAAAACTTGCGCTTCCGCAACACCGCCGTCAGAAACTGAGCAATTGTGTTCGAGTGACTAAACTTCCTGGCACTCCTTTGCAATCCCTAAAAACGATCATACATAAATACCTGTAATGAACGTAGCTATAATTGTGATGATAATCTATGAAGCAATCAATTAAAACAACAAAAGAAACCATACAATTACGAAAATAACATTAAATACGTAATAAATAAATAAATTTAATTTTGCAATTCTAACTTTAACATTATATAAATTTCTTTAGAGTTTTGCTACTTGTAAAACTATATTCTCTTTTGGTGGTGTCAGTTTTTGTTGCACCAGCCGAACGATCGAATGATTCATTAAACTGAGCGGAGCTCCTGTAACAAGCTGGGTACTCTCTGCTCTACTAGATCCTTCCTCTTCTCTTGTCCGTAAATGCACTCAGGCTTAATATTTGTAATAATTGCTTTTAGTAATAAATTAACTTTTTTCAACCACACCTTTGAGCTACAATAGAAGTCCTTTGTTCATATAGTTTCTCTTTTCTTACTGAATTTGTATGTTTCATCATAAACGGTAATTCCTCAGTCCGCAGTGTTTCTAATAAAAAGGCGTTTGTTATCTTTCTCATATGAGCGTATTGTGGTCCCGAAGGATCACTACAAGTTCCACATGTTGAAGCTGTTAATCATTTCCTCATTGATGAAAACTAAACGGTCTTTTGTTTTCGTGTTGTTCAAAGTAAAACACCTTTTGTTCGTGCTTGCTGAATATTGAATGCATCACTTTATTCAGCTGTTGAATCTTAAACAGTATTTGCAGACCACGCATTCATCAACGTAAGTGTTTTTATTGCATGAAAATAAAACTGTTCACGCTTCACTCTTTACGCAAGTTGAAGAGTCCGGTTTTTCGTCAGCTTTCCTGTTTTCGTTCGCACGATGTTTTCTCTGATATCGCTGGTTTTGAAACCAATTTCTTATCTGCAGCTCCGTCATTTCCAGTCCCCTTGCTAATAAGGCGCGTTCGTCGCGTGTTAGATACTGTTGGCGGGAAAATATCTTCTCCAGATATTGAAGCTGACGCTGGGTGAAATGGCTGCGATTTCGCCGCTTCCGTTTTGGGCCATTTTCAGTCAGACACGTTTCTTTCGCATTGTCTTCTCTCTTTTCCTTTTTGTGTCTTTCATCTAGAAAAAGAAATACAAAAATCATTTTAAAAGGTACTGAGATGAATTCAAGACGAAAACGAGGTCATTATATGCATTTGGGATGTCGTGGACCTCACCAACAACACTTTTGTTTTCGTGATGCGTAACTTAGGTTGTCACAATATATCGAGCTCGTTTATACCGTACCACGTTGCCGTTCAATCCTTTATCAGTTGCCGTGCTACGAAAACAAGGACACCCACACCCACTCATTTTGATTTCAATAACGCACTATGGCTACTAATGTAATTGTCAGTTAAGTCCCTTTGTTGCCTTTTTTGGCCAATTTAAAGATGAAGGCCAAAATAGATCAAAACAAAATGTCCTTGATTTGATACCGTGATACATAATTGAACTTAATTCAATATGACGCACTTGAATCTGTTCAAATATCAAGATATCATTGTTGAAAGTCAATATGTCACTGTGAGAGCTAAGTGAACCACGCTAATTTTTTCCTTTGAAACATTGTATAACAAAAATTAGCCAAGCTATGTTTCTCCCACTGTGTGACGTATTTTGTCCTTAGATTAAAAAAAACCGCTCTTTTAAGCAAATTATGAGTAACAGGAGGAACTTCTCAAATTGGTTGATGGCTAAAAACAAAGATGGGGCAGTATTACTTAGCTCACACACTACAAGATCAATACTAATACTTTATTCTTCAGCCAACAACACAAAAACAAGATGGATCGATTTGGATATATATTAAGTGAATCATATGTATAAGTTACAGATGAAACATGTCTATTGTGATTTAAATGAGTTCCTCCTTAGTTTTCAGTGGCCATCACAAACAGTTGATGGCATACTGTCAAATAACTGGGCCAACAACGCCTTTTTAATAATGAAAAGGAAAAAATGGAAACCAATTTCTTGTATGTTGTCTCTTGTATGTCCTAGATTTGTAGTCCAGTTTTCTTATTGTCCGCCCTTTTTTTCTCGCTCTCTTTCGTTTTATTTCTTTCTCTGGCAAAAGACCCATAAAGTTTATTTATTTCTGTACAAAAAGAAACTTCATGATTCATTTTTTAACTTTAACCCTTTAAGCCCTAAGAGTGATCAGCATCAAATTTCTCAGTTGTAATATCACTGTTTTGTAAAACAGAGTGGTCATGAGAATTAGGGACATGATCACACAAGATCAATTTGCTTGATATTTAATCAACTTCTCCCCACTACTTCTGTAGGAAATGAATAGGGGCAACAAATGAAAATTCCAATTTTGATCGTAGGGTTTAAAGGGTTTAAAATGTATTTATTCCGTTTCCAACTTTTGACTTCTATATAAATCAATAAAGTTACATGCAGAACCAGTCAAACGAAACGTTTTCAGCATTAATTATAAGGTCCAGTAGAGAATGTAACTTTGTTTATGTCCCCAACAAAATTTGATATTTTTAATTTTCCATATTTTGAGTTTTCTATCTTCCCGAAAGTGAAGCCTTAGTCGTAAACGGAATTTGCCTGTTTTTCCTGTTTCAGGGCAGGAAAGGGAGGTGCCTGCCCAGTGTAAAGTCCAACTTGAAAAAAAAAAAACTTACTAAAAGTTGTTTCACTGTTGCGATAGAAACATTATTGAAAACAGTACTTAATCTGTTTTATTCAGCAAGCAACTTCAAAATTTTCAGCGCATCTTTTACAGTACCACTCCCCCCCAAAAAAATTTGAACACGGCTTCTTGAATACCGAAAAGAGATTATATTATCTGAGAATGTAATTTGTAGTAACTTCTCTTTGCATAAGTTCATGAGCAGTGCACGCGCTTTAGGATTTTTAAATTTGGGATTTTGAAAAAGAAATTTGAGAAAAGAAAACTACCGCTTTGAACGCGTTATCATGAATATTTTCACGAGGTAAAGTTTTAAGCCTCTTTTTCTTCGTTATGAGGTCACTCATGAGACACTTCTTAGCCGACAACTTAGAGTATTCAGTTTTATCGTGCATAGAACCATGTACGCCTGACGACCGACTAATACTGAAGAAGATTATGAGGTTCTCAGAAGCCACTATATAGCCAAACAAACACTTGAGATACTCAACAACGAATCAAACTGATATTTGAAATAATAGCAATTTGGCCTTTATCTTCTCTTTCATTTATAATCGTATCTTTTACTGACAGTATAAATGGATAACTTGTGCGGCCACGCCTGATGCAGAACTTTGACCGAGATCTTCTCATCGTAGGAACTTTGGCCGTTCTGAATGACAATTTAGATCATAGTTCGTTTTAGAAACCTCAGTTCAAGTCCGTGTAGGGAGACGTAAATGCAGCAGGCCAGTATATAAGTACATATTGTAAATACTGTGTTATTTTCAAAGTCGGGTATTAACTCGATATTTTGATGAGGACATTTGGTGTCGCCGGTCAAAGGCTTAGATTGTCACTCTGTGGTTAATCCAAAACAAGTAATTCACGAAACACACTTTTTTGACAAAGTGAGTAAGCGTTTCATATAAAATAACAGGACTAAAGGTATTGTTACTGCTAATGGCTTCAGCAATTAATACTCGATCGAGTTGATCATCGAGTCCAAACTTGAAAGACGCTGTCTTTCAATTCACGACGGTCCAGAGTAAAATCGGGCCCTATAATAAGTTTGTATGCCAGAAGTTTGAAAAAATGGAAAGGGTGCTTTCTCCCGCGCCGGTTGAATCGATAATCAAGCGGAATGAACGTTTACCAAAACCTCTTTTGTTATTTTTTGGGTCGTGATTTCCTCATTGCTGGCTATTCATTTGAAAAAAACCGAGACCCCTTCTGAGTGGCACTTCTTACTGTCTTCCCATACAAAGCGGGTTTAACCGAAAACTGCGCATCACATGAATTGTAAGAGTGACCTTTTATGTAAGATATTGATCAAAACTTCTCACGATCGTTTTCACAAGGAAAAAGGACGGTAATCAGCTTAAATCAAATCCTTATAAACCTAAACCGAAAAATGAAAAACGATTGGCTCTTCAAATTTTCCGCACAAGTATTTCCTCGACGGAGCATTGAGAATGGCGACAGCAAGCAGGCAGAATTTGATACATTCAAAGAGGAAAATTCGGCTGAGACGAAGGAATTCAATATTCGCAACGAAATACATGTTTCATCATAAACCTCGTTTATTTTATTCTATTTTTTTTAATTTTAGTTTTTTTACTTAATTTGCTACAACGTTAACACAACAAGAATGAAAAGGTCTCGTATGTTTTGTATAATTGGCTTCCTTGACCGAAAACAAACTTTCGTTACGTTGCGTGCTATGCAGAGTTAGTTAAAAACATACCGTCCATGAATTTGATTAACAAGTCACTTAACATTGATACTGACCTCACAATTTGAGTTCTCCTATTAACCCCAGGTTAGGTTTCTCTTATACCTGGAAATATCTTCTTTTACTAATTTTCGGTAAAACGATATTGCTTTTATTTTGCCAACATAGTTATCTAATTATGCCTTAGTACGACTTTTATAAGTTTGCACAGGTGCTTAATTGTAGCATAACTGCCTCTCCGATTGTAACCAAAATAACTCTGTCTTTTAAACAAAGTTTTAGTAAAAAAGCTGATTACACTGATGAAAACAACTAGTTAATTTGCTTCTACCTTGGTAGAAGTCACAGCCTTCAAGTCCGGATTCGGGTATGTCTGACTTCTATTATCTGCGGATACCAACGTCTACCCTATTTTTTTCTCAGTTTCTTTTTTTTTCTTTCTTTTTTTTTTTTTTTCTTTTTTTCACGATTTATGAAGAAAACAACGGAGTATGAATAGGTTTGCAAAATGAAAGAAGCTCTACCTTTTTTTTCTTTTTTCGAAATGCTGGATCCGTTAAAGAATTTTTCGCTGGATCGTTCTATTTTTCCTGTGGCGCTGTTTTTCTTTTTTTTTGGTTTTTAAAAGTCACGAAAGAGCAACACAGAGCAGTGCTTGTACCTATAATACCATTGCGCCCGACCCATCCACTGTCAATAATGTTCGAAAAGCTTATGAGAAAGTAGTTTTAAAATGTAATCTGAGGTAACTAAGAACTAGAAAAAGTAGTCAACAGGTTGTAAGAACACTGGAATACCAAAGGAATACTCAGGCTAAGTACGTGCTTTTAAAGCGTGACTTGTCTTAAACACGCAACGGCATGAGAAGAGTCTCTCAAAAAAAACAATGCGGAGAAATTTTTTTTATTCCTTTGTTCCCTCGAATTCACGCACACTACGCTTAAACAAATCAAAACTTATTGTATTTTGATATTTCCTTAAATAAAGCTCATATCAGTATATTTCATCAATAATAAACACGTTTCAGCGCGATTGCGCTAAATCTCGACAGCAGAGAACAATTATATATTTCGATGACGGAAATGCAGGTAAAAATTGTTATTTTTGTATGTTTTGATTAGAAAAGTCCTATTTTAAAATCGTTGAAACTATTTTAAAATCAAGTGATGCTGGAACTGATAATGTTAAATAAAATGGCTTACCATCATAATTCAGTTTATTGCCTTCGTCCTCGCAGCATAACCGATCGCGTTCAATCTTTTCCGCGTATAACGGTAAGACATCTTCATTTTGTCCACTTACACGATGAAGTCTCCCTCCCACTCGGCTCATATGAGGTAAATATTTCATGAACACAGGACTGTACCGAACTGCGTAGTACCTATAAACAGGAGCGCTTGGCCATCGTTCAAAACTTGGCAGATCTACTGCGTTTGCCCTTCGTGGATGCGGAAAATCGTCCCTTAAAATATTTTCAATGGAAAAAGGCAGGCTAGCTTTCTGTCGTGGATGATCCATGTCGAGTGAGTTCAGCATCAGTGACCTTACAAGATGCAAGTTCCATCGAAAGCGAAAGTCGAGTGTTTAAATACACAATTTCCGTGGTCACGTGTAATTAGACGCCCTCCGACACTTGTCAGGGCGCGCTTGAGAGCACTGTTGAAGCATTAGTCTATTTTTAGAACACCAGCGTATTGTTCACTCCCATTTTTACTGAACTACGTACAAATCCTATAAAAGGTAAGCTTTTTCAACCCGCAACTAAGACCTACTCCAGAGCTGCTCCTAACGTATCTCGTGTTTCTAAATTATAGGAGTCTCGTAATAAACTCGTGACACTCATTGTTTCCAATCCTGTTTTCCTGATTCACGTTAAACTGAAAACCATAAAAATGAAACCGAAATTGACGACCACCGATTTTTATTCACATTTTCCTTTCCAGAGATGTCACGTTTTAAACTGATATGAAGAAAGAAATGATATACTTTCAACAGGAATTAGTCAGATGGTTTTAAGGTTTAACTTTTGTTCAGCGATTAACCGCCAAATATCGTGTTATGGTCATTGAATTGGCAACGTAACATACTTTTGATGGAAGACCGTATTGTTTCAGATTAAGTGTTTAAGTATCTGGGTTATCAGATTTATCACCCAATTAGGCGGTCAGATAAGAGTGTATTTGGATAACAAAAGTTAACTCCTGTGTCACGAGACAGGTGATGTGCAAAATATGGGAAAATACAGTGAGTTAAAAAGTTCGACTTTGTTTTAACTGTTATAACCAACTGGCAACTGTCAGTCGTAAAAATTCACAAAAGACACTTTTTATAGACTGCCAATCTAATCTATCAAGAGTTTTAAGTACACATCATGGTCAGCAATTAAGTCTTTTCCGTTGGTTTTGCTGATTTTAAGAATGCGGCACACGTATTTCCTGTATCCATTAGCATCAGCAATGCAAATACGCAGCCCAAAAATAAAGCTTCTGTAATCATCTTAAGGAAGCGCGTGACAAACAGTACTTTCAATTAAAAGTTGTTGTTTGTTACTGCTGCATGATTCAGCTGAAATTAAAGCAATATTGTTTTAGTTCTGCTTTAGCTGTGGCTGATTAAATAATGCACTGATACTGGGATTTTTTATTAAAATGTACAGAAAAGGAGAGGGCTCGTGAACAGCATGGTCTAAGAAATGGTTTTTGAGGCATGAAAAATACTCGTGAAAAAAATAATAAAATAATGATAATTAAAATAATAGACTCTTGTGACTACTAACTTAGCGCCTAAATGTTTCGGGAAAACCTCAAAAGCTTTATTATTTTTATTTGTGGATATCATGTGCTGTATTTCATATGATAAACTGTAAAGGGAATTACTTTTCTAAACAGTTTTTTACAGAAGTATTTCTGGTTGTACTATTTTGAAGATATTAATTTACAACACTCTTCAAAGATTATACTCAACGGTTTACAAATCTGTTCAGTTTTTGTATATTTGTAATGATATATTTTTAGTACTTTCATTTGAACTTCGGGTTTTATTTATTTTAAAAGCAGTGAAACCCTCCCTTCAACTGTAAACACAACAAACAACAATCATTTTTGCACTAAAAGGTCAAACCAACAGACCCCACTAATCAATTAAAATAATTTCCCCCTTCGCCGTGTGTCATACTTATATACAATCCTATCTCTGACTTTGCAAATTTTATAATTACTTAGATAAGTTATGGAAAACGGCATCGAGCCAATCTGAGGTGGGTTGGAATAATTTCATTTACAGATTTTCTCTTTGCCACCTGGGTACAGACAATTGGGGTTTTGTGCTAATCCAGTTAGGCATTTCCTTGTGAAAATGTTGCGACTTGCCAAATATTACAAGGCTTAGCTGGCTGCCGGGCTGTACGCTTGCACGTCGGACTGGCTGACCTTTCCCCGGTGAGTCTATGGATAAAATCCTTCAGTAATGAATCTCACTACACGTTATTTAGCTGGACTCTGAGAGGGTTTATCCAAAATTGAGTTTGCTCAGGGGGCTGCTTATTTAACTGTTGAAATTTCGAACCGAGGCCAGTCCGGGATAAAGGCTGGACGTCCCACGTTAAAGCTAACATTCTCTAATCAAACGTCGACAACGATAAGCCCACCCCAGTCAACTTTTTTACTTAAACGCCCGGTCAGACGTTTGCAATTACTTCTGACTTTTTAAAAGGTTTTATGGCTCTGACCTCTGATCAACATTGCTTTTCTAACGAACTGGTCTCACGGCTCCTGTAACACAGACCAATCTGAATCTTCTCCTGAGAGAAAACTATAAAATCTGTTCTGTTCTTTTTGTAACGGGCTTTTCATCTTATTAATGACCTGAAGAGTGCTGACAGATTCTCTGAAGGAGTGGAAAATAAAGTTTGATTTCCTCCAGAACACACCTCCATTATATTACAGACATTAAGATGAGTTTGCATTAAATAAGGAAGGAAATGACATGCGAGATTGACTGACTTAAAACGTCTCCAGAAAGCCGGCTCTTATGCATTAATTTGGACATGAAATCTTCAGGTGTGGGCGGCTTTTATTCAGCTCATAATAACAACAAAAGGGGAGTTGTCTTCAAATACCTTTGAAGAAAGCTATGAGCTAACATCTCTCATTTAATCCAATTATTAAAGTAACTATTTTGTTCTTCTTTCACTCGAATGCTACCCCAACGCAAGAAACCTGAAATTGAAAGTTCCTGTGAACTTTTTATTGTGCTGTTCTAGGGAGAGTTTAATGAAGTAGCAGACATGGCACCTCAAACACGACTGTTCAGAAATTCGCTGAGAGCACTGAACAAGGTGGTTTGAACAAGGAGGTTCAGTAAATTTACACGCCCAACGACCCTTCGTGGCTGAGAGGAAATCTTGAAGTGCGACGGCCATTCATTGAGAGATATTTTAAACAAAACCATGTTCGAGGTGGTTTTGAATTTGTAGATAACATACAGAGTTTTAAGGTGAAACCTCCGAACGAAAAAGCCCTGTCACTGGGCAGCCGTCTGGTGTCTGGTCGGCTTTGTGTACATATTATGCTCTCAGCAGAGGTGGTTCATTTAATAAGCTTCGAGTCAATGGCATTAAATCCCATATTTTAATCTTTGCACTCCGCCTACATTGCAGCAGGCAGGCGGGCGTAGGTTTTTGTTATTACTCGACGGTTAATGATTTCATATGATCTTATGTCTAGGGTTTGTTCATTTACGCTTGGCGTGTGGGAAGCAATTACGTCAGCGGCTCACTGAGACAAAGAAATGAGGTTGAGAGAGTTTAAGGAGGGTCAACGGAAACTTGTTTAAAGGAAACTATGTTGATTCAAAAGGCCTCGATAAAACTATTTAAGGCAACACTTTTGCATCCCAAGTGCTCTACAAAATAAAGTTACTCCAATTAGCTCAAAGGTTGAAAAAACAACAAAGTACAAAAGAAGCCGTAAGGCTGAACGTGAAATGAATTTAATTTTACGGGTCGGTGGAAAATGGCACGCACAGATAAGCAAAATATCAGAGTAATCGGTCGCACATTGAGGATCCTACAAAAATTATATTCCTAAGGATTGATGTCCCTAGTGCTTAAAGTTGGAATTTATGGCGGATTTTCCGGAAAAACTAAAGAAGTTTAGATAATGAAAGCTGCTTCAATTCCGTGGGGGCAGGGACAAATATTTTCCTAACTAAAAATAATAATAAATACTCAGTTCAAGAAAATTGTTATCTAACAATTGTTAATGTTTATAATCAGTACAAAGTCGCTTAACACCCAATGGTCGGATTTGCAGAGTATATATATTAATCTTGGCCTGCGAAACAGTCAGGGTCCCTCAGGAAGAGTTCGTATACTTACCAGTCTTGCTGCATGCGTATCAGTTAATAAACAGGCTGATGATAGATGCAGCCTTTCCATAAAGTGGCGACACCGGGTTACACTGTTTCACTAGATCGTTAAAAGCAACACCCGGTAACATATGGGTAATTTTTCACCACGGCTTTCCTAAGAGACTAAACTTATTTATGTCCAAAAAAAGACACTTTTGTTCCGCCCGTGCTACGGAAATTATAAGACGCCTGACGTCATTTTGCATTAAATAAATTTTTAGTTTTGATCTTATCGACTGTGAACAGTGACTAAGACCTTCTGAAAAAAAAAGAACAGTTTACGGATGGAACGATTCTTCGACTTGTAAGTTTTGCTGAACAAGATTGTTCCAACTTTTGAGTCTGTGAATGAATTTTCGAATTTCTGTTGTGTGACCATTGTAAGCAGTACTTTCCTTGGTTGATTGTGCTGTACCAAAGTGGTTCTAACTTTTCAGGTTGCGGTTAAAATCTCAAAGTGCGGCGTATGAACGCTAATGAGTAGACATTATAGTTCATCTTTATATTCTGTCCAAGATGGCGCTATCTTTTTAGTCCGTGGTTAAAATACACTCAGTGAAAGTATTGACAAGCTACTTTAACCTATGTTCCTATCTACAACCTCTTCAGGGATCCCATAAATAAGAATAAAAATGTTAATTCCCTGAAACTCTTAAGGCGTAAAAATTGTGGTTTTATGACTGTGAACAATACCCTAGTTTAACCTGTTTTTTAAAATATTATTATCCAGAATATAACCAGTGGGTTTTTAGTTAATTTTCTAAAATAGTTTAAACTGATCCGCTTAGAAAAGCCCTTCGGTGAAAGATCAAAGTGACTTAAAAAACGGTACGTGTTTGTATTTTTCCAAGAGTAAGGGTGACTCGGCTCTGCGAGAGAGCTATTTGAAGAGTTGTTTTGTACCGCCTTCTTAAAAACAAGAGGTCTCTTTTATTATTCTTTTGAATGACGGTTATGGAATATGGGTTGACCGGCAGACAAACACTGGTCTTTTTGTTCAGCTCCATACAAGCTTCAGTCTAAGATTTAAGGGTGTGCCGGGTCTTGAAAAGAAAAACCGGCGACGCCAATCTTCCCGTTTCGGGTGCATACGGAAAGCTGATTAAACTTTAATACTGCCAAATAAAAAGTACCATCAACGTAGCGAGAAATGAAATATTGAAGGAAAGGTTTCCATATGTACTAGCATTGCTTTTTCAAACGCTGCACATTCGGTTAAAATCTGGTTTAAACTGGTCGTGCGAAAACGAGCGCTCTAACGGGGTTGAAGTTGAACCCTGTAAGCTTGAACTGTATGCTATTATTAGACACCATATTAAGCATGCCTTTTCCTCCTTTATTATATCAAGTAGAACTCAGCACTTTCCCACGGTAAATTAATTGTTTCAGCAGAGGGAAATATAATTTTCCTTTTATAACGCGTTGTTTGTCTTCAGCTTTTTTTTTTTTTGGATAACGCATGCCACGTACACGTGATATTATTATCAAGATTTTGACTGAGACACTTTAAAATCGTTATCTTATTAATTATACAACAAAGTATTGACACGGTTCTGGTTGTGTTCTGAGGTCAAAGTTTATTTCTTAGCATGCGCACATACTATATCTGCTTTTTTGATGCAGACGTTTCTAAGGCCTAATACTAATAAGAGTTAATGAAATTACAACAAGTGAGGAAAAAAGCGCTCGGTTAATTAATCAAATCATCCTCAACTAAGTGAATAATATAATAAATAAATAACGATTTAGAGGTAGCACATTCACATTGCGGTTCTTCGTGTACTTCGTCTACCTGATTCCTGGTCAAATTGGAATTTGGAAATGTTGGTTTTTGAGGAGAGGGGGAAACCAGAGTACCCGGAGACTAAACGATACAAAGGAACAAACTGAAACAAGACAAAAATAAACAATTGTGGGTCTTCTTTGGAAGTTTCAGCCTGCGACAGCGTCCGGCCAGAGGCTGCGCCACAGATAAAACAAAAATCCGGCCCAGGCTACAGCTGTAGAGGAAGAGCTGGGAGAGTTCCAGGGAAATAGGAAAACGAAACAATTCCTGTGCTTTTTGTGTAAGAATAAAAACTCTTATGAGACAGAATGTTTCAGCGATGAGTTGCGCTGTCCCATCTCGGCAATTTTTACACTAACAACGCCTGTCTCATAATGTTAGCTTATTTTATAAAGATGAAACCCTCAATGCAAGTTCATCGTGCACGTGCTGATCACGTGCTGCTCGTATGTCGGTTACTTTCCGCTAATCGTGGAATTATTCTAGAGACGAACAGTAGAACGCTGACTGACTCGCTGAGCCTCGCAATGAAGATTGCACAGGCAACGACCTTAGTGTCTGAAAACATTTAACCCTTCTCTTACCACTTTTTGGTTTATCTAACTTTTACGATGTTGTCCACTGTCGATTAACCAGTTTATATTTCTCGTTAATATCCGTCCTTCAGTAAAGTTCAAAATATAACTCGGTTTCTTTTCGACTTTTGACACTGAGGGGAAAACACTTTTGCGCTACTTTGATCTGCGCGGTATTGCTAATATATATGAGTTTTTGTCTTGTTTTCTAAAGCCCTGGCCAGCTATGTTTCTGTGTCAAGTTTGACATCGTTGATTAAAGGTTGTTTGTTTCAGAACTATTCACAGTTTCAAAAAGATGATGTTATTGTATAATTCTAGCCAATACAATTCTACAGTCTCAATGTATTCTTCCGATACAAGTTTAAGAACGAGCAAAGTGCACTGATACAGAAGTCTGCTAATCATTAACACTATCCTTATTGATCATCCACCAGTCTATAACTAGGGTCTGAAAAACGGAGGCCAGAGAGAGAGAGCAATCCCATTACTTGGACTAAATTTTCTCCAAATCGCATTTCCGGAGTCGAAATTCCAAATTAAGGAAAACACCGAGCCGCAACTGTTGACAATTGGAGTGGGGTTTTAAGTTTCATAGAAATTCAGTTTTGTGGCAAAAGTAGACTTAGTGGATCGAACTATGGCGACACAGTTAGAGAAACCATAAAAACAAGATCGATGGAAACAACCTCAGCACAGCCCGACTCGAGCCCAGGCATCCAGATGGCAAATTCAGTGATCTACAAACCTGGCTATGGTGTCTCTTTTTGGCACATGAGATTGGTCAACTGTCTAAACTCTGTGAACACGGTACTTTGTTTGGTTGTTCTGCAAACATTCGATACAAATGCATACTGCATGGGTATTCCTCGAAGTGAATAAAGAAAACGTTTTTGTTGTTCTGAGGCCAAGTTCTTCCTCTCTTTTCTCCTCCCATCATTCCCCGCGTGCTGCCTTTTTTCCTTCTAGATCTCCCCAGTCTTCCTACGACGCAAAAGAGGCCTCTATGGTGGAGAGAGGGCTGGAATATCAAGGAATATCAAACGTGCTTTAATTCATTCTCATAAATTAGCAATAAAACGATTACTCCTTTTTCGTCAAAACTAAAACGTTATTACTACTTGTAACATGCTAAGATGCTATGGGGATAAAACCTTCGCCTTTACTTGTCAAGGAAAAGATCGCGTAAAAAAGAAAGCCGAAAATAGAGAGCTTTAGATATTGAGAGGACAAGGAATGCTTCAAGTACGAGATTTGACTTAAAGTTTTTTCGCCTGTTCTCAAAAATCATAAATCCCGGAAAGCTTCATTGTACCTTTTTTTTTCACCCAAAAAGTTAGCACTCCTATCTATAGTGAAGGAGGTTACGACCCTCTCCCGATCGAAAAATGATTCTAACATTTTATAACTTGTTTCCGCCACTACGACATTCTCGCTAAAATTCGTAGTAGAGTGACGACAGCTACCACATTTTCCCGCCAAAATGACTTTGGTTCGTGCGCGCGCACTACTTAGTATTGAGAAAATCGCGTTCTCTTTGTCGTCCTCGTCTTGGAATCTAAAGCTTTTTACTTGGCCCCAGCTTAGGAGAGCTCCCTAACTTTCTCTTCGAGTATTCGGGAGGTACTGGGTTTCTCGTAAAACCTCTGAGAGCACTCATTATCTCTAACAGACAGAGTGTAACAACCAAATTTAACCAAGACACACTTTCAGACTTGTAATCATATTGTCCTTTTATTGTTATCATGACCTCAGTTTAAACATCTTCTGATTATTTTGTTCCTGACTGATAAATTAAAGCTTGTACAGTGGAATCTTCTCTTTTCCATTATGCTCTTAGTTACCCGAGTTCTGCAAAATATGAAAGAAAATAAAAACTTTACCAAGTGGTTTTAATATAGCCGGCTCAAAGTATTTTCAGTCGTGTACTGACCAGTGCTCACCACCTGCTTCTTCTTGAGTGCGTAAGTCCGGCTGTGCAGCAAAGCACTTACGAAGATTACTTTGACTGGCACTGACTACAATAATAAAACCTAATCAACGTAAAATTTTAATTCAAAGGACCAATGCCGTACCACTCATAAGATTTCTTCTTACGGCTTAGTTCTTTTTTTCAAATTTGATATCAATGATTGCCAAATTTCTAATTTTTGTGGTTTATTCATTGTATAATTTCTCTAGTACCCAGATCACCCTGGTGTCTGTTTGTAGATTTGGAAATGACCGTGAAAGAACTGGGTTACAAAGTTGAGTTTGTCAGCAAAATTGCTTAATCGTTAAAATGCTCCAACGTATAACAAATAAAAAAAAACATCTTCGAAGCTGAGTCATATTTTCGTAGCTGGTTCACAATTTCTTAACAAATACGACTTACTTCGCTTTCGTGGCTTCCCCGCAAATCATTGCGAATTTAGAATTAAAAGAAAAAAAAATAAAAATCTCTAGCACCCAATTTACGCAGTGCAAATTTGGTGCAAGAAAAGTGCAAACTACAGTTAAATAAAGAGCAAAGCTGGTAAACAGCGCATTTGCCCCCAACTTTACAACCCTATGTAAACTGGAATGCAAAATGCCGTATTTACCACCTTTGCTTTTGATTTCCATCGAGTTTTCACTTCAAGATTTGGACCATATTTTTGCATCCAGTAAATTTGTGTAAATCTAGTTTTTACGTGCGGTGCGTTCTAATACAAAAACCTTCCATGCATGCGCAGGCTACAGAGCCCTTTCCTCTAAGAAACGGCACTAAAAACGTCAATAACCTACTTCACACAGCACAAAAAGGTGAATAATTTTTAATCGTGTGTTTACCATTTTTCAGCCTTGAATCCGCTCATTGATCCAGTCTATATAAGAGCTCACACGGGCATACACAGAGTACTTTCTCTTGCGGCAAAGAAAACTGCTGACCCACGAGGCCGAGCCGCGAAGGATCCAACGCCCATTTTCTAGGCAAGATAGGGGGCCGCCGCTGTCCCCATGGCACGGGCTACTTCCCTTGCCTCCTACACAAACCATAGCGTCATCATCCACTCGCTGACCAAGCTGTCTCTTGCAGTCGTTGAATGTGGCCGGAGGAGCCTTGGCTTGCTTCAAACGAGCGGCAGTTATGGAAGCTATGATTGGTCTTGTTCTACCCCAACCTTGTAAGCGAACGGAAATTGTATAAGGTTTGTTGTTAACAATTATGACTTTAAATAAATGAAAATATAATTTTATAGACATATTAAATTCTACAAGCAGAATACGGCAATGCTGATCGTACTACGAGAAAATTAACTCTGCACGACATCAACACGACGTAGTACGATCAGCATTGCGGTATTCTGCTTGCAGAATTTAATATGTCTACATTATTATTTTTGCTGATCAGGTCTTTATAGATCCTACGTTCTTCGGCATATTCGTTTGCGGTCCTTTGCAGTCCTTTATGGTTAATGTTTGTACATAATTTTATAATAAATGCGAATTCAAAGCCAAGGAAAATATCGTTTTATGAAGTTACTCTTAAAGTTGGACACAGAGCGTTTTCACATGATGCTAACGGCGGCCATATTTGTGTTCCAAATACAATTATACGGCGACCATATTGCTGTCCCAAACCAATCCTGTGGGAGTTAAATTTCTTTTCTACGTAAAAACTTTTTTTTCGCTCCATATATTTGCACGGATGCTGTACACGTCGGTGAAAGCAAATTAATCGTGATTCATGTCTTTGCGTTCTCTACAATAAAAACCTTTAATTTGTATTTTGGAAGCTTGTTTTACAAAGATCAGTCAAGAAATGTAGTAAACTGACCACTCCAGAAAATACCATAACATACCATAATGCTATTTGTTTGTCGCCCCAAAATTTTGCATAAGCATTGTCTTCAGTTTCTCTTGGGAGTTAAAATGGCCCCAAGGGAAGCTGAAGACAATGCTTATGCAAAATTTTGGGGTGACAAACAAAGAGCATTATGGTATGTTATGGTATTTTCTGGAGTGGTCAATTCAAAAAGCAGGTGCGAACGTCCGAGGCATTGTTTTGCCTCTCGGTAACATTGTCGTTAAGACGTTCTCCACGCCTTCGATGTCCTTGTTGGCAAATTAAAACTTTGTTTTCTCGCAAATATATGCGCCTCATTTTCTCATCGAGTCCAATGATGTTACTTCTGAATAAATAAAGAAAAAAGTATGATAACATTTCGGTGAGAATCTCAGTCTTATATTACAGATATCTTTTTGTGCGATGAGAGTAAAAAAACTCGATGCTTTGCAGAAAGTGTACGTAGTGGCTTATTCACAACTTTTTTCGCTCAATTTTGTTTTGTTTTCTTTGGCTGATATTTACTCTCCTGATGTTACAGACTAATAAGTTTAACGAGACCTTTTAACTCTTGAAGTCAATTCTGATACGCACGATTCGCGTGATTTCTCAAAGTAAGTGGTCAAACGAGAAAATGAAGGGAGAGGAGGCTAGAGAACTGAAAGGCTCACTGACCTTTACCACTCGCCCCCTCCCTCATTGTTTTCTCTTTTGACCTGTGTTTAGCTTTCGCTCGGCCTTGCCTCTTCTTACCCTACAAACCACGTAGGAAAACACGCCGCCAAAACCGCCTGCTGTGTAGGCTATAATGATCTGGCGAAAAGTAAACAATCAGACGTCACTAACAACTCTCCCATACGTCATCTAGTACTTACCCGTTACATAACACTCTGTTCCAATCTTGACACGTGACCCTTGAGATGGAAGGCAAATAGTGCTGATCTTTTTACCAAGTTTTGCCGGCCGCGAGAGCTTCACGACTGCTACGTCATGCTTCATCCCCGTCCAAGAGTTATAATCTTCATGCATTTCCACTTTAGAAACATCGTAAACTTCCCCATCGTTTTTCTTATCGTGAGCTCCTAAAAATATGTCATTACGAATAAGATACACTCTAGTAAAAAAAATGACTACGAGTCCGCCCATCCCTAGCTGTTTAACAGACGTTCTCTTGGCGCGCAGTCGGTGGCAAGAGCAGCCTTATGTAATAGAACCCGGATTCCAGAGCCGGGGATTTTTTTTGTTCGTGAAATCTGGAATCGGAGAAAATTGGCTAAGGAATCTGGAATCCAAGTTTTAATGACAAAGAGTCCGAAATCCAGTAGCTGGAATCCGGGATCCGTGGCGCGGAATCCAGAATCCAAGACTGTCTTGAATTTCCTTGAGCAATATGCAAGAAACGGTGACGAGAGTCGATAACACCTAGTCATCAGGCTAGACTCGGCCATATTTTCACATGGTCAACAAAACATGATGAACTGGTTTTGTCGGTTATATCCCGCGCGTTCATTTAGCTTAATTTATTTTTCGGTTTTAATATTTAGCTTTAGGCCGGGACTATCGGTACTTTCGACAAAAAAGTGCTGTAACCTCCCAGAAACGGAAAGACTTCTAAATTAAGTCTTACCCAAAACAATTTGGTACTTTCCAGCATTGAGATCAGTGGACACACAATGAGCTGCAGTGACGAGCCACTCCGGAGTAACGAGAGATGCACCGCAAATATGCTCCCCATCGTAACGAAGAGAGGCCTGCCAGGGCCATGAATGCGGTGTGGCTTCTTCGCCCCCACGGATACGGGTCCCAGATGGACGTACTCCACAGCCTGTCAGGAGGTATACGCAAACATAATTCGCTCTCGTTGTTTTACGTTTCTCTGCTTATGATTTAAAATGGATGTTCTGAACTGCAAATCAATTGACAGAATTTTACGGCCTATATATCTATCTGGATTTCTAAAAACGTTAGTATGTTAAAATCCTTCTTGCTCGACTATCTTTTGTTTTTCAGAAACCACCTTCAGAACAGCCAGTTAAAAAACCTAGAAGTAAAGCCATTTCTTTGTTTGTTTTTTTTCCCACCTCATCAACCTTTTTCTTACATTTTCGTTGATTTACATTTACGTTCTTTAATGTTTTTGGGTTTGTTTTGTTTTGTTTGCGCTCTCAAACTATTCAATGTTCCTTTTAACTCTGTACCGCCGTGATTTTGTGCTTATTGGACCCCCAAAAATCGCGTTTTGGCCTAATAATTCTGGTCAAATTACCCCATGAATTTCCTGTGGTTACGTTTAACTTTTAAAAAAGCTTCGCAGATATCCGCTTTACCTCTTTACTGCAAGTAAGAATTTAAAAAAAAAACACAGAGAGAGTCCTCGTTTGGCATTTTGCAAATTTTTAAGAGGACCTCAAAAAGGTGTACCCATGAGATTTTGAAAGGAACGAAAGTCAAAGAATTTTTTTCGACCTTGTTAGAAAAGTCTTCAGAGTATTACCTTTAGATGTTGACAAGACAAAGGCAAGCGTGACAAAAGTGAAGAAGACGAGCATTTTCTGTGAATTTGGATTGATCAGCCAGCGCTCTGACAACAGTCTTGGGATAATCACAAGTTGTGGACTTTTTCTCCTACCCTAGCGCGCCCAATATATAAAAGTGGTTTTTAATTGCATCTACAACTTGATAAAAGTCGCATTTCCCATGTACAAACGGCATTGTACAGCTCTGTAAATAATATCTGGACCACAAAATGAAATGAGTGGTACCTTTAACGGGGTTTTACAATATAAAAGTTGGAAAATCTGGCTGAAGTGAATGGCAACGTATAAAGCAAGTTTCAAGAAAATTAGCTAACATCTCAAATGTTTAGGACTGAGATAATTCAGTATTATGCCGTTGTTGTTGGTCGAGTAAAATACTTCAAATAATCGTTTTTGTCTTAATTTAAAAAGCCTTGTTGATGTCTGTTATACTATGTGACACTTAAGTGACAAATGAAAGTTAATTTCAACTCCAAGAAGATCAGCTTAAAATTCCGACCTTGACCAAAGTAAAACGTAAACATTTTATGCTTTTTTTACGTCTTGAGTCCAGTGAATTGGCAAATGCTGTGCAAGGTGGCTCTACCGCTTGATCCTGTGGATGTGTGTGATCTATCAAATGAAAGCTACTGAGCAGTAATTTCTAGTGGTACTGTATATTTTGCTGTAGAAGGTGATTCCCAGTTTTGATTCTGTGGATGAAATCCTTAAGTGTGACCATTCAAATGAAAGCTACGGAGCAGTACTTTCCTGCGGTGCTGTTAATTTTGCTGTACAAGGTGATTTTCAGTTTTGTTTCAGCGGATGAAATCCTTAAGTATGACCATTCAAATGAGCACTACTATCGGGTGGTACTGTTTACTCTGCTGTACCAGGTGATTTTGACTGGAATCAAGCAAAGCCTATTCACCTGTTTGAGGTGTTTGTATTTCTTATTTAAAAAAATATATGTAATAATTTAATAAATGACCTACCAAAAGTAGGAATCTAGTTTTCGCTGGATCGAAAGCGACGGAGTAATAAGCAACTGTTGCAACTCCGATACGGCCGACCTTCATTCTCGTCCCCAGAGCCACTCGGCTTAATTTGTAACCGACCACGTGACCAAGAAACGACGGGCTCTGGGGACGAGAATGGTCACGCATGTGCAGGGACGTGGTCAGAAGTTTTTCCACAGTGCCGGGTTTCCTTATTCAGTACAAAAACCAATTGGAAGGAATACACACAGTGCCATAGACACTATCCTCCACCCATGAGTCTTTGAGAATGCTCCCCGGGAAATGTTAGGTCTCTAGAAATTGCGTTTATTTTTTCCGAGAACAACAATCTTAGCTCTAAACGCAGCTTGCATTTTTAAGAGGACGGATGATATGGAAATGATATGGAAATGCCAGATGAGTTTGAGTCGGTGAATGATGATGATGATCTCCCCTCCCCACTCCCCCAGTACCACGGTTCAAGCAGTTGCCCTTGTACTCACCACTAAGAGGTGACAGAAATATCAAAATGCAAGACCAAGGTTCCTTTTGTCATAAAAAGACATGAATTAGTAAAATCTGGATCGTTTATCTTTGTACAAAATGATCAACTCTGTAACCCATTTCACTGCAATTAGGGCGCAAATAGCCAATCACAGATCGCGCTTCAACTGACGTCAGTTTCATTACTTTCACCAAGGATTATCACGGCATAACTTTGATCGTGTGTTCTGAACTCAAACTCAACAGTTCTCTACGGCAAGAAGCGTCTCCAAATGTGGAATTCCGTGACATTGTTCATGTACTGAAGAAGGTGAGTTAGTAATTAAAAGGTTTCTTAGCCTGTTTCGATCGGCTCTACGAAACATACACATGCAGAAAAAAAATTTTTCCACGCAGCTTCTGCACAGCTAACTCCACACGTCTACTGTCTGACAGAGCACAGAGATATCAATACTTGATCAATTAGGTGAAAACAGGTGAAAATTTATCTCTTGCCTTCTTAAACACTTTTAAGGTAATAGAATTTCTCTCATGGCTTTTTACTGATACGAAATATGAAAACGCTGCTAAACAAACGAACGGCGACTTGCTACAGCAAACCATTAATTAGGTCAATAATAACCTGTAAGTTTTCTTATATAAAAACAAAGTTTATTATTTTCAGCCACGCGGGCATGACAGGAAATAGGCCTTGCGATACCTTCTGTCCGTCTTAAATTTGTCATTTGCAACGTAAATGAGCATGCATTTTAAAACAGATCAGATTGTTAGACTTTTCGTTTCGTTGTGTTTAAAAACTGTGATCATATAAGTCTAAGCAGCGGTTACCAGGTGTCAAATTTGGAGCTGCCAAGCAGATATACAGTTTGATTAATCAGGTTCAATGAAAATCGTTCTTCCTGCAGTCTTGTAGCATTTCAAGCAATGACCAAGTCATATATTTCTACCAATAAAACGGATTTTTTTTAACTCTATGCGAGAAACGTTAGAAAATCTCGCGTAGTTTCAATCATTCGCCAGCAATTAGAACGTTGTAAAATAGTCGGTTGGTGCAGCGCTCTGTCGTCAAATTAAGTGACGATTTCCACCCGTTTTCGACGTGAAAACATTTTTTAAATATTGAAATCCAAAATCGGATCTTCCTTGCTAGTATTTTTCATTCAAAGTTATCCTCGCTCTACGCGTTGCCGTTCCTAGTGCTCTTGTGATCTCTTGTTATTTCTTGATTTGGCACGCTGTCGCTTTGTGTATATTAAAACAGGTCGCAGCAAAATTGTTGGCTATCATATAATACTATTTTAGCCTTATTTAAGCATCGTTAATTGACAGAAATTAGCGTGTGATTTTTAAGTTCAGTTTTTATTGTGATATTCATTGATATGTGGGTTCAGTTTACTTGTTTACTTTTCCAAGTTCACGAAAACTATTTAAGTTTAAGCTTATTAGATTCCTTATAAAAGCGAATTGCGTCTTTACTTTTAGTCACTTGAATTCTGTTAACTTTAATTTAGTTTCGCCTTGTCACAAAACTTTAAAGAAAATTATAAACTTGTAAAACAAGAGCGAGCGCTCTCGCCGAACATTTATTCCTGATTGTAATAATCGGAAACTCAAAAATGTTCAAACTTAAAAATAATTTCCGCCTTTGAAACATCGAGTCGATTTTCCAAAAGCTCCCAACTTTTACAAAACAAACTTCGTTGAAAGATAATTCCTACGTCTTAGTGATAAAGATCGTTCAAATCTTCTAATGAATCTGAAATATTTTGCTAACTTAAAATTTCCCTTTTCCTAAACTATCCTTATACTCCTGGAACTTCCATTTCACATTTATTTCTCCTTGTCTTTTTGTCCTGTTTTCAAAAAGTGCTCAGAACACGTTCGATCTTGCGTCAGTTCTATTATATATTTTTGTGTCGGTTTCCAATTTCTACTTGGTATTACAGTCTTCCCAGGAGAAATCGAAGACAATGGTTAAGCGATTTTTTTTTCGGGGTGGAGGGGGTGGGGGGGTTGCTTTACGGTTTGTGTAAAAATGGGGAATACTATTCATAATAGTCAGGTTTTCATAACTCCTATTGTAGAAATACTCTCCAGCAAAATGACGGATCCCCAACAAAAGACGAACAATATTACTCCAGATGTGTTAGAGGCGGCACAAATTCTTGTGATGATGAGGCAAGGCATGAGGGGTTTCTTAGAAGCTCAGCAGGCTCGCTACCGGATGCCCTACGTCTATTACACTTCGCTCAATCCAACAATAGCTCAGCTTCACTACTTCTCAGGGCAAGCAATACCTTTTTCGCCGCTATACGACATATCCCCTATTGCACCAGCGGCGTATCAGTTCTCGCCTTTGGCACAGGCTCAGCAAGAACTATATTATGGGATGCTGACTTCGGCGCAATGTATTGTGGGGCCACCAAGGAAACAAGATTCAACGGGTGTGGATTTTACTGTGGGGTTCGGGGAAAAAGATTCTTTGCAACCAGGTCAGTAAAATTTCCCAAAGACGCACAAAATGTTATTTAGGCGAATAACTTGCTTTTTCTTTTTAATAATTGCTTTCTGGATACCCTGGGCACCAGAGGGTTTTTTCTTCCCTAGTAGAGAGTTTAAGCATGGCTTTTCCGGCAAACGTGAGATTCAAGATAAGAAATTTTCAAAATAAGACATGAGTAGACAAAAACAGCTTAAAACAATTCTTATGGATAGAATTGGCGTGAATCTACAGATTTTCGTTTAGTTATAATGAACGGTAAACGACAAGTGAATGGCAAACTTGGTCACGTGGTACAAATTCACGTTTGCCGTTTGCTGTAAACGCGATGCTTAATCTCTCTATTTCCTGATAATTCGCGGCGAGCTTTATCAAACTGTACGGTTATTTCATCCTTTAGGTATTTCGCGAACGGAACTCTGAAGCCAGAGTATTCTGGACTTTGAAGCCCGAAAATATTTTTTTGCAAAATGAGTATAAAGAAAATCAAGCAAATCCTTTTCTTTACACCCAGTCTGTTTATCTGTTTGTTTGCGTAAAAAGTAATTTTATGTCTGATAATTGCTGATTTTCAGTTTCAAAGAAGGCTCGTTTACTAGAAACAGGCTCACCGGAACAAGCCACGACAGAGAAACAAGAATCCAAACGGAAACGTAAAAACCTCACAAAAGAACAGTTGGAAATTCTCGAATCAGTTTACGAAAAGGACAAATATCCTCACATCGACGATAGGATAAAGTTAGAAAAACCGACAAATCTTACTGAGGATAGAATTCAAGTCTGGTTTCAAAACAGGAGAGCAAAGGACAGAAAAAAACTTGAGGCACAGAAATTACAACAGTATTATGTTGAAAGCAGAAGAAAAGTTTCAGAAGAATTCAGAGAGGATGTCGCTGATGGTACTAAGTTTGCGAATAAAAAGGAACTGGGTCACATAAGAAAACATAGTGGCAGTGATCTTAGCGAAAATGATGAATCTGACAGCTTAGGTTTCAGTGACTCTCCAAGTAAATAACTCGTAAGAATTGTAACGGAACTGATCTGGTTTTATTCCTTAATTGTTTTGTAAATGCTTCAGTGGCTGTAACTTTGCATCCAATTTACTTTAATACGAAAGCTGAACAGAGTACAAGGTAGAAATGTCACTTCGGGTTCTGTCTTGTTCCCAGGCGTCTCTTTCGCTATTTTATTTTGCCCGCAAAGGACGGCGGGAAGGAGAAAGCGAACGAGGCGTCTCATTTCGTAGTCCTTCGCGCTTTGTCAACGTGACGAAAATGGACACTGCCATATTGGAAAACAAGGCTGCTTTTTCTTTATGTCGCGATCACCAGACATTCTATATCGTATGTAAAAAAAACCGCAAATTGTAGCTCAAAAGGCGACAAAATGTTTTATGCTAATGGCACTGACGTGACAGCCAAGTTTAACTTTTTTGCTTTTGGGTGTTGACAAGAGATGTTATGTCTCTGGGCATGCGCGTGTGCTACTGACCATAACAACCTCGTTCCCAGGACATTTTCCTTGAAATCTGAGAGAAGTTTCCCTCCCAGATTCTAAGAGGAAAGCTCTTGAGACGAGTTTGCGCCATGATGCATTCCCTGACAAATAACCGCTAATTCAATAAGGAAACGAAAGTTTCCGTATCTTTGGTTAGCGGATAGTCGTCCCTCACCGGTTGTGCGCATGCGTAAGGTTGGTACAGTGCCCTGAAATTGGTATTTCTCAACCAAAAAGTCTGAATAGCTTATCTGGTGCGCCCAAGTATCGCAAAAAAAATGAGATACTGATCTCTTGTCTGGTCCAGCCAAGATTCACCTTTAATGTATTTTATGATACAACACAAGATAGTTGCGATCCTCAGGTGAGAAACTTTCTTATTGTTAACTACTCTACAGGGCCATTAAAGCCCATTGGCAAACTCCATCCTCACCCCTTCCATGCCAGGGGTGCCTCTTTCCTTCCCACCCTAGGTCGATTATATCAACTGTACAGTATATAATAAATATAATATGCGCACGTCCAGCTTTAAATAGGCTTTTCTCAACTACTTACAATTACTTAGATTTACAAAGACCACAGCGAGTTTTCTACAAAATATATCCTCAAACTTGTAGAAGCAACTCATGCTTGGCATATCCCTTCCAAAGTTCGGATGGACAAAATACAATGTCGGTGATCTAACTTTTTCAAAGTGAAAAATTCATATATTATTATTCTATACATGACGCGAAAATTTAGTAATGGATATGGAAAATTATTTGTACAGTCATTAACAGTACTCTTTGAGGGGTTTTTTCCGAACAAAACTCTTCAACTCCCCCCCCCCCCTCCCCCAACCAACACCTCAAATTCCTTTACACGGCTACAACCGGCCTTTTCGTTTCTTAAGAGATTTCTTCTTTACACTCGAAAATTAACAAAGCAAATTTAGACCAGCTATTTGAGTTTAACACTCAAAAAATAGCAAAGAAAAATTTAGACTCTATTTGGGCTAAAGATCCTAAATTTGAGAAGCTAGTTGCGGTAAACCCTAAAAAATACCAAGCAAATCTAGACCAGCTACTTGCAATAAACACTCAAATTAACAAAAGAAAAATTTAGACCAGCTATCTGTTTTTAAGACCCTTAATTGACAAAGCAAATTCAACAAGTTAGTTACAAATACCAAGCAAATTTAGACCAGCTATTTGCGATAAACACACAAAATTAACAAAGTAAATTTAGACCAGCTAGTTGCGATAAATACTCTAAAGTATAAAACCAATTTAGACCAGCTAGTTGCGATAAACACTGGAAAAATACCAAGCAAATTTAGACCAGCTATTTGCAATTAACACTCAAAATTATAAAACTAATTTAGACCAGCTAGTTGCGATAAACACTGAGAAATACCCAAGGGCAAATTTAGACCAGCTATTTGCAAACACACTTCCCCGCCGGCTTATACTATTGGTTAACATGTCCTCCATATATGTAAGGGAGATTTGGTGGCAAAACTACCAAGTTGTAAATTTGTGCACCCTGTAAGAACCTATATAAAGTTATCATTGTTTTTCAATCAAATTAATTGCATCCACAATGCAATGCAAGTTATTTGCCCAAGCTCTGTGCTGATATACAGCTGATTCTGAAAACTCACGTGACAAAGACAAACCGCTGGATTCTTGGCATGCGGGCGAAGGCTCTTCTTTGCAGGTTCCAGCACTGGCAACTGGATACATTTCTTTGCTCTCATGTACCTCCCATGTGTTCTCCCGTATCACTGGTACTCTGGGCCATTGCCTCGAATCCTGGCAACTGAAACCATCAAACGTTGTATTTTTGTATTCTCCAAGTTTAACATCCAAGTTGTCACATGACATTAGTGGCCAGCAGCTCATTGTTTTGTCGCTGAAATCTTCTGGGAGTGTAGAAGGGAGTTTAATTTGCATGTGAGAACAGAAAAGGCCTCTGCAACATTCCTGTCTCGCATAATTCTCCGTAACGAAGGCATCGCACCGTTTTCTTAGCGCAAGGCATTGCTTTCTTTCGTCGGCTAAGTTTTGTCGCAAAGCATTATTGTTCTCTTGGACTTGAACAACAGTCCGCTGTAGACGCAGAATGTGTTGTACAGCTTGCTGCAGAATGGCTGCCTTCGTCAGCTTCTTATCTGTCGGTGGAAGTAATCTTTTCAAGCTTGTGAAACCGGAATTAATGTTCTGCATTCTTCTTCTTTCAATCATGTTTGCGTTAAGTCTTCTTTCTTTTTCCGCAACACGATCACTATGAGACATTCTTCTGAAAAACGTAATAAAAAAAACCTCACAGTTTTAAAAATTTCAAAACCATTGTTAAACTATGGTATTATTTACCTTGTTTTTGTTTTGTTAGGTAATTTTCAGGAGACTTGAAAAAGTTAAAAGCAAAGAAGACTTTAAAATAGAGGAGTTCGCGCTTCTAATTGCACCATTGGTATGAAAGATGGCGGGAAATTCGTTTTTCTGTATCGGAATTCAAAGCCAGCTATTCTTCCTGAATTCATATATTTCACACTTTCTCTTTGAAAAGTTTAACAACTTTTAAGTTCAAAGGAACAATACACAAACAAGGCAATAACAAAGAAATAGGTGAATTTGCAGATCATTTCTCCTGTGCATTTCCTGTAATTGATCGACAATACAGAAAATATAGACAACGTGTGGAAGAAAGTTTCCTAAAAACTGATCATGACCCTCTATGCACTCCAAACTTTCAAAACGTCAATTTATTTGCCTCATCAGAATCAAAGGCTCTCAAAGAGATAAATTTTTATTTCCAATGTATGCGGCCAATCATTAAAGTCTTCGGACAGAACTTATATGTTACGTTCTCCGACACGATCTATTCGGCTTGTCATGAATGGCATGAAGTGAAAATTTCAAGTAAGAATATTAAAAACCTTCCAGCGTGGACGATCCTTTGTATATTGAGTCAGTTACTAGCTGATCGTGCTTAATATGTCCATGTTTCAAATTCGCCTTGATAGATTCTACCAATCAAAATTATTTTATTAACAGTCAGCCCGATATTTGAGTGATACAAGCTGGACATTTTGGTTATACTGAGTATATAAGGCTGAACTACTATTTTTTGAAGCGTAAGAAATTAAGAGATCGAAAGTTATGCTTTAACTTTTGCCGCGGGAAAGGAACTTGATGCAGTTTCGATCGCATTTATTGATTATCAAACTAACGAACCCTTAAATTTCAGAAGATTCCGCGCAGATGGCTTGAAATTTACTGAGCAAAATGTCTGGTCAGAGATCCTGCTAACGATTTATGAATCGAAGATGGTGTGATAATTTCAACGGAAACCTTTTAAAAGTGAACAAAGTATATATCAGTCCGTTTCCTTACCGTTTCTTGCTTTCCTGGTATTCGTCGAAATCCATATTTCCCGTTTAGTGCAGAGAAGCGGCTATTTGAAGCACAAATCTGTGAAACCTGGTTCACTACCGAAGGCGCACTGCAAAATTCAAACTCACCGTCGCTGTGCTCTCCGCACAATATGAGTAGAAAAATTTTAAGCAAGGATTGCAAAACAGATTTTTTCACGCTTCTAATAGAAGCATTATTATCATGAACAGGTTGAAGGTACAATGACACAGGTGATACAGCACAGCTATTGGAAGGTCAGGTGTTGCAGTGTCACGTCTGCAACTGCATAGCTATCGAGCCGTGCATAGAAATGATTGACAGAAGTTCATGATGAGTGCCTGAAATTTGTGGTGATTAATAACGGTCTTTCTTAGGGACCCTCCACACCGCTCGGGCCACACCCAAGCTCATCTGTATGTACTTTACAAATTTTGTAGCCGTATATTACGGTTATTACAAGTGCGGATTTCGTTTTCTGAATTCCGACCAAATTTTGTCAAATATTGCCGGTACTCTTACGTCCTGGCCCCGGTTGTTCAAACGTTGGATAGCGCTGTCCACCGGATAAATCACTATCCAGCAGATAAGTATATGGGAAACCGATTGCGTTTTCCACTGGAGAGAGATTTATCCACCGGATAGCGCTATCCACCTTTTGTACAACTCGGGCCTGATGTCCTTCCTCATGAATTGACGATTTTTTTTTCATACAAAACTGGTCGTGCGAATTTGAAAATAGATCAACGAATTCTTCCTTCATCATTTTTCCTCTTGACTTTATGTATTAATTCTTTTAGGAAAAAAATTGTTGCTGAAAACTCTTGGCAACCTTGTATTATTTCAGACAGTGCTGTGGAGTGGAGAAAGTGTGTTAGCCTGGTTGGACATGTTTTTTTTTTTTACTGGAACAAATGAACACATTATTGGAACAAAAGAGCTTTGTATTTTTATCACGGTTTAGGTTGCGTTTGTCTGGAGAAATTGAGGTTATATCGTTTGAACGGTGAACGATTGTTGGACCGTGCTGGCAAGAAATCAATGTTGTAAGACAAAGCCTGCTAGAGACATATACTGTCACTGACCCGCCTTGTTGTAACAGATGTTGTAACATTAAACGAAGTGAACTTCATTTGGCTAAAAATAGATTACAGAGTAGTTCTAAACAGCTGTCTAAGATGGAATTGTAAAAATCATTTGCCCACTAATCATTAAGGGATGAAATTAGCCCCTTTTTTGATTTAGCGTTCCCTCATTACTGAAACATATCCCTTACCACAAATAAAACGCAAACCGTGGTGCCAAACATGAAGCTAAACAAACGCATAGCTAAAATAGGATTTCATTCACTGACTTCAGGGGCGTAGCCAGGATTTTTCAAAGGGGGGGTCACAGAGGCTACTCACCAGATTGTCATGTCGACCTCCACGCCCATATTAACTAAAGACAAGAGCCGTTGACGAAAATACTTCACAAAAAACCAAATTTTAAAAAAGTGGGCTTTTCAACAATGGCTTTTACGGCCAAGATATTGTCATGGCGTTTTCGCCACCTGAATATTGTAGGTTGTTTGGTCAAAAGAAGGCCTACCAAGGGGGGATCACGGGCATCCCAGGACCCCCCCCCCCTCCCCCCCCCGCTAGCTACGCCCCTGGACTTAACGTTTCATGTCTCAACATACATTTATTCGACATTTACTTGACAGTGACTTGAGAGTATAGTCGGAGTCTCTCAGCTCATTTCAGGTAAAAAGATGTTAATTTTGATCTTATATATAAGAATTCATAGCATCTTGTTACATAATATGAACATTTTCGATACTTCTAATCTAAATTCAAACACAATTTGAGTGGGTAACCTGTGTTTGTCCCCAGGATACGGTCAAGAGATTACACTACAGTAATAAATACACAACATACATATTGCAAGTAAGAGCACTCCACTGTCCAGCCCCGAGTGGGGGTTCGGTTTTCAGCGATAGCGTGCTGAAGGGCGTGCTAAAGCAGAAGCCGGTTGCTCGAAGGTCGAAACTTCCATCCTCTTTACTTTTCTTACCATGGATTTCTCGACTGGAAATTGGAGAGTGCGAGAGGCTGTAGCAGAAGATGTTCCAGACATTCTACAAATGATAAAGGTATTAAAATGCAAAGTTAACTTAAAATTACTTCAAAATCCCAACTATGCTGTTATTAATTCTCCTACCCGTCTTGTGCTCACACCAAATCATAACAAAGTGGAGACCGTTCAGCTTTAAAAATTAAGCTTTGTAGTGAACGACTATAGTCTTAGTACTATAGTCTTAGTAATTGGAGCCATGATCGATAAAAGTGCAGTCCATAGTCCGCAAATTATACGTAAGGCGTTTGCCATTTGAAAGAACTGAGCGGCAAGGTCATTCTCTTCGTAATGAGAATTTCGCTTTTAATCAAAGATATCTAGCCAGGTCAGTCAAATCCTAAATAATATCGGCACTAAGGAAAACTCTCGGTAAAAGCCTATTTCATCTTCCAAATGACCGGTCCAGCCATAGTCCTGCTGGCTGGAGTTCTGACTTTTAAACACCCATAGTTCGTGTTTTATAGGTCTCCAAAAAATTTTTTCAGTTTGGTCTAAAAATAAGAAGGAAGCGCGGGCCACTCAGACCCTCCCCTGGATCCGCCACTGTGTATAATCTGATTTGTTTCACCCTGCAGAAGTCTATTTCTTGTCTTTGGACAATGACCCTCGCCCCGTGAATACAGCCTCGTTTTCTTGAGTATACCAAAATAGAACACTGTGCAGGCAAGGTGGGTGTGTTTACTCCAGATCCCTGGATGTGTACCCAGCCTGACATTCAGGTCTCTATGACTTTGCCTACTATCCGTCCTGTCTCTGTGATGAATAGTGACCAGTCACTCTGCTCATTACCCCTTTAAACCCTAATATCAAATTTCAAATTATCATTTGTTGTCCTTATTTGTTTTCAGTAGAAGTAGTGGGGAGAATTTGTTGTAGATTCAGATTCAGATTTGTTGTGTGATCAGGTCCTCAATTCTCATGAACACTGTGTTTTATAAAGAAGTGATACTACAAGGAGAAAGTTGACGCTGATTACTCTCAGGGCTTAAGGGGTTAAGGACGAACTGAATTGTACGGTCACTACTTACAGTAAAAGGATGCACTTTTCTTGTAGAAAGTGTTTGTCGGGATTCTAAAAATGCATTTGAACTATACTGCCTATGGCAGATGCAGTATACTTTCCAAATTAATGACTGTTGTTGTCAAAACCAGACTGACCATTTTTGAATGAAACAGCAAATCAATAAAAGAGATATGGATACATCTACATACCCTGGAGGGGTTTTAAACCCCTAATATTCAGGTACATATTTTTCATTTTAAGTACATTAGGGGGGATCCTGTAGGTTCCGTGGGTTCTGCGAATTATTTCTTTTTTGTAGGACCGACTTTTCTACAAGGAGGCCTATTTAATTAGAATTTTCCTAATGACTGAGCTTCTACATTTAAAGAGTTTTTAAGATCTCCAAGATTCAATCAATATTCTACCAGAGTGCAAAGAGTAGAGGAAACATCTTAACAGAGAACAGAGTTCACCATACTGCAGTGTATGCTTTGATTTTGCAGGACTTAGCTGTGTATGAAAAAGAACCCGCGTCAGTAGTCAAAGTAACTGAAGAAGGTGATCTTAATATTATGGTAAATGATGATAATGAGGCTGAGTATGATTTGAAGAATTATGCAGATTGAGGAGAATGTTACAGTGATTTTGTTACAAATAGTAATATATGGTGAGTCCTGGGACTCATCTTGTGAAACATCACGAGTCCCAGTCCAATATCATTGAGTCCCAGTTCAAAAAACAAAAAGTCCCTGTGTCTTTTGTAAGCACACAGTTAATCTGAAGACAGACTCCGAAACTCTGTATAACAGTTTACTGAAATATCCCTTCTATTGTAAAGCACAACAAAGACTAAAAGAAATATACCTCGTTAACCAACAGCCACAAGAAGAAACGCAGGATGCAGAGGTAACAAAATCACTGATGCTATGGGCCTAGGTGGATAACAGCCTCCGTGATCAGCATAATTCTTCACGTCATACGAAAGCCGAATTCAATAATACAAAACAATTACTGTTTTGTCATTCGTTCAAAATATTTCTAAGTTTTCAACGAGTTTAACTCCTAGTAGACTTTCTCCGAAACTTAATTTGGCCTGTATTTCTTAGCACAGTTGATAACATCCATCGAGCATTATATTTTGCAGCCATTTCGTCTTCAAATAGCCATAAACGTCACTTTTGTTAGTTCACTGTTGCCCAAGCAGCCTCGTTTCCAGGTCAATATACCATTGATCAACTTCGTTTCCACGAAAATATATACTCGATTCAATGGTATTATTACTTGCATCTTTCAAACATGGTAAGCGGCAGTTGGTTATGAAGAATTAGCTGGGGGTTGGAGCCAATCAGAAACTCTGTCAGCAAAATATTTTGAATGAATAATGTTTTTAATAACAAAAAAATACAGAGGTAATCCTTTATTATGAGAGGTAATCCTTTATTATATGGATAAGGCTGAGTATATATGATGTATATAACTGTGCAGATCAAGAAGTTAAGAGTGCTGACTCCAAGATCCTTTTTAAAATGAAGACATTTTCTTTCTTTTTGTTGATTAATTATTTACCAGTACTTTTTCATTAGCTTTCTGTTTTGACTTGTGGAATACCTTAAATAATGAAATCATTATTTCCTTACATTCCTCGATTATCATAAAGCTATTATTATAGGCCTCCATTGTATTCTCTGTAAACAATAAATTTGAATTATCAAAATTAATTTTATATGCTGATTACATCCAAATACAGAACTGCTGAGGGATGGCTTTGGGGAAAGCCCCTTGTTTAATTGCCTGATAGCTGAAGTGATTCAAACCCCTGAAGAAAATCATTGTTTGCCAAAGAAGAGAGCCATTGGCTTTGCATTATATTTCAATTGCTATTCTACATGGGAAGGAAGAACTTTATTTTTGGAAGACCTCTATGTCAACCCTGCTTCAAGAGGTACATTTATATAACAGATAAAACTATTTATGGGTTGTAGCAGGGCTCGAAATCAACGGTAGCACTTTACCAATTGTTAGTAGTTTCCTTTTTTTGTTACTAAAATTGTGCTGAAGAAACCCAACATGGTTAGTAAAAATTACTGTTAAATAAGTAGTTTCATCCATAGAAATTCTTCTCCCAAATGAATATTAATTTTTACAAAAGGCTGATGTTTTTCTTTTTTGTATAAGATTGTTTTCTTTCTCAAACAATTTGTTTTGAAGGATATGCTTACGGCATAATCGAACAACACAAAAAAAGGCACATTTCAAGAAACTCAAGGTGACCGAAGGTAACCAGGCTTTTGTTGGATGGTGAAATCATTTGATTGATTTAATGTATTCATTATAATTTTTCATCAGAGCGATTTTTGTATGAACTTAAAAAATGGTTTCAGTAAGTGTTTGTTATTTGTTTTATCAGCCAATGGATGAAAAGATCAAAAGATGGCCTCTTCATTTTCCGGCCAAAGAAAACCCTAATATGGAGAAGGCATTGTTTTTTATTGGCCAATCGTGATACAGTATGATGTCAAAGCAAAGTATTGGTTGATTTCTAGAAAGTTCTCGGGCACGAAGTTTTTTTCACCCGAGTTTTTGCTTAACAAACCAAAAGCCATGCGTGTTTGTATCCATCCGATAAACCAATCAAATCGCTCTATTTCCGTTCGTTTGTTGTTTCTGTTTTGTTCGCATGTAGTTATTTCAAGATCATAGGAAAATCGCTCTAATCTAATTTTTAGCTTTTCAGTAAATGTCAGCTATCATTCTTACTTTGTAAATGTATGTGTTCTCACTGCACTTTCAGCCAATGCTCGAATACATTGAAATGAAGGCATTAAACCTATTTATTCAACATTCAACCCCTTCCCACCCTCCAGACCTTCAGCCTTTCACAACCCACAGGTCAATTTAGCTGATCCCATCTCTATACATATGCCATGAGAGAACTGTTTTGTGGTTCCCAACCAACACCTACCACTTGTCTTTGGTGGAGCTGGTGCTTAACCCTTTTAAGTCCCAAGAGTCACTGACCAAAATCAATCTTCTCCCAACAATATCAATAAATAATCTAGAGAAAATGTGGTACGAATTAATAAAACAATCAACTGACGTGAAAAACTTTGATCAGCAAACAAAATCTCTCAGCCAATTTTTTAAGGCAATGTATGGAGATCAGTTTGGAAAATTTTTATGTGGATATTAGGGCTTAAAGGGTTAAAGGAGTGCTTTTGCACTTGCCTTGGCAGTAAACAGCTGGGTGAGTAATTACAAGTGAGACCTCTCGCCTGGGACTATGCCATGTTGATGATTCCAAATGAGGACAAAACAGCTGTCCATGGCTGCCACTGCCAGGGTGATATGGATGAGTGCATGTGGGAGGTACTGGCCATACAGCAGAGTTGGTACATTTGCTTCAGTGCTAAAATTGGTATTGCTGGCAACTCACCTGCCCTTCAACCCCTCCCCACCCACCTGCCCTTCACTCCCTCACCACTCAACTGCCCTTCACCCTCGTGCCACCTGCCTGCCCTTCACCCTCTTCCTGCCCACCTGCCCTTCACCCCCTTGCCACCCACCTGCCCTTTGCCCCCTCGCCACTCAACTGCCCTTCACCCCTTCGCATCCCAGCTGCCCTTCACTCTCTCTCCACCCATGCACCCTACACACCCTGTTGAAGATGGAGATAGTGAAAACACAAACCCTGTTTTAGACTCTAGGCGTTGAAAACCATACCCTGTTCAGCCCACACACCCGTTTGTTTAGGCCCAATAAAGGAGTTCTCCCTCCCCCCAGGTTGTAAACATCCATATTTATTAACCCCTGTGCAAAAGGAAGCTCTATCTGGTTATGTTCTTTTGGTGTAGGACAAATTCACATTAGAACAGTTGTTGGAGGATGGCTGTAAAAGCAAATTCCGCTTGTGATACAAAATAATGCTGCAAGAATTGATTATCTATTTTCCTTTTCTGTATCAGGTAAAGGGATTGGAAAGGCATTGCTGAAGAGAGTTTCTGCTGTAAGTTTTGTTCATTAATTTCCTGTTGCATGTTGTTGGATGTTGTTGCGTGTTGTTGCCCAAAGTTTGAAACCGATCAAACTTTTCAGCCAACAACTCCCAACATTTTTTTTGTTCCGTGATCGCCGAAGCGTAGCGCAACAATGTTGGATCCGTTTGCACAGCTCTTCCAACATTGTTGGGGCCACGCACGCTCTTACGCATGGTTTACAAAGACTAATGGGTCGTATCCTTCCCACAATGCACTGCAGGTCCCAACATTGTTGGGAGTTGTTGCATCCGTTTGCACACCACTGCCAACACGCACGCAACAACTCCCAACATTGTTGATGCAACAATTTGGATAGCCTTACAACAAAGAACCTTGTATTCTTTCAGATCGCTGTGGAGAGAAAGTGCACCAGGCTGGATTGGCACGTTTTATACTGGAACAAATTAGCTCTGGATTTTTATGACCGCATAGGTGCCGTTTGTATGGATGAATGGAGGTTATATCGTTTGAGTGGGAAACGATTGTTAGAATTTGCTGACAAGAAACTAGAATGAGACGTCTTAAAATTCTCATGGTGTGTGCACGTTCGTTTCCAAGCCCCCTCCTTCTTGTCTGGCAGCAGCCGGCTCAACCTCTGGCCCTCCGCGTACAAAACTGGATGTGCATCTTAAGAAAATGCGTGGGAGAGACAAAACCTTCACTTGCCCTAAATCAGATCAGAAATATGCAAAAATGGGCAAAAATGTAATCTTTTTGGTGAGACGGATGACATTTCTTTCGTTCGAACACTTGACCATGATTTAAGCTGAGATCAACAAATAGTGTTTGGTAAAGTTATTCTGCATCAAATGGTTCAGTTTTGCATGTTCCTGATGGCTGCTTGGAGACCATTTACACAAACTTAAGGTCGCGGCTCTCAAATTCGCCCAATACTGTTATAGAAAATTCAGCAACTCTGAAATGCGTGAAACATTTCTAATGACTGCCTCTATTCGGAATTTCTTCTTATTTTGGATCGGTGCGGATTGTGTAAGACATTTTACCCTAAAAACTATTTAAAAGATTTTGTAGTGAAACATCGTATTTAACCGGTTTCATGGAAGTAGTTCTAAACAGCTGCAATTGAAAGATGGCATCGTTAAACATCAATTGCCTTTTTTTACAGAACTCTTTTCTCTTTTTGTTGTTGTATTTTCACTTCCGTTAGCAAATAGAATATTAAAATTGCTGACAGAGATGAAATTGGTCCTCTCTAGCTGTGCAGTTGATCATCATAATTTCTTGTTTACACATTTTGGCCGTGTTGGTTGAAATAGCATTGAACTAGAGTTAATTGCACATTTATGCGAAACAATAGGTCATTTACTTTTCCTCTGGAAACACGCCTTGTCTTTGAGTATTTTAAAATATTAAGTGGTTTTGCCTTTTTAAGCACCTGGCTTATTTCCAGCTTAAAAGTTGGCTAGCCTAGACTGGAATAAAAGGATAGGGTTTCTGAAGGGAATTTACACGGTGAAACCAACACTCGAGAGGTAAGATTTGTGTTATTTCGACGTGCAGTTTATGATATACATATAACTAGAGGGTAAACGGTATATTAAAACTGTTACTTTCTTTCTGCTCATTCGACGTTTTTATGCCAAAAGCGAGTTGCGTTTTACAAACTTCTCTTTACAGGTGAACATTTAACTCATCTCCAGTTATTTTTTCTGGCCTTATGTTTTTTAATTTGGCTAAGGCATCCGCGTTTTTGAGGTCGTTTTTAATGCTTTATCGGCACAGTAAGCATTTAACATGGTTCTTTGATGGCCTTAGGTTTGACAATACAAAATTTAGCCACAGTAAGTTAAAAGTTGTACATCGCCAATTCTCCGTTTTAGTTCGAAACGTTACACCGCCGAACAGTCATTTATTTTTCAGACTTTGTTATTCTAATATTATTCTGCCTTTTGAAATGGTAATCTAAAGTTTCCCTGTTTTAATTTTCGGCGTCGTTTCAGTTTTGAAAAGTAAATATAAACAGAACTGATCTTGTCATTTCAGGTGGGTATAGTCCTTCGGTAACGCGAATCAATTTTCTCTCAAAAACAGTCAGTTTAATTAGTAGCTTTTTCGTAAGGTTCAATTGTCTCTTTTGCTCACAACCAATGATTCTTTTTCTTTCCAAAAAAAAAAACGCCAGAATTTGATACAAACAGGTGCACCGGAGGTTCAGTAAGTTTCATTTCTACCCAGTTTCGAATGTCGAAGTGTTGGGATTTAAACAAAAAAATCTGGTGTTGAATTTCATTGTTGGAGGTTTTCATTCGACAAAATTTTTCCTGCTTTATATTCTTTTAGAATTTGGTAAAATTTGTCCAGTTTTAGATTTCCCGAATGTTTTAGAAATATATTCTTTAAAATATATTCTCGGAAATTTGCCTCGAATTGTGAATTTTACTCTAATGCGGTAGGTACTGGTCGCTTTGCAGGCTCGCTAAAAACTGTTCATTTGTGTTCTTTTTGACCACCGTGGACTGAGGCGTCTTCTTCACGCTCAATCCCTTCTCTTAGTTAACTAAGCAATAACTGACGTCTTTTTATATATGTGATATCTTCCAAGAACGTCGAAGATAATCCCTAACTTCATTTTGGATCATGTTAAAAAAAGATTAAGTATCGTGCGGTAGAGCAGCCAAAGAGGCTCCGTTTAAATGGTCACACCATGGGGTTTCTTTCATACACAGACTCAAAAGTTAGAACCACCTTGTACTGTATATTATAAAATAACTAACTAAAGATAGTACGTGCGTTCTGATTGGTTTAAAACCTATGGTTTATTGTGCCGGCAAACTCATAGAAAACTTAAAGTTATTTTATGAAAGCAATAAACCACACTTTCTCGTGATTTACAAGCTTTTCCCGTGTTCTCCTAACATCCCGCGTGGGTTATCACACCGGTAAACCCATAGAAAGTGTGGTCTTTTGCTTAAATAAACAGTACCACAGGAAGGAACTGCTCCGTAACCTTCATTTGAATGGTCACACTTAACCGGCACCATGTACAGCATTATAAACAGTACCGCAAAAAAACACAAAATAAGGGCTGCGGATTTCAGTTTTTATATCGTTAAATGGGAAATATTGAACTTAAGTTGTTTCACAATCGACCCAAACAGAGTTATCGTGCGAGCGATTAATCTTCGTAAGAAAGGCGAAAAAGGAAGCTCTTTCTTGCGGAACAGATACTAATTCTGCTCAGAAAAAGTTACCCACGTCACACCTGACAAACCAGCGCCGAGACGATTTTGAAGCCGACAACTTTCAAAATTTACAATGACACTGAGCAATCAGTACGCTTTGTGTAAGATAGTATTACTTTTACAAATGGGTTTTGCTAATTTTAAAAACGAAAATACAGTCTTTAGTGACACCTCAGACAGTCATTATATTTTAATATGACTTGACATTAGTCGTACAGCATATGAAAAGTCGCGTTTATAACATCAAAACATGTGAACAAGGAAATTGTGATGGCGGATTTGTAATCGTTAGGTGTGCTAAACTCATGTCGACAAGGGAACGAAAACAATTGATCCTCATCAGTAAGTTTTCGCTTTTTTGCATCTAGACTCTCCGTTTTAAATTGATTTCCCCCGAAAATGAAAACTTCCGCCTACCACGAGGGAGTGGGAAATTATGTTCGCCTTTCTTAGGTTTATCTTCTCGATCAACGAACTATTTTTAGTTTCATTTTTTTTAATATCTCTTGATCTTCTTTCGATGTTTTAAATATGTTGTTAAATAACTTTTGAAAATACTTTTCAAAACCTTTTTGCGTCTCCTCCATTAAAATCAAAACAAACCAAAACACCTTAGTTCATAAATGACACGTATTTTTCACGTCTCAACTTAAAAGTTACAGACGAATATCGTATATAGAGTGGATGATGAATTTCCTTTTTATTCCGATGATAATTCTCTCTTAAGCTAACAGTGCACTGAATCCTGATTGTCTTAGGACCATGTTGAGAAGTTTTTCAAATGGGTGGGTTTAAGCGGAAGAAATCTGTTATATTTTCATTCGCACTGTTGATGTTTGATTTTTATCAGCATTATCGAGCTATTATCGGTTCCTTTCAGGGGAGCTCTTGGGTTTGTACGCAGTGAAAACTGGATCGAGAGTTTTGTTAATGACTGTCGTATTAAACTTTCGATCGTTTGTTTTTTGGAGAGATGTATAGTTGTAGTTTTAGTCGGTATTAAGCTCATCCAGGATTCAGTTTCGGGAAGTAAAAGTAGTTAGCCAGGTTAGCATGGGGATGAAAGTTATTTCTGTTTTCTTGGAAAACACTAAAATTTTTATCCCGCGAATACAGCATCTTCTCATCACTCCCACCCTCCCCCCCACTTCCCGCCCCTTCCCCCCCCACTTCCCGCCCTTCCCCCCCCCCACTTCCCGCCCTTCCCCCCCCCCCCCCACTTCTTTCTCTTATTGGAGCAACAATCATTGTATGATCGACAGGTGGCTGTGTTCATTCAATATTGTCAGTGTTATTATTAACTCAGAAAGTTTCTTCGTTTGTGGTTGCCTTTAATCCCCCTTGATTATACTTTCCGATAACATTTAATAGTCACTCAGGAGGTAGTGATTGTGGGAGGATTTAAGTTGAGAATTTCTCAAAATAGAAAATGAGCAGATAAAAACAGCTCAAAACAATTCTTATGGATAACAAATTGCGTGAAACTACTAATTTATGTGTATTAATCGGAACAGTAAACGAAAAGTAATGGCAAAACTTGGTCACGTAGAACAATTCGCGTTTGCCGTTTGACGTAAACGTGATCCTTAACCTCTCTATTATTACAAATTATTCACGGTTGACATTACGAAAAACAGAGGACGGCTTAGCTATTTCGGCGTGCCCGCATGCCGGACAACTCCGGAAAATTGTCGCGTTTTGAAAGAGTTCACAGTTATGGGAATATGAAATACTCAGTGAATTACCGACTAAGTGTTCAGTAGCTAAAACCAGCTTCACATCCGTCTTTAAACTGCATTTAAATTTATTAACTCACAGTACAAAGAGTACCATACAACATTGTACATCTCAACCACAAAGTAAGTACAGTGTTAGAGAAACGAGCTACAGCGCAGTACTGAATGTTGAAAGTTGTAACGTAAAGCAGATTCTGAAAGCGTATTTTGCTATTTTGCAATCGCAGTAAACGGTAACTACAGTACAAAATTTAATAGAAAAGATCCTTATGCTATCGCTAGTTATTCGAGCCTTAAAAAAGTTGGTTATGTTCCTCTGTGTACCTTTCGCAAATCGTTGTTTGATATACAGCGACTGGGCTTTTGAAATTACCTCACATAGCTCATCAGCCAGACGGGAGATTCACCCTGTGCGGATTCATCTTATCGGGATTCGGGATTCACCCGATCACCGCAGTGTTCGTAATAAAGAGGTTAAGTTTATATGAATTTACTCTCTGGGGCCGAGATTTAGTGTCCGTTGTCCGTATTAGAGAGAGACGGTATTATAGAGGGTTTTTATTAAAGAAAATATATGAGAATTTTGTTGGGACATTGGAAACTGTCCGTAATAGGGAGGTGTCCGTACCAAGAGGTTCGACTGTATTCTGAAACTGATGAGGAATGGGCAAATGGTTTAAAAGGAAGTCTACGTGGACGGAAGGATGTTAATAAGAACTTTGAAATATTTATAATTTAAAATCGTTATCCTTAGATTGCCGTCCAAATGGATGTTACTCTCTCTAACCACCGAGTCTTGTGCGTTCCAATGATCTTCCAAGCTTAAGATTTAATCTGTGAAAGGTTTGAACCCAGGAGTCACTTCAAAAGTAAGTTGAGTTTGTTCGTCCGGGTGAACGTAGTCCTGAATAGGACTGTTGTTGTTGACAGTGACTGACGTTTCGACAACCTGTGCGGTGGTCATCTTCAGAGTCAAAGTGAGTTGTATCACGTCAGTTGATGGTATTATACTCTGGTTATTGATCTGAATACCATCAACTGACGTGATACAACTCGCTTTGACTCTGAAGATGACTACCGCACAGGTTGTCGAAACGTCAGTCACTATCAACAACAACAGTTCTATTCAGGACTACGATCACCCGGACGATCAAACTCAACTTCCTTTTAAGATTTAATGTTATGAAAAAGATGGATGAAGTATCAAGCCAGCCAGTCTTTTCTGTTTGAGGATCAGGTTCACCCAAACTGCTTTGTGCACCGCGGGTACGTAATGGACGAGAGAATCCACTTAGTTATGGCCCTGCAAAAATACAGCTGCAATCACTGATCAGCTTTTCTTGTTTTTATTACGTTACGCAATGAATTCTTGGAGGCTTCCCATGGCGCCCCACTGCCTCTGTGGCATCCCGCAGATCTTGAATTCCTTTCCATCGCTAGAATCGTAAACAAGGAAATAAAATACCCTTCGCTTATCAATGTTATGCAAAACTTTATATGCTAATAAGCTTTCGAGAGGGAACTTTAAACAGATTGCCAAAGGCACTTCTTTCGAACCTGGATTGGCTTAAAAACAAACCCCTTTTTCTGTCTGCTTTGTCTTGGGTTTGGAAGACACAATTGTTTTCCAGATTCAGCCCTAGCTAAACACAATTAGACTCCAGTTTTCAACAATGCTTTAAAAGGTCAAGTATAATATGCACGTGACTTTGTTTTCGTTCAGCAAAGTGCTTCACCCACTGTTTCAATACTAATGTCGCAAACGGGTAAGTAAAACTCTATTCACTCCTCTCCGTTGTCTCGAACTATATGTAAATTGAACCCCAGCACTGTTGGTTGCGAATGGTTTACTACCGACCTTTATACCAACAGAACCAATTAGAAGACTACATGACTTTTTTGTTATTACTAAAGCTTTCCGAGAAATAATCTTGGCCTATCGTGTCCCGAATCGACTTGAACCAATATAATCCACAACGGAACTTGTTGTCAAATGCATATTTGGCTATGGTTCAGAAACTTATGTTGTTGTTGAGCGAGTTCAATTGTTTGAAACCAAAAGATTTGGAAACGATTTCCTTTTATGCACGTGGCTCTAACAGATACTACCCATGGATAAGAGAATATAAATGTTTCGATTAAGCATTTCAAATCATTTCGCTCTGCCGGTAGGTGCAGTGTGTATAAACGTGATCAGTGTTCCGCTGTGAAAAATAAGTTCCGTGGCAGCTTCGAGATGAAACCGGCAAGAGAAGTTGTGTGAAGTGCATTGTAGAGGCTTTTCAAGAAGACCAGAAGTAGCTACAATACAGTCAAAGAACAATTCTTTTTATCGCCAGTGACCTGAATCTTATGAAAGGTGAGCCATCATAGATTTTAATAACTCCCTGCCAGCTGCCCTGCTTTTTCATTTTCATCATTATTATCCGACCAGTGATGGTTGTTTTTGTATGTTATCGCAGTCAACGTTTTCAAGACGAATCGTTTTTGAATTGGCTAGTTAACCACAACGGAAATGATCAAATTAATCCATCGAAAATCTCTCTTGCCGTTGCAATTTTATGAATGCTATAAAGGAAAGCGGCTCTTCACTGAAAGAATTGCATACAGTCAAAATTGGCAGGCAGTCTTCATTTGCCCAAAAAATGTCCAACGGTAGTTCCGATTGCTTAAAGGTAATCTAAAAAGGCTCTGTGAATCATGAAAATTTAACTTATGTAACACTGAAATATAACATGAACCTCTGGTGAATCCATAGCTGAATAAGAAAGGTCGCCTTCTCGAGTGCGTCATGATCTCTCTCTGTTACACGACTGAAACACTTCTGTCTTGTTCACACTAACAAAAAATTTGGATTGTCAGTTGTTTGTATTTAAAACATTTCCATCAAATTCCTGTTCCAAAAAGATTCAAAAAGTGCCCGAACTTTTCATTATGGAGGTACCCACCCACCCAGCAAAGGACCTTGAGTCCATTGTTGTCGCCGTTCGCTAATCTGAAACCTAAACGGTGAAGTGAATAACGCGAGATATGTAATCAAAACTTCCGCAATGTTGTTAGTGAACATCGAGTGACCTCAAGGCCAGGTACCTTGAAAGCTGATTCTTTTGCATTCTCCTTACTTCATTGCTGCATGTCGACAGATCAGTCAACAGAAACGTGTGGAATTTTTGCCTTTGTTTCATTATCCCTTTCTACCTGTTTACAACATAAAGCCTTTCAACCAATCAGAGAAGATGCAACACTATCCATGCGTGACACCTGCAGAAAAAGGATGCCTGTTCGCCGAGCCCTGCTGCCCACTGCCTGTGTGCCGGTTTCGTTTTTCTAGGGTCTTTGAGCAGGATCGATTTCACTCACGTCATCTTGACCGAACAAGCTTGTTAAATAGTGAAGACAAAATTAGTGTTTTCCCGCGGGACAAATCGGGCGACCCCGTGCAGTCAAAGTTAGGCCCGTCCTGTCCGTTCTGGTAGCCAGTCGTAACACAGGACTCACTTTATCTCGCCCGCTCGCGAGGCCGGCCACCTATCAGTTAACGAAAACAGGTAAAAGTGACCTATAGTAGGCATTTTAATATGGGCCTACGGTCCAGCTGATTAAGGAGTTTAAAGCTAGCTTATAAGCAACGGAAACGTGAACGTAAAAAAACAACGACAACAGCTGCTCTGCACGAGCATTACACCTGTTTGTACACTGCATTTCTTTGACATCTGATGCACGACCACGACGTATAATTTCCTAATTTGACGTTGTGCAGACGATGTGAACACAAGACACGAATTTTCTGTCCCTTTTTGAATTTGGATACAGTCCTCAAGTTTTTAACTCCCGGAAAATTCGCCCACATTTGACAATTAGAGCGAGACTAAATAAAGGCGATAGAGTTTGAATGAAGGCAAATTAAAGGAGCTGTGTTATGAATTTTATCAAAATTCTAACATTGGCAGCTACCACCAAATTGTGCGAAACATTGAAATAATTACTCTACGGATGGACAAACTTCAGGAAGATTAAAACGGATTGTAATCGTGGGTTTTCGAAAACTTGTTAGCGTAACAGTTTTTCAAAGTCCATTGTTGTTGTTTGTAACGTTTCATATAATCAACTTGTGACTCAGTATTTCTTCAACAAGAAGCTGTGATTTTGTCATTAACAAGTAGTTTCTCGTTAATGTTAAGTTCGGCACAGTGCGTAAGGAAGGAAGGAAGAAAGGAGTCATGGATGAAAGGACAACAGACGTACACTCTTTACAATATATATTAACATGTTAAAAGTACTGAAGCTCGGACGTCAGCATACAAAGACGCCATTGGTCCATTTTTTATGAGTTAACTGTACCCACCCAACCCATGATGTGAATGACGTGTGAAGGTTGGCCACACTACCGGGGTCTACGTCCCCTATTCTTTTCGAACAGTGGGGTGGGTTCTTTTACGTCCCACTAGAACACATAAGTGTAAGTGCTATGACCTACGGAACCTACGGTTTTTCGTCCTTATCCGAGAAGACTAGAAAGTAGACCGGCGCTCTCCTTAACTGAGCTAACCAGGCGACGGTTTTGGCAGCGTGATTGGCAATATTAAAAGAATAGTATCACTTAAGGTTTCTGGGAAACTACCCACCTACCCCTCCCCTAAGCCAATATTGTCACTTAGTTCTCACTTAGAGCAAAATGTTAGGTTAGGGAAGGGGTAGGTGGGCAGTTTCCCAGAAATTTAAATTGATCCAAAGAATGAAACAGACAGCCGCGACATGGTCTCTTTAATTTTTTTATGGTGACGTTTTCTCAGCCTTCGTCGTCTTCCAATTGTTTCGGATACCTGCACCCCCACCCCCTTCCCCAACAGTCGCCCTTCGGATGTAGGTGGTGGCCTCTTCAGCGATTATTATGTTTATTTCGCCAAATAAGCTACTTCATCTCAGTCCTTGTTTGTCTAACGGACGCAAATCTGTTGATAAAAATATCACTAAAGGAATCCGGAAATTCCTGTCTCCGTTTTCTATGCAAAGTGTTGAAGTTAAGAGATATCATAGTAGGAAATTCGTTCTGTCCAGTATAAATGTAACTGTATGAAAATGTTGAGTCTCTCTAAAATTGTCTTCCGAGAAACTTAGTTTTTCAATCAGTTAAACCCTCCAACAAAATCAATATTCCTTAACAACATAATGAAAACTATCAGAGATTCGCAAAATCTCCTGATGGCAAACAGGTTTTTTTTTTTTTAATTTTCAAGTACCACTCTCGAAACAAGTCCAATATTACAACCGCAGCGGACCTTGGTCATCAACAACTTATAATTTTGACACGCAAAAGGTGCTGTTATTTCGTCCGGTCACTTTTACATACGTTATTATGATGCGTAAGAAGAGGTAAAAAGCCAATTCAACCAAGGTTTATTGGTAAGCATTTATCTTTTACTTTGAGCAATCAATCCAATTAACGTCCAGATAATAACTTGGACTGATCAGATGGGTCGAAAACAATAGAACATGTTTCATAACATGAATCTTCAGCTACTTCTGTACGACTGAGGTGGCTCGAACTTTGGAGTCGGCAGTTCAAATTCTTACGGTATGACCATTCAAATGAAAGCTATACTGAACAGTACTTTCGGATTCCAGTGGTACTGTTTATTATGCTGTACAAGGTGTTTCTAACTTTTGGGTCTGTGGATGAAATCCTAGTGTGACCATTCATGTGAAAGCTACTGAGCAGTATTTTCCTGTTGTGCTGTTTATTATGCTAAAAAAGGTGGTTCTAACTTTTAAGCCTGTGGATGAAATCCTAAAGTGTGACCATTCGAATCATGAAAGCTACTGAGCAGAACTTTCCTGTGGTACTGTTTATTATGCTATACAAGGCGTTTCTAACTTTTGGGTCTGTGGATGAAATCCTAGTGTGACCATTCATGTGAAAGCTACTGAGCAGTATTTTCCTGTTGTGCTGTTTATTATGCTATAAAAAATGGTTCTAACTTTTAAGCCTGTGAATGAAATCTTAAAGTGTGACCATTCAAATGAGGGCTACTGAGCAGTACGTTCCCGTGTTGCTGTTTATTATACTGTACTACTTCCCTGTAGGTAATGAATGATATCCGATGATAGTTAGACGCAAATTCAATCACTTTGTGGTGATGAATTAATCCCTCTAACCTCTCCAGCACACTCAGTCAAGTCTAATACATCGTATCATTTCGGCTCTTGATTTAGTTAAGTCTATTAAGACGTTATTAAGCTTACTTCGATGTCTAAGAGCTCTTTTAACTTTACATTTTGAACCGGCTGGAGCATTTTCCCCACTGATCTGACGCAAACTATTTTTCCGGCAGCCCCCATCTTATAAACTACAAGTTCTGTTCCACACAGCGTTTGGATCATGGAAGATATTGAACTTAGTCCAGAAATACCAGTATTTATGGACAAGAATGTTTGTAAAAATATCGCACACTCAAACTCTGCCATGTACACCATATATAGCACCCTTAGTATTAATAGCAAGTAAGATCTGTTTTCTGCAGATTTCCTTTTTAGCGCAAAAGTAGCAAACTTGAAAGGGAGATTGAGCGACGGTTAGCTGAATTTTTTTCTTTTTGGTGTAAGTTATAAGTTGTTGACCAAATTGCCTCGAAAGAAACAAAACCACAAGAATAGTTAACGACACCGCAATAATTCTATGACGGCAAAAAGGCTTGACCAGTGGGGAAAACGTGTTAGTAGAAAACCGCTTAGTTCTTCCTAAAAATAAACTAACGTGGAATCTGAAAGCGCTAATTTTGACGAAAAAAATTGAAAATTGAAATTAAATATATGAAGACATCATCCGAAAAATTTTTGATCTGTTTTTAATTATAGAGATTAAGTAATTACCTATTCGATGCATATTGTGATTTGCAACTTTAGAAAAGGTGAACGACTTTTAAGACGCTTTTTTTCTGTTTATTTCTGTACAATTACAAACTGTCTAGACTGTTTAAATCCGTTTTTACTTATACACAAAAACTGGCAGCTGAATTTTATTGCAGCAATATTTTGTAACATTATAGTGCATCTTACGTTTAGTAAGGCTGTATTTTTGTTCCGCAAAAGATCTGCAAAAAGTGAAAAATCGCCGCAAAATTAGATTTCTCCTCGCAACCTTAGTAAATAAATTTTGAGCCTTAAAAAATCTACATCCTTTGCGGAAATGAGTTTTATGATTAATTGTTTTGTTACGTCTGAGTGCTCTTTCTGTTTGATGGTGTACATGTGATTCAGCCTCTGTTCCTGATCTTTGGACCATGTCAAGTACATAGAAGAAAAATACCCAAGCCTTTAGTAAACAAACTCTGTTGGTTCAAAAAACGATGTGTCTGCTCTGATCGGCATATCAGATATACTTTACGCTTGCCCACTTTGTCGCCAGTTGTCAGAGTTTTGTGGATCTCGCCCCTTTTCTCGTTTTCCTTTTCTTATCAAACTGGCGAAAACTTTCCCAATGTTAAAAAGTTTTCCCATCCATTTGAATGCAGATTAGCAGATTACATCAACAACAACCCAACACAGACGGGAAAAACAAACAAAGGTTCCGCAGAGGCAGAGAAAGCCGGCTAGCACGCGACGATAACTATCAAAGCTTAGGGACGGTGTTACGGGTCCACCTGAAATCTTCAGAACTACCATCGCTAACCTCTTAGATCAGGATTTTGTTATGTGAGTACTGATTTCTATCTTGTTTCCGTTTCAGCGCCGATTTACATAATACAGTGATGATACTAATGCTACTAATGCAGCAATATTTTTTTCACGGAGATGACTTCACTGCCACAGAACTGAACGGGTCACAGATCTTTTAGAAATAATTCACCTTGTTGACAAGTTACGTTTTCTGAGCAGCCGAATGACGTTGCATTCATGTTAAGTCACTCTGATCTCCGCCGGCTGGCCGGCACTATTTAGCAACTTATAGGCATTTGAACTAATCCAGCCACCCATCGATTGTTTTTAAGTGAATCAGTACTGAGGGATTATGTGAATAAGTACTTCAAACGTCGTGTACTCTTATCTCCAAAACGTCTTAGGAGGTAATTTTAGTTTGGCCAAGAGGTTTATAACTTTGGTTTTCTTTTGCCGATATTGGTTTTGTTTCTTCATGACTCCATAACTTTTAGTGAATCGACTTTGATTATTGCCCTGACTTGAGTGACCACGAAGAGCTTTCACTTTAGCTCACTGTACTGGTCAGGCCGTATACCTACTTAAATAGAATTCCATGCTTCACAAAATGTATCAGTTCCGTGTTTGAATTCTCGCCATTGCCTTTTAACAAACTGGATTTTGTGCTCATCCATAGTAAAGCTCTTCTTAACTCTTCTGTAAAGCATCATATCATCGTTTGCTCCTCAGATCAAAGGTGGTTAATGCCACTAAGCTTCTGTAGTGTTTTAAATTTTTAGTCTTTGAGGGATGCGTAACACCTTTTTACAAGGAATTAATAAAAGCGACAAATTTTTTTGTAACAGTCTGTTATCTGAATTTCAGGTGTTTCAAGCTTCGTATCCAAATACAGCGGTGTATGGAACTTTTACAACAAACAGAGCAGCCAATCTAAAAAAAAAAAAAGTTTTATTCAGAAGGGTTTTACAGAGGAAACCACTTCCGAGGTCATCATTGTCATGATTCTGTATTTCAAAGGGTGTCCTAAGCGCCATCACCAAGCAAACGCCTTCAAGGTCTTTGTTAACTCATTTCTCTTCATATCCTCTTTGACAAGCCTCTGTTTCGGCCAAATATTTGCCGTTTCACCTGGTTATCCGAGCTTTTCGACTAGGGGAAAATCTGGAGACATAGATCTGGGTTATAATGCGAACTTCCCTGTTGATAAACCATCCGATATTGTTTTGGGAGGGCTATTTCCCATGCACAATAAAAACATCACAGAACATGGCTCTATTTGTGGGAGCTTAAACGTGGAGCGAGGTATTCACCGATTTCAAGCTGCGATCTTTGCGATAGAAGAGATCAACAAGAACCCTGATCTGTTGCCAAACATTACCCTTGGCATGTCGGCGTATGATACTTGTGGAAGAGACACTAGAGCTTTAGAGGAATCGCTCAAGTTTGTCATGGAATCACTTGCTAAAAACAGGACCGTAAGCTGTCCAAATGCGTTTTCAGCGTCTTCCGCAATGAAAGAACGAATCATGGCAGGAGTTGTTGGAGCAGCGGCAAGTACTGTTTCCATCCAAATCGCGAATCTCTTAAGGTTGTTCAAACTACCGCAAATAAGTTATGCTTCTACTTCAACAGATCTCAGCGACAAAGCAAAGTACGATTTTTTCGTGCGCACTGTACCCCCTGACAACTACCAGGCGCGCGCGATGATCGATGTTGTGCGTGGATTAAAATGGACGTCTGTGTTCGCCGTGAGTTCCGAGGGAAATTACGGAGAGCGGGGGATACGGGAATTTACAAATGACGCGAAGGCGGCAAATATTTGCATCGCGGGGACGTTTAAGATTGACGGAGGTTCGAGCGGCGACGAACAAATCGCCAGCATGGTCAAAGAATTTCTGAAACGCCAGACTGTCCGTGGAATTATTTTATTTTGTACTGATACAGACGCTAGAAGAATCCTACAAGAAGCTAAACGTCAAGATGCCGCTGGTAAATTTACATGGATAGCGAGCGATTACTGGGGAACGCGGAAGAAAACCATTGACGGTCTCGAGAAATATGCGGAAGGAGCGATAACAATAAGTTTGACGGAGGCAAAAGTTACTTCGTTCAAACAGAACTTCACTTCTTTAAAACCTAATAACCACAGTTTGCGAGTGAATCCGTGGTTTGAAGAGTTTTGGGAAACGCAGTTTAACTGCCGCTTGAGCGAAAGTGCTTGTCGCTCGCGTTCTCTTAAAGATATGGACATGCGCATTGATGATAAAGTGCCTTTTGTTATTGACGCTGTGTATGCGTTTGCGCATGGCCTTGACGCCATGTACAAAAGCTTCTGTCCAGCTAGGAACGGCCTGTGTCCTGAATTGATGAGGCGCTTCGATGGCAACCAGCTACGAGACATACTTTTTAACGTAAGCTTCAGCGGAAAAACTGGCTCAGTCAGCTTTGATCGCAACGGAAACGGCCCTGGTAGATATGACATTTATCGTCTGCAAGGCGGGAAATACGTAAAGATAGCCTCTTGGGATGATAAACTGTACGATGCACAGAAACTTTACGATGGAGCAAAGAACGGAACGGCTTTGTCACGTTGTGGAGTTCCTTGCACTGCTGGTCACTACAAAGTGTTTGATTTTGAGGGATCCTGCTGCTGGACTTGCAAGAAATGTCCTGAAAATAACTACGTGCAAGGTATTTTTTGTTATATTAACTTAAGCTACGGTAAAACAGGCAACAAAACACTTGTTTTGCATCATCGCTTCAAACAGAATTGATTCAAGGTACTACTTTGGATAATGCTATCGCTTATTTTCTAGACTTTCGATGTTGCGCGGAAAAACTGAATCAAAATTCGTTCCCCCTACGCACAGTCCATTTGAGACAACACCGACCAAATCTCACGTGCAACATAAGGCTGGTCAAAGAGGTGGTCTGTCTTAGTTGTTAAGAGTGCTGTCCATTGGATAAATCACTATCTAGTGCAAAAAGCATTTGGCTTTTACACGCTTATCCACTGGAAAAACTTATCCAGTGAACCGCTTTTGAAAGACAGGGGCCATTTTGTCAGAGGTTTGAATGAGCTCCAGGATTGAAAAAGCTCCTTTATCCTCAGTTCTGATTGGTTGACCTGCTTGTTTATTTAACAAGAGCAGAAACCCCAGGGGCACCCAACGACAGTTTTTCGGAAAATATCTGTTCGGAAGACGATTTGAGATCTAGAATTTTCGGAACATTTGTTGTTAAAATTTTTTGCTTGCCTGCCTCTCCTAGGATTTTCGAACATCTAAAAACTACTATAATTGCCCATTTTTAACGATTTTTACCCTCAAAAGGTCACCTAGAATTTTCGGGAGCCTTTTTTCTGACCGAAATTTTCGAAAAGGTAAGTTTTGATCCCTATAATTTTCGGATCACTAGACTTTCAGCTAGGAAATCCGAACAGATGAAAAATTTTTAGGGGATAAAAATATGCCTATATCTAACGTTTAAATTCTAAAATACGTTTAACAATGCTATATTTAAGTGGTTTTGATTTATATTCTCGTTGGGTGCCCCTGAAACGCTACTTCCAAGACAATAAAAGGTAGACCATACTACAGCGATCTCGGTCTACACAATTCCAAAGCGAAATAAGGCATTTTGACGTGTAAAGTTAATAATGACAATGTTATTTTTATTTTTATGTACAATGATTACCTTAACTCCACAGATGAGGTATCTTGCAAGCCCTGCGAACAAGGACAACGGCCCAACGCCGAATTCAGTGGTTGTGAGTCGCTCCCTCGGCGCAACATCGCACAGAGCTGGTTCATTATGGTCATGGTATTTGCGGGCCTCGGTATCATGTGCACAATTTTTGTAGGGACATTATTCTACATCAACCACGACACCCCCTTAGTTAAGGCCTCGGGCAGGGAGCTCACATGCGCACTACTTTTTGGTTTACTCTCTTGTTACGTGTTTTCATTCTTCTTGCTGGCTGAGCCGTCGACTGTCGTTTGTGCAATCCAGCGGTTTGGTCTTGGATTTTCGTTTTGCGTGTGCTACGCGGCAATTCTGATTCGAACCAGTCGGATTGCGAGAATTTTTGAGAAGAGCAAACGGTCAACGAAGCCACCGATGCTCATCAATCCGGCCTCACAAATCGCCATACTAGGCGTATTTGTTTGCGTTGACGTTGCCTTCGCTGTATTAGGTTTGGCAAAATGGCCACCGGATACCGTCCTTGCTTACCCAACGAATAAAGACGTATTGCTAATTTGCAACATTCAAAGTTACGATCTTATCTTTGCGTTGACGTACAATGTGATAATTATTCTTCTCTGTACATTTTACGCGTTTAGAACGCGCAAAACACCCGCAAACTTCAACGAAGCGCGGTACATTGGCTTCGCTATGTACACGACTTGTATCATTTGGGTCGCATTCATTCCGGTGCAAATCGGCGTGAACAAAGACTACGCGACAATAACGCTCAGTATCAATACGACTCTTAACGCTACAACGCTACTGTTGTGCATTTTCGGACCTAAAGTGTACATTCTGGTGTTAAGACCAACGCGGAATCTGCGCAGTAAGTCCCTAAACAGTTGGCGCTCTCATGAAGCTGAATTTCACAACACCACAGGTAGGGACTGTCACTCAGGGACCCTGGATGGGCCTTCGAGTCATTGTACAGTTACAAACTTCTACTATGAGAGTACAATATGAATCACTTTAAAAATATGACTTGAGAAGATAATTTGTCTAGACCTCTGTGTAATCTAATTGAAAAGCGCCAGCATGAGCGTGCTTCACTTGATACAGCCAAACCTGTATATGACAGCCCTGCTGAGCGGTCACCCCGTATATCACGGTCACCGGACAACTTCCCAAACTTTTCAGTTGCCTTATAATTTCTGCGAAGTTGACCTGTATATAGCGGTCACTCTGTGTATAACGGTCACCTTGCCATTTCCCAAGGGTGACCGTTCTACACAGGTTTGATCATATTGATGTTTTGCTAGATGGTGAATTTGCCACCTAAGAGTGTGATATAGGTGCGCGTTCATTGAATCTAGACACCAGGTTTGCGAATGTCGGGTGTCCGTGGAGGGGGGTCACCAGTTGTTTTTATTTCTCCTAACATCGATAAGAAAGGTATGAATGCATGTAGCTCACAGGCCGCCAAAATCGCGATTATTTAAGCTTATATTTTGTTGAAATAAGCAGCCCTAAACATTTGATACTTAATTTAATCCGCTGGTTGCCAATATCTCTCCATTTGAACTGATACTAATGGGACTAACGTTATATAGTGAACCATTAAGACTAACTCTTTTAACATGATAATGCAATTATTCTGTAAAGGCTAACATTAATAAATTATGCTGTTCCTTTCCACTTCTTTAACAAACGTGTTTTGACCTTTTGTAAGTTCTAAATGTTTTGCACCCTCCGTCGCCAGCACTTAAATCCACGCGAAAGAGTTATAGCGCAGTGCCCAGTTTGCCCCGATTTATTCCACCGCAGTTATGTCAAGCTCCTTGCTCATAGATCCGGCAAAATATGACGCCATTAATGTACTGTTCCGTTTGGAGCAAGTCTCACCGGTTCTCTTAGCATTGTAAAGATAAGCAGTTCGGTGCTATTCTTTCGTTCCACTTCGTTTTTTAACTCTTTCCGCCAAAAAGGTTTCCACGAAATGAAACAAAAGGATTTGTAAAAAACTAAAAGAGATAAAACGGGGAACGATAGGGCGAGGAAAATGCACTTTTTCGTTGTCCACTTTCCATCATTTCACGCGCACTTTCTTTTCCCACTCCCCAAGCTCCTCGGAGCACCAAAGAGAAATTGGAGGAAATCTCCGAAGCATCCACGCAAAAGAAGTGCTCATACAGTTTTTTATTCACCTTTGTCATTCTGTTGTCACACAACAAGTATTCCGTGATGTTTCTCTCGGTTCCATAATTGGTAGGAAGGCTTCTTTCACGAAAAGCCCTTTTGTATTTGTAAGAGATCTACATAGAGAGTAAAACATCGCCCTTCGTACCCATATGCTTGAAGTGTCCCTATGTGAGGCAATATTCGGCGCAATCGCGTGTTTGGTTTGCTCGCGAGGGAGCGCGTACACGCGAACACGCTACTCATGGTCGTTTTCATTTAGTTCCAAGGTGTACCTAACCAACTAATTCACAATTCGTGAACACAACCATGGCCGCGAATTTCTTCGATGCAACAGCAATATGAAAATGCAAGCACACCACTCTAGCTATTTTAAGTCTTGGTGAGGTGTGTAAGGGCGCCATTTTTATTATGAAAATGACGTTAACGTTGTCTTGTAAAAAGTTTTGAGCAAAAAAGGTATAGTTAATATTGCAGTTTGCAGATTCCTAGGATTTCAAGAGTTATTTGCGTCGCATGATCGTGAGTCTGCACCTTTATTTTCTGTCCATCATCCTACAGAGTTAGGGAAACTGATGTGAAACATGTGTTTATTTTTTAGGCAGGGAAAAGTCAGAAAGCCAAACAACAGATACAAGCACCAAAAGCAACACGTCCACAGAGCTTGGAATCGAAAATTTGGCGATAGAAAGTGGGCATGTTCATTTCAAGTCTACAGTTTAAGAGAACATTAACACATAAAATTTTATCCAAACCTAATCCTTGATTACTCTGTTTTCTTTTATTTTTCTTTTCGACCATTGCTGCTATGATTAGTATTCATTCCAGGAGCGGATCCAGGATTTTTTTTAGGAGGGGGTGCACTTGTCTCTTGCTCTACTTCAACACCAATAAACCACAGAGTTTTTTTTTTTGCAGAATACCAGTTGTATTAGAAAACCGCAGGTCATCTCAGGGGGGGTGCGCACCCCCTGCACCCTCCCCCTAGATCCGCCCCTGCATTCCGCGTTTTGCCACTTTTGTTAACAGCACCCAACGTTTTCCCGCCAGAATTGGCTTCTGCGTCCGCTGCCATTCCCAGCTACTTCCTTTCACGTGCCACACCCATCCGCGTGTTATTTACCATTACACATGAAACTTGTAAAAAACACGTGTGAATCCAGTAACTCGCCAGAATTGTTGTGCAGTGTCGAAACAAACATCTTAACAACACTCAACAACGTTCTGAGTGCTTTGAAATGGCACAAAAAGACTTGTAAAAGACTATCCTTTTGTTCATGCTCGCCAACCATTCGTAACCTTCACTCATGTATCCGTCAAATTACATCTAACATTTTTTAATTTGTCAATTTTTTTTATGAAGAGAATTTTGAGTATTTTTGAGATAAATATAAATATAACTGAAAGTCAGTGTAAAGTTATCTAGGGACAAAAATTTTCTTAAGTTATTAACTAAAATTGGTAAATTGTCAAGCCGAGATATGTGCCCCTCGCCAATTGTAAAGTAAAGTATCTGATGCTAAAATCACTTGTAGATAGTATTTAAAATGATATTAAAGCGGGACTTATGAAATTTAAATCTTTCTTTACGTGTAATATAATATTATTGAAACATTTATGAGAGTAGAATTTTACTTAAAAATATCAATTTTACAACCATTTTTGTTGCACCGCTGATTTGTCATTTTGTGAAGACCGTGTTGGCTTAGCTGTGCATGCAGAAGTCGTCGAAGTCGAAGTCCACGTTGTCTACTGGACAAAGGTGGAAGATGGTCCATGTCACGTTTTTGAACCTGCTCATTAACCCCCTAAAACGCCCGAAAGGTACTTTGTACCGCTTTTGACGTCACCAGTGTTAACGGTCAAGGACAACTTTGTCATCTAACTTTAGTAGGAGGAAGAGATCTTTCATTCCATACCAGAATAAGCGCCATTCAGTCAAGGAGGCCGAGAAACCGCAGAAAAAAAAAACAACAGAAAACAAAACATGTAACGTTGACCCGAGAATTCCGTTAAAAGTCTTGTTCCACTACCCACTTACTCTTCCTTCCTTCCATCTAATCCTACGATTCTAAGCAAAACTAGGAAAAGGGGTAACAAAAGCGAAAGAACAGAGAACTCGGAAAGAAGGCGAAAGATTCAAGACTGTTGTCTAGAAATGTCGAATGCCGAAACTTCGGAAGCTGATATCGGAGGATAGAATGCAAGGAAGTGCTCGACTTATAGACCACGACCACGTTTTAGGCCATTTTGAATCGTTATAGCAATACCAAGACCAGAAAATGCCTTGATTAACTTCTAAAGGCATTTTCCGGCAAAATTCCTAGAGGCGGAAGGGTTACTAATCCTTTTCCTGACAGCTCTCCTTCTCCAATGTTCAAACCAACACCTCTTGCAGGAGGGGATCCAGGATTTTTTTTAGGAGGGGGTGCACTCGTCTCTTGCTCTACTTCAACACCAATAAACCACATAGTTATCAGGCAGGGGTGTTGCAAAAATGTCAAGTACTGTAGCTTGCTCAACCCACTTCCAAGTATCTGAACAAGCTTCCCATATGTGATTTAAGCCCAGGTAGTAACGTCTGCAAAGCAGGGCCAGCCTGGGTTCATACTCTTTTAATCTCTTCAAATTCCATGATTTTCCATGACCTTTTCAAGTTTTCCATGACCTTAGGTTTAGTTGTCACTTTCAAAAACTTTCACAGTTTTCCTAGTTTGGGGGTATTTTTTTTTACCTTAAGCAGTTCAACAGACACAGACTCTGGTGCCCACCAAAATGTGTGCAATTTGTCCTGGTTAATTACTCCTCTCAATCTTACATTGTACTTGCTTTGTCTGCTGCAGTAACTAAACTATTAAACAAAAACTTTAATTTACCATGACTTTCAAGGACAGACAACTAAATTACATGACTCTCCAGGCCTGAAGAATGAAATTCTTAAATTCCATGACTTTCCAGGTTTTCTATGACCTGTACGAACCCTGCCAACATCCTTGCTCTAGGCCACCAACAGGCTCAACAAATTACTGGAAATGCATTTCAAATTTCCCTTCAACCTGACTGACAAATCAACAATGACATTTTTAACAAGCCAATCATGGCATGCACTCAAACCCTGATACACAGGTGGTGCCCAGAACAAGGATTTCAGGGCTGTTTCGCTGACGGACTTAACCAGAAGTTTAGGTCTGTCTGCGGTGCAGGCTAGTCTAACATTGCTTTTATAATAATGGTTTACTTTCGTAACAAAATAATCACACTTCACCGTCTACAATAAAAAAAATGACAAGTTTATTATTCAATGCCTTAAGTATATGACAATTTCTAATTCTGACTTTGAACTACAGCACTTTCCTCTTGCAATTCATCATCAATATTATCCTCATCATTTCCGTAAACAACCCATTTTCCATTTTTAACAACCGGCAGCTTAGGCAAAGGTGGTAGCGAGTTATCTTTCAGTTCAACATAAGCCATATTTGGGAATGTTGATCTCGGTGGATTAGGAATTTTGGTAATTTGAACAAAATTTCCATATCTGTCCTTGTATCTTTCCTTCAGAGTGGTGTAAAGTTTATCCAGTGCTTCTTCATTCTATAAGCAACAGGAACATACATGTAAACTACTGTTAGTTTTAAAATATACTTTTTCAAACGTTTGTTACTTTTGCCTAACATGGGGACTGAGGGGTATAGAATGACCACACAAGAAAAAACAAAGAGTTTTAAAGTCATACATACACACTGGCCCCAGTTGTTCAAATAGTAGACAATTCTATCCACTGAGTAAATCTCTATCTAGTGGATATCACAATTGGTTTCTCTAGATAGTGATTTGTCCAGTGGACAGCACTATCCCGTTTTTGGACAAGTGGGACACTGGTAGGTCAATTTTTATAAATTTCTAGTGATATATCAAAAATTTCTTACTCCTAGCAGCATCTCCAATGCAATTTTCTTGCATCTTTGCATGTATTCTTTTTCTCCCTGAACTTGAGGTGGAACAACAATCTTTTTACTCATTCTGTTGATTAAGCGCTTTTTGATCATTTTTTCTGCGGCCTCCTTCTCAGTCAGAACCCAACCGTCCTCAATCATATCTAAATCTGGAGGTGGATGTCGTCGCTGCATCAAGGTAATAACCTGAAAATGGTGGAGTTATAGGTGTACTGTAAAGAAAAATTTCAATTGGAAAAAATGCGGAGCATTATTAAAGTAGGTATCAAGACTTACAGTGAGAGATCTGCTTTAAGACAAGGTGGTTATTTGGCACGAGTTGGCATTGATGTTTATTTTATGTTTGACTGTTGAAATTAAAACAACTTGCACACAGCATTACAACCCTAAGCAAAAGTGTTAAATGGCTTTATATGCTGGAGAAGGTGCCACAAATCACCTGTTTTTGTAAAAGCAATTTTGTATCTACGAACTCTCACACTTTATGGGGGGCTCTCATGCCTGTGGACTTAAGACATCAATCTAACTCATCAAGAACTATTTCTTCTGCACGAGTGATACAAATCCAGAAAAATGGTCCTTTAAGACACAATGAATGATGAAAATTCAATTCAATTTCCACAAAAATAATTATTCCAAAAAGGGCCTGAATAATGAATCTGTGTCCTAACAAAATCAAAACACGCTAAGATTGTTGTCTTTCAAATAGCTTTGGAATTGCTCATAGGTCGTCCAAAAATCTTTGGACATTTTCAGCCATGTTCTGATGTCAGCATAAATCTACTGAAGTTGATGGGAGGTTTGCAGAAACCCCGGTCACAGGCAAGATGAAAATCTCATGCCTTTGACTCAGATTCTGCAATTTAAGCGATAATGTGGCTAAATATGAACTGTTTATGTGCTATATACATCGATTGGAATCAACGAGCATCTTTGGCACAAATAACAACATTTCTTGTGCAATATGATGTCATCTATCGTTTCTTCCCTATCAATTCTCAACATTTGATGACGTAGGGGGGTTGACAGCCCTGTACATGCAGCTCTGTTTGTAGTTCACCCAGGATAGAGCCAGCCATGAGAAAGAGAGGGCCTGAGTGACATTGGCGAAAAGTTTCTTTACCTGATGTGAGGAAACAACGCAATAGTAGGGACTGAACGCTCGGTTTAATACGACTAGGAATATGCAGAAAGCTTTTCTAGCCTCTTACCAGATCACCATATTTCTTCAGTTGTAATGCCTTGTGATGAGTAGTTTGTATTCGCTCATGTTGTACAAGGGCTAGCACTAATCTCTTTATCAGATCCGTGCGAAGTTTTACGAAGGGATTGATTCTTTTCCTCGTAGGAAATTTTCTGTGAGTTTTGTAGCGTACAGGTATCATGTTTATGCAGGGTAAAACAGATTTCAGGAACACACTTTCGCCGGTAATTCTCCACAAAACAGCAGCCATCTTGAATTTTGCCCCCAACTGGTTGGCCTGGCTACCTAGAATTTTTAGCAGCAATACCTATGTACAGCGGAGTCGTCAAGCGAAGGTTCTCAAGATGGCGGCCACACGATGTCGAAATCTTGAAAATTTGCTGAAATTTAAGCCTAAAAGCAGGGAAAAGAGAAAGCGCCTATACAAAAACCTGGTCACCGCTCTTGTACAATATGAAAGAGTGGAGACGACGATAAACAGATGCCATGATTTGTCACGAGTGGCAGAAAGGGTGAGCCCATGTAAAATATATAGCTTTAAAATAGATTTGTATAGGTAAGAGCATGATCAGTAGTGATATTTGGCATAAACACCACGAATGATATTTCGAAATTGTTATGCGTGAAATTTGAGACAATTTTGAAATATCACGAGTGGTATTTATGCCAAATATCACGTACAATTCATGCTATGTAATATTGGTTTATACTACTACCCACAAAAGGTTTGTAATTTTCGCATGTAGGTTTTTCAAATTAAGCTGAAATACCACTGCTCTGAGCCTCTCAAATTGCAGAAATTTCTCATGTAGTAGTATATTAGAGGAAGCCACCAGGAAATTAAGTAATTTGAATTTTCAGTAGACGAAAACCTTGTACCAGAATAATTTAAAGAATATTGAATTGTTTTTACATTTTTTTCAAGGGCTAAAGATGTATTTAGTTATCTGTAATAACACCAGCAGAATTTTACGTGTGTTTTCACAATTCTTGCGAAATTTGACATTTTCTCGCACTCTCATGAGAAATTTTCGTTGGTGTTATTACAGATGACTAATTACATCTTTACCCCTTGAAAAATGTAAAAAAGAATGCAATATTCTTTAAATTATTCTGGTACAAGTATTTTGTCCACTGAAAATTTAAATAGATCAATTTCCTGGTGAATTCCGTCTGGGAAGAAGGATATTTATCAAAGCATCACAAACAGTTTCTGAAAATCTCACTTCATTAGAGCTCCTGTGCCCTATCCTAAAAAAGCTATCAACGGGGCCATAAACTGACTGGGGGGGGGGGGGGAAGAGGGTGGGGCATAATGGCTCAGTCAATTATTACCATCCTCCCCTCCACCCCTGACATTTATCGGTCATTTGTTACCTTGTCAGTCCAGGTGGTGGGGAATTTGTCAGAAAACCTCTGCCCAGGGGTGGGGCATTTTTCCATTTTTCTAGAAACAGCATTGTTCCTTTTTCGATAGTTCACTCAAAATATGCCCATTTAGAAAGCTATTGGTATTCTATAAAGCAGATTTTATGTGTGGTTTTGCTCCATCACACTTGGGCACACTTGGAATTGACTGAGCCATAACCTGGTCCAGGAGGTTGAAATTTTCTATTCTGTGGTTTTTTTCTGCAGGAAGGAAATTTTGGCAGGTATTTTTTGGGTGCCTTGATTTAAATAGGGAATAAGTTTGGGGGTATTCAAAACAGTCTGAACATTGGTGTTGTACTGGGCGTGTATGCCAGCCACATAGCACTAGACTTAAGGGTCAAGAGTTTGTTTTTTGGTTCCAGATGATTGACCTTGCTAAACAAGGAGATGAAGAAACAATAAACAGCTGGATAACAGTGAGTAAATTTTTTAAATTCCCCATGGCTTCAATTTGCACTATGATTGCATTTGGGGCCTAGCCTCCTCCACACACTCACATAGCGTAAACTAACATGGGGATGAGGCTGGTGACAGTGTGTTTAACCCTTTGAACCCTATGATCCAAATTTGAATTCTCGTTTGTTGCCTCTATTCATTTCCTACAGAAGTAGTTGGGAGAAGTTGATGAAATATCAAGCAAATTCATCTTGTGTGATCATGTCCGTAATTCTCGTAACCACTCTGTTTAACAAAGCACAGATATTACAAGGAGAAATTTGATGCTGATCACTCTTAGAGCTGAAAGGTTGAATACAGGTCTATTTTACAGAAAATACGGGAAGACTTGTGTCTGCTTAATAGGGGTTCCTCTTGATACAGGATTTTTTTTTGTGATCTTCTAGAAAAAAGAGTTGATCCCCAAAGTGTTTGGCCACCTTTTGCCTCGTTATGAAGACAAGGTGAGTGGCTACACAAAGGTGTACAAAATACCTCCACGCAAAACAGATACTGCCAAGATGGGAATTGTGGAATTTATTGGAAATGAACTTCCTCCTCTACTGCCGTCAGATGATGAACTAAGAAAACTCCGACTAGAAAAACTGAGGGACATGAGTAGAAAAGGAATTCCTATCAGCGGAACACCTGTGTAATTAGAAGTGATAAGTTGATTGGAAGTTTTGTACGAGGATGTTTGCTGTTGGCATAGTGATAAGATCTTGTGCTCTTTTTTACAGTGGAGAAGCTGAGTGTTGGTTCAAAAGACATTTTATCCAAAAATGTTCCCTTAATTCTCTCAAGGAATCATACTTTTGCCAAGATTCATCACTTCAATCTACAGTTTTTATGTACAATCGGTGGGCTTATATAAGTGATTTCTGAATAATGAATTCAATCATCCATCTATGTGAATACGCTTATTGTTGTACGTATTTTGCTTCCTGTAAAAATATCAACCATCCCTTTCCCACTTAAAGCGAGGACTGACTTACCTACTTAACAACAGACATCATCAAGTATTTTGAAAGGCCTTAGAGATTTGCACAAGTTATTAAATATTTTTAAAAGCCTTTCTTCATTAAGGCCTGTTTACTTTGACTCATCGACGCCAAAGTACTCGTTATGGAGATGACATTAAAAGCTTGTGAGTGCAGTTGACTCTTGATTTTCCCCTCTTAAAACGGCTAAGTGATAAAAGATTTTTTAAAAACATTGGACAAGCACTTTCATTGACTTTTTCGTTAAAAAGTAAAGGTATGTTTATCCCAACATATGAAACTAAAGAGCATACAAGTAGTTACTTGCGTTATTAACGCCGAAAAGGAATTTAATTTAAAAAGTGCCGTACATATGACTGTAATGTTTGTTTTTCTGAACTGTGTTAATTGCTGTCTGAAAGCTGATGTACTTGCTTTCAATACTTTGAATTTTATAAGCCAACATCAGACCTCGTTTGAAATGAAAGTGAACATATATAGTCCAAAACCTTTAACGACGATGTCGCCCTTACACCTAACAGGTTGTAAAAAAAAATTCAACAAAGAAAGCGAAAAAAAGTCATATAATTACACAAACTTTGGAAAACCCTTTATGCGCAAAAATTAAGCTAAAACGCCCCAAATTATCTGAGAAAACAAAATTATTTTGCTTCGCTTTGTATTTTTTTATATTTTGAACGTTAAATATACTGTGAAAAAGCCCAACCCATTTGTTTCAACTGATACAAAAATGATAAAAATTTCGTCACGCAGTTCCAATCGAACACTTCCATGTATACTTAACATTAAATTGGTAAGGTGGCCTCGATAATTAAAATTTTTTGCCAGAAATTACACGCAAATGAAAAACGCCGTGTTTAATTCCGGTCTGTAGGTGACAAAAACTGCCTGTGGTAGTTGCTCATTTGTTTTCTTTGTCGGTCGACTCCATTAGTTTGACGTGTATTCAACAATAACAACAGGTGCAAGAGTCTATTTCATGAGAGGGCTTCAGATGGCTTCCGAACACCTCGAAACCCGTGTATTTATAAGCAAAAAAAAACGTTTACAATTCGTTTACTTAAAATCCCAGCTAAGTTTACAAAGAAAACCAAACAAAAAGCCTTCCAAACATCATTACTTGTCATCACATTTGAGTTAAAAAGTGGCGTCAAGAAAAAAAACGTCAAAGTTATAATCCCAATCAAGTCTTTTCCTCAGGCTTGATCGAAGATCTCTAAATAATTTTCCGACGAGATTTAAGAGCTTTGGCGATAAAGAAGACCTTATTTGCCAAGAGACTTTTAAGCGAGTAGATTTACACCGCTGGAAAGAAAACGGGCCATGATGAAAGACAATTCAAGTTCCCTCGACGGGTGTTTCAACGAGGGTTATGTTATTTCCTTAACGGCGTTGCTCCCTGTTCTGAGTTTGTCGATTTTTTCTGGTGTGGCAGCCGTGTTTCTTAACGTTTTAGTCATTTGGGCGATCTACCGAAACTCTATCCTTCGCTGCATAACAAATTACTGGATCATTTCTCTCGCTGTAGCAGATTTACTGGTTGGTATTTTGGGCGTGCCCGTGTGGTGCTTAAAGCTTCTCCATAAAGCGCGAATTATCAAAGTTAATGTTCATAATATCTTCACCTGTATTCTTGTACTGACGCTGGTTTCGTCATCTTTGAATCTTTTGGCTCTTAGCTTTGATCGGTTTATTGGCGTAACATCTCCATTTCGCTATCCTGTTCTTTTGACTCAGGAAAGATGTCGAAAAGGTATCGCAGTTATATGGGCTTTATCCGTTTTGGCGGCAATCGCCACATTGCGAAGCAAATGCACTGTTAACGCAGATGGCCACCTTCTACTTTTCGCCGTGATCATCGGAGCACCCTCCATTTTTATCTGTTATTTTTATTTTCGTATCTTTAAAGAAGCCATAAGACAAAAAAGATTGATCATGGTGCAGCAGCAATCCAGTTCCGGTCAGCCACGTTTCGTTAAAGAAAACAAAGCGGCGATGACAGTTGCCATGGTGATTGGATCATTTGCTCTTTGTTGGATTCCAAGTTTGATTGACGCTGTCATTCATCTTGTAGCTCCCACATTTTGGCGAAACACTCAATTATATCTCGGAACGACGCCCCTAGCTTGTTTTTCGTCTGTTGTAAATCCCATTCTATACTCGGTCAGGAATAAAACTTTTCGCAACACTTTTCGAAGTGTTTTCATGCCCACAAGAGTTTGTCCGCGGAATGTGGGTACTGACGTTTGTGAGACACAGCTGAAAGTCTCAATGGGCTAGTGGTTTATAAAGTCAACGGCTTATTTTTAAGTATTTCCAAGAATGACGGCTTCTTTCTTTCCGTTACGGTAAACAAGTCTAAAAATTTAATTCTAAAAAGCTCGTGCGGTTATAATCTCCTGTTGAAAAATTAAAATCTGGAACTGTATTGTAACAGCAATGATCTAGTGTTCAAAATACAAATGACCCGTAAGGTATACTTATAACAAAATTGGCAATTTTCACTTTAAAGACGGCAAAATCGTTTGAAAGGAGGGAACACTGAAAATTAACAGACGCCCAAGTCGTCTGATTTTGTCCGCGTATAAACTTTTCGACGATTATCCATGGTGCTGATCCGTTCGTTTAGACTGACAAGTGTCAATTCACACAAGACGAGCAAATCTTTGACGATTTGCCCACGTTCTGATGGCAAACAGCCGTTCAAAACAAATACTTCAATAGAAAATGGCAAACTGGCATTCCTATCGGGCAGAAAGATCTCTTGGCTATTTTACAAGCAGCATAGATCCCACCAGCATGAAAGAAAAGAATGATAAATTTGTAGCTGAAGTTTCTGAATCCGGAGTCTCCGGATGTTAAGACTGTTGCCAGAAGCGGTCTTGGACGCTGATACAAGTTACACCTGATGTAAATTACTGTCAACTGGAGATCAAAACATTCGGCAAACCTTATTGCGTAACTTTGCTTTGAATTAGATGGAGAGCGCGCTATAGAGCCGAACAGATTTCAACCGCCTTCATGTAGAATGAAATAAGCAAATAAATCACAATGGTGGTGGTGGTGGTGGTGGTGGTGGTGGTGGTCAAATGGATGGTGATGACGATGACGACGATAACAACTATAATGATGATGATGATGGTGGTGATGGTGATGATCATAAGTCTGTGATCATGCTGATGATGGTGATGATGGTGATGATGATGTTGATGTTGATGTTGATGGTGGTGGTGGTGGTGGTGGTGGTGATGGTCATGTTGATGATGATGATGATGATGTTGATGATGATGTTGATGTTGATGATGGTGGTGGTGGTGGTGGTGGTGGTGGTGATGGTCATGTTGATGACGATTATGATGGTGATGATGATGATGATGATGATGGTGATGATGATGATGACGATTATGATGGTGATGATGATGATGATGATGATGACGATTATGATGGTGATGATGATGATGATGATGATGGTGATGATGATGTAAGAGAAGATACAGGGGATAAAGTTGTAATGATATCATATTCATTTGGAGACCATCATCTTATATTGCACTTCTAGTGAAAAGAGATGCCAGTATCAAAGGTTCGACATGCAAAGTCCAAGCCTTTTCCTTTCAACCCCTCTCCCTTCTGAATGTATAATAAGTAAGTACACTAAGTTTAACTGAAAATAAATCAGCTTTATTGTCCTCAATAGCGTTCTGCCTTTCTGTTACTACTGTGTAATTTCAACTGTTTGCTGGTGACCCCGACCGCATAACATGAATTTCTCTTGAACGTGAATGTTGTAGATAATTTTTTATCTCAGGTAATTTCTGTTTTTCTTTTGTTTCAACTTGATCAGCATACATTATCATACCCAAAAATAAAAGAAAAAACAAAAATTACCTGAGGTAAAAATTAACTACAATCCTAACCCTAAACATCGAGTCTTGTAGTTTTCACTCTTCCTGTTAGTTTCTTGTGTGTTCTTTAGTTCCATCGCAGCCAGTAGCATTGATGGCCTTTTTCTTTATAATCCTGGATTAATACTTCTTCGCTGCGTCTTTGTTTTTGTGGTTTTCAGTGTGGTTGTTACAATGTTTGTTGCTTTTTCAGTTGCTCATTATTTAAGAAAGCTCATGCAAGCTCATGCAAGCTCCCGGCGCCATGTAAATGAGTTCAATGCCTTTGTTTTAAGTGTGACGGCGTTTGGAAATTATCGCAAGCCCCTCTGCGAAATCATCTCTTTCTTCGTTTACTTTCTTTTTGATTTGAACGGAACTGCCTTTTTGCCTGAAAAGAAAAGGACGGAGTGAGGAAAACGTACTATGGCGAGCAAGGGTGGTGCAGTGGTGAGAGCGCTCGCCTCCCACCAATGGGGCCTGGGTTCCTATCCCGGCGTCAACGCCATATGTGGCTTGAGTTTGTTGCTGGTTCTCTCCTTTGCTCCGAGAGGTTTTTCTCCGGGTACTCCGGTTTTCCCCTCTGCTCAAAAACCAACATTTCCAAATTCCAATTCGACCAGGAATTAGGTAGACGAAGAACCACTTTGTGGATGTGCTACCTCCAAATCATTATTTATTATTCATTTATTTATGGGTAACTTGTACCTTTCAAGCCCTTCGATATCATTTAACGACATTGACACATTTTTTGACCCCCGATTTCAGGAATGCCGGGCTACCCCGCTGTTGCTACCAGCTCCAACATTTGACTTTCTCATACTTACTTGTACATACTACGTTAATTTCAGACCCCATTGTTCAAAAGTCAGATGGTTCTGTCCCCTGATAATTCCGCCAATGAGGGGCTTATGCAACGACAAAGGCGACGGCTACGAAGACGTCACTTAAAAAGTGCGGAAGTCGCGCTGCCTCAAACTTTATCGCGCTTTACTCCATCTCGTTTAATTCGTCAAATGTTGGCAAATTTCTTTGGAGTTGTATTCTGAAGGATCGTATCAAAGTTCAGGAAAAGAAAAGGAAAATTGTTGTTTGTTTTCCCGTCCTCGACAAAACGTAAAATTAGACACTTTCACGTTGTAGTCGTGCAACGACGGCTAACAAATGTACAAAAAAGCGTGATACACGTGCAAAGTTTTTATTTTTTAATCTAAACAATCAATTGTTTTTTTTTTTTTTTGCCGTTCTCGTCGCCTTCGTTGTTACTTAAGCTCCCTACTAGGGAGTTTAAGATCCAACGACGCGGACGACAACTAGAACGTCAAAAAAAACAATAGGGTTTAATTAGCAAAACAACAACTTCGCACGTGCAACACACTTTTTTGTTCATTTCTTTCTCGTTTTTGCACGACTACGACGTGAAAATGCCTAATTTCGCGTTTTATGGAGGACGTAAACAAGCAACGACGAAATTTTATTTCTCTTTCTGAGCTTGAATATGGTCCCCTGAAATTCAGCTTCAAGAGGGTTCGCCTACAATTGACAAAGTAAGTGGGTAGAAATAATCGCCATAAAGACTGAAAAAACTCCAATTCACTTTTTAAGCGACGTTCTTGTCGCCGTCGCGCCGTTGGATCTTAAAGTCCCTACTATCCAGTCGAGAACGCATGTGGTTGTCGTAACATTAGCTTAACACCCATCGACTGAGTAGTTACTCATCGCGCTATCCAGTGGATAGAGATTTATCTGGTGGATAGCGCTATCCTACGTTTGAGCAACCGTGGCCAGGTGGGTAGTGTTATTTGAAAAACTGGGACCTGACCCTCTTCCGTATTCGAGCACCGCGCGACTGTTGTCATGGTAATGAAAATCTGTTCCCCGGCGCTCTCTGTTGTGGCAACTGAAAACGACACGGGTACTAGTGGATAGCTTTCGGGTGATATCTTACTTGTGCTGCCTACTCTACACAGCAGCCCTTCCGAAACATTTCCTATTTTGCTACTTAAAAGCAAGCGGTGCCATTGGCTTCTTTGAGGTAATATATGACGTTTCCCGCCAAAACTCTCTGAGCAGGAAAACTAACTTATTAGTAACAGTGTACTTTCACCCGCAAAAGTTGATGACAGCCAATGCACTTTTGTAATAAAACTACTGATAGCTTTCTTGAGTTGTAAGAAATCACTTGTTCACTTGTTAAAGGCCCTTCAGGAAATCGGCTAATCTTGTTAACTTCGAGTAAATCGAAATTCTTGGGGAAAAAAAATCAATTTTTTCCCTCAGAATTAGTCATTATAAAGCTGGAAATATTTACCTGCTCACTCGTTCGCACCACTTTAGGAATATCCCCTTCACGGTTAGCAATGTTAACGTTAGCGCCGTGCGTCATTAAAAGCTTCGCCATGTCGTCCATTTCCCGCCCGCTTGCCGTGTGAAGTGGCGTGTTTCCAGCGAATGTAACTTTATTTACGTCAGCGCCACGCGTTATCAAGTACTCTACCACGGGAAACTTCCCAGCTTCCACTGCGTGGTGTAATGAAGTGCGGCCACTGTTGGAATCCTGCGTTTATGAAGAGCAATGTTAAAACTTTGATTTTCAAACTTTCTCAAACTCGTCATGAAACGTGACATTTCTGGACATCTGATGAAAAAAATCTCGCTTTTCAGCTTTAATTTCTCATTTAGAATGACTTTCTTTGAAAAAGTTGCATCAAACACTCGTCACACTTGTTTCAATACAATATCAAACACCTTAAACTGCGTCAAAAAATCAGATACTCCACGCCTCGAGTTTTCAGTTATCTTTGTGGGCTTTGATATTTGATGAAACATGGCTTCTCGTGTTTGATATTTACTTTTAGCCTGCTTAGCGAGTTTTTCCCAAATGTAGAAAGTAAAAATTCGCATTCCAATCCCGTAAGCCAAGTTTGGGAAGTAAAAAACCTTCCGCATTCGTTCATGTGAGAAATGGAACGGACGAAGTCGAGGCTTATAGTGGCGATAGAACTTAAGGGAATAAAACAAAAAAAATCGCCTTGAGATGAATAATACATTTCTTTTCTCTTACTACCTAAACCTTGAGTTAAAACTGGCTTGTTTTGGAATGCGTCCTCAGAAATTTCTACCTCCACTCTTGTTTTGGCAAATAAATATGATATAATACTGACCTGCTGGTTAATATCAGCTCCCATATCAAGGATGGTCCCTATTAACTTTTTACTTCCCCTTAAAATGGCGACATGGAGGACCGTCAAACCTGCAAAGAAGGAAAGGTAAATATCCTTTATTAATATTAGCCAAGTTCTTTTTTTGGCCTCTTAGTTACCTTTTATGGACCTTGTATTCTCGTTCCCAGTGTGCAATGTTAGAAATCTCCGTCAGTTCTTACACTACCTACCTTGAGAATTTTTCAAGTCCAACCTCAATTTGACGCGGCCTATCTGGCTGGCATCACGGATGGCATAAACACAGTTGAGGTCATCTTCTTGACATGCCAAATGTAAAGCGGTCTGACCATGTCTGTCCATAAGATTAACATCAGCTCCGCCTTCTATAAGTTTTCGTACTATGTATAGTTGGTGCGTTATTACGGCAAGATGAAGCGGTGTCTAGAAGAACAAGTACCAGGGAAATAGTTAAAGTTACTAATACACTAAACATTTATGCCTTTTTTCTAATGAAACGACTTTTTGGAATGTTTTGCAATCAAACACAACAACTCCCCGTGACCCCCTTGACTTAAGTACGTCACACGGGCCCGGTGAATTTTCGACCAGTTAAAAAGTTTGACCAGTCGCTTCATTCACATGAGACCGTTCAATATTTTCGCTCGGTTCACACGGAACTTTGAACGGCTGCGCGTCTAAATTTTCGTATGGATAAGGTGGTTCTGTGTGAACGAAACAACTGAACGCACGAATTTTCCGATGCCGTGTGAAAGTAGCCTTAAATGTGCGATCCTAAGTTCAGTGAACTAAGTGCAAATAGGTGGCGAAATGCACAGATGTATTTGTACCTGTCTCAGCTTGTTATAAATATCAACTCCCCTAGACTTCATTTTTTGTATGAAAAATTCGGTCAGCGGTTGGTCTCCCTGGACAACGGCTATGTGAAGAAACCTGGAAAAAAAGAAGAAAATATTAAAACTCTGACACCCAGATCTTTTTGCGACAGTTTCCATCACCTGAATCTCAGAATCTCAGATACCGTAAAATTCCAAAAAATAAGCCCCTCCATGTATAGGCCCCTCCAAATATCAGCCCCCCAAACCGGTAACGCGAAAAACCCTCCGTTCAATCGCCCCTCCAAATATAAGCCTCCCGGGGGCTTGTACGTGGAAAATTGCCCGCAAATACAAAGTAAAACACAGGCAAAGCAAAAACGGTAAGTTTACTTCCGACTATAAGGTTAGCCCAATCGATTTTGAAACGCAAATTTCCCTCCATAGATAAGCCCCTCCGAATATAAGCCCCTCCAAAAATAAGCCCCTCAAAAAGGGCCTTTGAAAAATATAAGCCTCGGGGCTTATTTTCGGAATTTAACGGTATTCCGGGTCGCCGTGGTTACTCATGATCACTTTGAAGCGTCTGAGAATGAACATGCCCACATGCGCATTGTCCCAGTCATTATACATCGTCAGTTCCTGGAATTGCTTACTCCGAGCGTAGACATGATAAAGACTGACAGGAAGTTATTACGATTGGCTGTTTGGATTTTGATTTCCGCATTTTATCTCCTTTTAGCATCACTGACAGCGCGTCTTACATCACAGTGTTTTTTCAAATACTTTCCATAAGAAAGACCACCAATATTATTATATCCGGACTATGTTACGACAAAAACGTCATCGTGAGTTTCTCATACAAGAATGATATACTATAAAGGGAATTTAAAATGTTTAAATATGAGCGTTTAGAAATCAGATTAAAAAACTGCTCATTTTTGCATCCTTAATTTCTCCTGCTAAAATCATTTTGTTTGAGAAGAAATATAATTTGACATGTGTTTCATCACTAGATGAAACACGTCGAAGTTCGTCAAAAATACTCCGCTGCGCGTGTTATTTTCAACTCTCTTCTCGGTGTTTCATCTAGTGATGAAACACTGCGTCTCATGCTTGATAAATTACATGGTGGAAAGTCGTCTTATTTTCTTAACTTTTTTAAACTAAATGACTTATTATTTCAGACATCACACATTGCTATTGACCATAAAATTTCAACAATCGCTTGAATTTGTTTTAACAATTTTTTCCTCAACGAAATCGGTGAAACCTAAGTTCGATGATATACTTGTGGTTTAAACCATTAGCCACGGTTTGAGCCAGTTTCGCAAGTTAGATCATACATAACCAAATCATTGAATTACACATGAACGGTTCCAAACCATCTGACCTCGGAGCAGCGAAAGTTAGACTCCTATTAAAAGTTCTATGAAATCTGCTTCTTTGAATGTTAAAGTTTCCCCGCTTTTCCTTATTAAATGAATGTTGTTTTGTACAGTGGAACCTCGATATAACGAACCTCTATAAAACAAAGTCCTCGGTATAACCAATATAACGAACGATTTTCTTTACCCCAGAAATAGTAAAGTGTATGAAAAAGAACCTTGACATAACGAAACCTCGGTATAGCGAACAAATTTTGCCAGTCCGGCCTTTAATGCCCTTCGTTATATCGAGATTTTACTGCATCAACAAAAAAGGCAAGACTTCCCAAACATGCGTCGCGTAGGTTACGATACGCTTTATCGCATTAGGCGCCCGGACAGACGTCTTGAGACGTCTAAACTGAATCAGTAGAAGAATGCATTACTGCATGTTGGTGCTGGTTCAGACAACATTTACAACAGATTTCTTTCTTTCTTTTTCTTTCTTCATTTTTTAGATTAAGCGTTTGTATGCATATATCAGTCAATAACACTTTAAAAATGCAGTCACAGCAGAACATCATGTGGTGATGTGATGTAAGCAATTTTTATAGCTGCGTTTCTCGTGGGTGGGACGCTATTACCAGCAGAGAGCTGTACTTTCCTAGGCGACCATAGTCAAAGATGCTGCTGATGAAATTGTAGGTTTGCGTGTTGTTGGTGTTGTTGTAACCCGGGGTAAAACATCATTAGAGAACTTATGCTCAGAGGTTAATAACAAATTCCGGGTGGAAACCTCCACGGAAATATAGCTCAATTTAAAAAAAATTGCGTTGGCGAGCCTTCTAAAGGTTGAAATTTGGGTAACATGTAGTGTGCAATCATGATAAGTGGAAAAGTACAAAAATCCCCAAATAAAAGAAACTTATGTCTTACGTATCTCCATCTTCATCCTGGCCAAATAAATCAGGCATGGGTGTTGTTTCCGCCACCGTCCGCACACAATCCCCAACTTGCCCTTCAGCAGCTGAAGTCGAAACGGTTTCTTGTGGTTGTCGCTCAAGCGATTCTGCTGAAATATAGCCCGATGAAGAAGATGCTAGAGAGGTTGTCCTTTGTATGTCTTGGACATCGGATTCTTCGTGTTCAGTGGCAATTTTTTTGTGACCGCTTCCGCTTTCAATTTCATTCGGACTCTGTTTTGAAAGCTCATGTAACTCCGACTGTCTTATTCGCCAGTGATCGGACTTTTCCGTCGTTTCTTCGGTCACGCAAGAGTTCGCGGGAGGTAGTTTGTTGGTGCCAAGCGTGGGACTGGATTTACTATCTTCTTCTATCTCTTCCAAACTCGCTCCCTTTGCTGCCCTTGAATGTCCTTTGCGACGTTTTCGATTGCCGTCTTTAAAGCAATTAGACGTTACAGCAGCTTTTTTTACTATTCTTACAATTTAGGCGACAAAGGAATGAACGCCAGATCCACGCCAAACGCGCATTATCAATAATGAAAAAAAAAAAAAAAAACCACTCACCAGCCATAAATCTATTAACTCTGAATTTCTGTAACCACTATCGGCGATCCTTTCTTCCCGCATTTCACTCATCGGACAACAAAGTTTCATATCTCAAGCTCGACTGTGTAGTTTCCACTTCGAACAGACATGTTTTACGTTCCTGATAAACAGCATATGCATCACTAGTATTTGAGTGACAGACGATGCTAATCACTCCATCGTGATCAGCTTGTCCAATCAGGAGCCTCTACGCAGATGGGGTTTTCCCCCCCAAACAAAAAATAATCTATTCAATCACAAATTAACCTAGCGCGCATAAATATACGACATTAAAAATATAGCGATTTAAAGCCAATGGTTTACCATCAGCACAATGGTATCCATCTGAACAAAGTGATTTTTCATTTTGCGAGATCCGTGACCATACCCGCACTGCAAAAAGTGTATCTATCATAATTCTAACCTTGTTAGTATAATTCCTTGGCAGTAAAGACTCAAAACTCGACACCTTTAGCGCTGTTTGTCTTGGTTATTAACAGCAGCGTGCCACCATTTTTTATCTCTTAGCGATATGGGCTTGTGGCTATTAAAGTAGCTTAGAATAATATGTTAATATTTTTTTCCCCGTCCTTTACGGTACGAGACTGAAGCCGAGATATTGCCAGAGAAAGCTAGAGAAGTATGATTGGCAACTCCTGAGGAGTCATAATACCGGGCTGTTTGTTAGCTACAAAAATTTTGCCCCGTAATAGCCCAGCACATATGCAAAAAAGGACATAAAGGCCAAAAGTTGTTGTCAACTTTCAGCAAGCTGTGCCTTCAATAGTGCCAGTTTTGTGTAAAACTATCACTTTAAATTTACACATTATCGTTAAAATGACTTGCTCCATTCTATAGCTCAATTCTGGCTTGCTTTTCCAGCTGCAACCAACTTTCCGAGGCAAGCGTCCAATAAAACGCATGAAAGCGAAACAACTAGTTGCCATAAACAAAGTCACGCCATCAACCGTGACGCGTCACTCACGAAGAGGCTTTTATCGACTTTGACTCGCTTTCAAGTTACTATTGCAGCTACAGCTCCGTCGAAAGAAGTTTATGGTTAATGAAAGCTATACCATTATTTTTGCGTGAAGGCATATCTTCATCAGAAAGCAATGACCCCGACCTGTCCCCCCTGTCCCACGAATTCCCTCTCAGATTCTCTCTTAGATTCTCTCTTTTCCAGTTCCCTCTCGCATCTCAGATCAGAAGATGGCGGCTTAGAGCGGTTGTTCGTTTGAGATCAGCAGCAATTGGTAAGAATTCTTCATAATGGTTTGTTGAAAATGCATATCTGCAGTGAAAACACAGAAATAATTCGTTTAGGGGCAACTACAGAATACAGGGCCATATTTTACGGTCGTAAACAGAAGTCCCACAGCAGCTTCGGGTTTGCTTGCTTCATGTAAATTTCAGATGAACAGGATGGAGTCATCTTTTCAAAGCGCGCTAGCCCTGTAAATGAGCCCAGCCCAGCCTATGTAATCATTGTGTAGATTTAGAGTAAGAAGATGGTTGCTTTTAGGGGCGTAGTTAGGATTTTTTTAAAGGAGAGGTCACCCTCATGGTACTACGTAATGGATTGGCATCTCGACATCCACGCCGTGTTTTACAAAAAGTGATATTTTTTTGGATGAGCAGTGAGCGTGGGGGGAGGGACAAGCCCACAAAAATAGCTACATAGATGAATCAAGTTCCATGTAACATAAATTACTCTACCGGTGAATCAACAGTCTTGTATTCACACAGTAAGAAGGATGAAATATGTTGTCTGTACAAACCAATGGCTGCTTAACTGCTTTGACCTTCGTAGACTGTGAGAAGTCTCTTAGTTTTCTCTTGAGTCAAGAGATTGAGAGCACGTGTAAGGGCTGTGTGGCAAAGCTGAGAGAAATGAGGGTGGAAGCCCGAGCAAAGAAAAAACAATAGAAACGGTGATGGGATCTTTGATCTCCATATTGCTTTTTTCCTGTAAACAAACAGCTTCCGTTTCACTGAAACGGTAATTCAAAATCCAAAAAGACCTCTGCAGTTGTCCTATTTCCTCCCTCTGCCCCAATCTCTACTCTTTTTTTCCCATTCATTTGCATTACTTCACTTTTTCACTTGCTGCACGTGGCAGTTAGGAAAGAAGGAGGACCTCTTGTGGTCTATGACTTTCATAATTTTAGTTATGAACAGGAACATGGTCCACTGCAGATGTTATTGATGTGATTGCCACCCCCCCCCCCCCCTTTTTAAAATTTGTGAGATAATTATTATCTCACAATTTAAAAAAAAGGGGGGGGGGCGGCAATCACGGGCAATACAGAACAACCCCCTAGCTATGCCCCTGGCTCTTTTTATGGGCTTAAGGCCTGTACATTGTCTTCTGTTATAGGCTTTTTTGTGACACATGCATGAGCTCATCAAAATGGAGGTTAATGGAAACTCAACTGATGTACCATCAGATGCCATCAATATCATTGTTGAATTTGCGCAGTCAAGTTCCGAGGGAGACAAAGAAAATGGAGATATTCTAAATAGCAGTGATGATGTGGCAGTGCATGTGTTTCAAATCTCATCAGAACTTCTCAATTCATCTCAGTCCCAAGTGTCGGTAATGAGGGATGCAGAGGCTACAAGCAGTAGGTCGCAAAGGGCTTCGCACATTGATGTCATTAAAAGACTGAAAAGTCATCAGAACAAGCAAGAGACATTACAAGAATCTAAGTCAAAATCATGTCCACCAGCAGGACATATACCTTCATTTATCTCTCCGCAACTGCCAGTGGTCGCAAGAGAGTTACAATTCCATAATGATGAAGTCGTCAATTGCCAAACGCAAGTTAATAAGACAAACAGAAAGCGAAAAATAACCAACGCTGCTCCTGTGGAAAGTTTAGTTCAGGGATCAACAGTTGAAATGAGGCCTGGTCAGATCACCAGTTCTACAAAGCGAAAAATAACCAGTGCTACTCCTGTGGAGAGTTCAGTTCAGGGATCAACAGTTGAAATGAGGCCTGGTCAGATCACCACTTCTACAAAATTAGCTCTTCAGACTTTCCTGAAAAAGAAAGCAGCTGGTATTGCTAATGGTGTGAGTGTCGAAGGAAACAAAAATACAACAGAGCCTGAAGTACAAGTTACTTCACCTGATGAAGAAGCTGGGGCCTGTGATGACCTATTACACTCAAATCAGGCTGCAAATAAAGATAAGGATCTGACTGAGGTATCACCACCTTTAGAGAGCGTAAATGAAAATGGAATGGCAATGACTGGTGTTTCTGAGTCACTTACTACAAATTCACTGGAGTCTGCACAGGAATCCCAGAAAAAAAAGAAAAAGAAAAGAAAGAAAGAAATGACGTCAACAACTGTTCAAAGTAAAAATTTCATTACACCGTCAACCCAACGGTCAGATATTGAACAGCCTAGTGGAGAAACTGGTGTCCCTGTGAACCAAGTGGTATCAACTCCTGTTGTTCAAGAAGTGGATGTTGTTGTGTTGCCATTAAATCTTGAGTCTGATAATTCTGAACAAGGGATTAAACCACAAAAGAAAAAAAAGAAGAAGAAAACAGGTAACACTGAAAACATTTTGCTTTTAAAGCTGCAAGTAATGTAATATGGCATCAAAAGTTAGAAAAAATTAGCATGGATAAAACAATCCAGAGGTAATCCGTCCTCAAGAGATGGATGAGTCTAATTATTACTGCCATGCATTGGTCCAACAACATTATTTCATTGGTATGACGATTCATGTGTGCCTTAGGTAGATTTTTTTCATCTGAAAAATGATGGTCGGTGATGTTATCTTTGTCTGGACATAATGTTCGGCCCTGTGGTCGAAAGTGATGTTGTTAATTATTAAGATTTTATCAGACTTGTGAGGCTGTGCTCTAGCTGCACCTGATGGCCCTTGGTACCTACCTTTTTCTCCCAGCTGACCAGAAAATCTTAGTTTTTCTTAAAAGTATTAAGAAGGGCACTCTAGCTTTGACAGGTTAAAAGTATTGTGATCCCTTTTTTTAGAGTACAGCAATGGACATTTTAAATCAGATTTTGTCCCGTCATCGACTCTATATGCAGCTCTGATTAGGTTTGAACCTGGGTCAGAGTGACGAAAGGCAAAAATGCTCTCACTAACATGTCACCGTTACTCCCCTATAGAGTCTTAAAGTGTGACGTCATAATAAACTAAATCTGTGAAATTATGGGACTTGTCGAGATATTATTAATGAAAGAACAAGATCCCAAAGGTCTACTTTCCAAACATAAGCGTTCCAGGGCAAATTGTCGTTGAGATGATAGCCCAGTTACAGAGATGCCAACCTCTAGAGATTTAAAATCTGGAGACTCTCTGTTTTTCACTAGCCCCCTACCCCGGAAATTTGGGACATTATATCAAGTCTTACATGAAGTAGATACTATCCAAATTCGCGATCATCGTTTTGATGCCAGAAATAATCTTTGTCAGTGACTAAATAGGTGTAAAATGCCTCAGAAACCGTACTACAGTTACGAATAAGAAAAATTCAAGTTTTGAGCTAAAAATGGGCTAAATTTCAAACTAAGGCACAGAAAAGCTCAAAAGATGATTTTATCTGGGAGATAAAGTGACCCGTATGGAAGACCGGGAGATTGGTGTTGTATCCGGGAGGGTTGGCATGTATGCAGTTATGCTCTGATAACTCCTTGCAAATCCTTCTAAATTTGACTCAGTTCAGACATTAAGAACCGAGTCAAATTTAGGAGGATTTGTATGGAGTCATCAGAGCAAAATGGGACTAGTATCTCAGAGGTAATTTACCCCACAATGCTAGTTTTTGGCTAGTAGGACTTTTAGATGTTGTTCTCTCAAAATATCCCAACAAATTCAATAATTTCACAAAATAATAAAATTTTTATTGATGTCATCTCTGTAGAACTCTAATAACAGCTGCAACAGCTGCCTTTGTCAATTTTGCAGATCCCAAGCAGCCAAAGCAGGAAAAATATTTGTCTTATGACTGTGTGGAATGTGGCAAACATTTCCCCAACAAAACGGCTTATTCAGCTCATATGAACATCCATTATGACAGGAGGCCATACAAGTGTGTTGAGTGTGGAAAGACATTCCGACAAAGCTCACATCTTGAGAAGCACAAGTTGCTTCACACCGGTGAAACACCCTATGTCTGTCAGTATTGCAACAGAGCCTTTAGATGTCGATACAATCATCGAGACCATGAACGAATCCATACTGGAGAGAAGCCTTGCAAATGTAAAACTTGTGGCAAAATGTTTCGTTGTTCTTCTAAACTCTCCTCTCATCGTATGTCCATTCACGGGATTGGCTCCTCTCGTTACACCAAAAATGCCAGATCTGGTAAAGGGGCCTTTTCATGTAAAATATGTAAAAAGACTTTTTCTTGGTCAAGTGCACTTTCTACACATAAGAAAACTCACAATGCTGTTGGGACTTATAAGTGCAGCAAGTGTCCAAAAGTGTTCAAGTGTAACAGCAATTTGTGGAATCATGTAAAAACACATTCTAAAGAGAAACCTTTTGAATGTGAGCTTTGTGGACAGCATCTAAAACGAAAAGGAAACCTCAAAAGACATCTATTGACTCAGCATGATCCTGACGAAGCAGAGGAATACCTCAAAACGAGTAAGATGTTTGCAGCTTCTATGGACAAGAAATCAAAATGAACAGTTTTCTGTTCTTGACACTGTTTCTTTTAAACTTGAAGAACATATGCACCTTTAGGAGCTATATTTGAGGTGGTTTAGAGATAAGTAATGCAAAAACTTTCATACCCCTCAATATTGCAAGAATGCTATTAAGACAAATTTTGCAAAAAAAAAATTTAAATTTGTTATGTATTAGTAAAAAAAAAAAATACCATGTTAAGGTTCTTCCAAAGAGGTTTTTTTATAATATTTTCCTCTAGTTAGCGAGCAACCCCTTCTACCTGCCTCTAGTCCAGTCAGAAGCACCTGAAAAAGAATATTAAACTCCCATTTTTATATAAAAAATATAGCACATGAAGAATTTCTGCAATTTGATTGGCTTAGAGCAGTGGTATTTCAGCTTAATTTGAAATACTTGCATGATTATGTCACTCTTAGGGCTGAAAGAGCTAAGCCTTGAGAGACTTACAGTGTTATAAGACGTAAATGAAGGAAACATTATTTATCGGTACAAAGTACTTTGTCCATTTATTATTATCAATTTTTGCTTCTACTCCATCCTTTTGCTCTCAATGGTTCCATGGAGTCTGGAACCTTACCACTACCAAATTATTGGTTCTTTTATGACAGTAAAAGTAAGGTATTTTATAGTTTATTATTGATTCAGTTCTGTTAAGTGTTTTACACCAAAATAATAATTTTATGCTGAATGATTCACAGTTTTTGACTGAGCTTGTTGTATACCATTTGATTTAAGTTTTATAAGTTCTATTTGACTACAGTTGACTGATAAGACAGATTTTCTGTTTATTAGACAATCTTTCTTGATTTGAAAACAGGACGGTGTTCATTTTGGATGAATAATCTGTCTGATTTTAACCTTCTGAGTTAATACCCGTCTGTTATATAAGACAGCTTTTGAAGAGAAATTATCTGAGATAGGTGATTTACAAATAAATCAATAAATTACATAAAAAAACATAGAGCTTGTCACGTGTGTATAAATCTCCACAACATGACCCACAAGCAGCCCAAGCTCAGTATGAGAGTGTAATCATGAGTTCTGATTGGTTGAGCTGCTATTAGGCCATATGTTATAGCCCATTAGTAGCAAAAAGCACAGGCTTGTTGGCGGCAAAAAAGGATTAAATTCCAGCTTTAACTAGCTAAAAGTTTTTTATTCTCGATATTTTTTACCAACTAGTTGGATTTTACTAAAACAATAATCTCGCCCTCATGGCCTCTGAGTCCAAAGCCCATTCAGCCTTCGGCCTCATGCGCTATTGACTGAGAGCCCATTCAGGCTCGAGGAATAATTGTTAAATACATGTGGTATCATACTGTGTAATGCTCAAAGCAGCTATGAACATTAAGGATTTGTACAGGAATTTAGGTGATGGTGGAAACTTGAGAGTGAAGTAAATCCGTTAAATCATACTGACATAGCAGGTTGTGAAAATAACACACAACAGGTAAGAACAAACCAAAAAAGAAGGTTAAATGTTTTTCATTGAAAATTCCTGCGAGTATTTATCTTCTTGAATCTATTCTAAATTCCCCTCCAATTTCTTCATGTTCACGGCCATTTTGAGGATTAAGCAACGTGATACCACACTCACAGGAAAAAATAACAGATTTCCATTTTTGGATATTTTAGGGTATTTAAAGAATACCAGGGAAAATCCCAAATTTGGAAAAGTGAGACAAGTGCCAACCAGGGAACTTGGTTGGGAATTCCCTGGTTGGGACTTGTCGCACTTTGCCAAATTTGGGATTTTTATGGGTCTTCTTTAAATACCCTAAAATATCCAAAAAGGGGAATCCGTTATTTTTTCCTGTGACTTAAAAAGTGACAAACACTCTGATACTAAGCTTGGGATACCTGTGCATGACGGAGAGCCCACGACATTTTCTGGCCAGCACTCATACACCAAAGAGGTAGTACACTGCGTGCGCCTAACACCAAGCTTTTACCGCAATCGCAAGTAAGGAATTTCCACGTCGAAGTGAAAGTGTTCATCTTCCTTCGGCTCATTTGGAATGCAAGCTTGCTCAGTGAACTGAACTTCATAATGGATGCAGGGGCTGAAAATGAACAACAATCCCAGGGAATCCCAAAGAACAAGGCGCCAACATTTCTGGTAGATAGCTGGTCCTTCGGTGAGTTTCCTTTCTATTCAGCTGTTTCTTTATAGTCTTTTGTCATAATAAACTGTCTCGGAGTTCCTAAGTTTTTTACTTCCGATTCGTGACTGGTTTTATTTAAATCGCTGTGATATTTTGCAGCAGAAGCAACAGCGGACGTTTTTTCGCATTGGGCATGAAATATCATGCTTTAAAAGACGCAAAACATTAAGGTGTCCTTTACTCTCAGATAAACCAGCAGTTTTTTTGCCATATCTCATCCATATATGAGGGTTACAGTAGGCAGCGGTTCAAACTTAAAACAGTTTTCCCTTAAGGATGGCAATTATAACAATGAAATTAAAGACTGTATAAGCTTAGCACATTAGTATTTAAGCATATACTAAGTGCTTTAAGTTTAGGCTGCATTAATTTCAGCTTTGCAAATTTATATAGATATAACGTCATTCTTTATTTAAACAGGTGTAACAACAGTTACTATCCTTAAGCTAAAACAATACAGTTAGATGATACAGACTTGCAAATTTACATTGTCAGATACATTCATAATACTATTGTACTATAACTGTTATACCTAGTACACATGTAATACATGTATTGGGGACACATTCGAACGTTTCCTTCTGAATATGGAACCGCATTTTATGGGCTCATCTGAGTCATTCAAAAGTCTAGCTGATTGCAGGGCAAGGGCAGAACCTTCATTTCTCAGTTCTGGAGTCTGAGTATTGGTCGGGCTGCAGGAATCAAACCTGTGACCTCCTGGGCCCAGTTGTTGGATGGTTGATTAGCGTTAACCCAGGGTTAAATTTTAACCCGGATCTCTTTTTCTTTTCACCAAAAGCATTTTCTCGGACAATTTTCTCTATTCTTTTTAGAGAAGCCAATCATCAAATTGTTGACAAAAAGAATTAAACTGAATTTGCTTTTTAAGCTTTCATATCTGAATTCAAATTTCGAACTAACCCTGGGTTATCTTAACCCAGCTTTGAACAACTTGGCCCTGCTCTACAGTGAAGCACTCTGATCTGCCAACTGTTAATCCTGCCCCGGTTAAACTTGGCAATTCAACTGATCAGGGCTGTCAACTCCCCACGTCTTCAAATATTGAGTATTGATGAGGAAGGGATATGACAGATGGCGTCATGTCGCACGGCATATGACATCATTTGTGCAAAAAATACTCACTGACTCTGATCGACATATATACCACATAAAACAGTTCATATTTGTTAGCCACATTATTGCCTAAATTACAATGGCGTACCAGAGTTTAAGAGGACACATTCCATGTTAACAGTAAAATGCTTAAGCAACGCATGCAAAATATATAATATTTTAGGTTAGTAATTCGAGTCTACAAGAATTAGCAAACTTCAGCGATTATCCAGGAGATTTCAGTCTCTCATCTGGAGACTGGGAGATACAGTCCAAAATCTGGAGTCTCCCACATTATATAGGAGAGTTATAGCACTGACTGATTTTATAAGGTGCTTTTATCTGGATTTTTGCCAACTTATCATGTCAAATAATAATGATTAAAAAAAGCAGGAAAGGACTTTTATTCTGAAAGTGGACTCAGGAATAGAGCCAAATACTCACTACAGCTGAATTAAAAAGTGCAATAGCATCACCGATCTATAATTTCCACCCTCTTGCTTCACATTATCAATACCTTTCCTTAAAAAACTTGCAGGTGTCTCTTTCTTGGAACGTTATGGCTGGTTCATTGTTCTTGGTCTGATTATCTTAGTCTTCCTGTGGCAAAAACTGAGGCCATATTGGAAAGATTTACAGAACAGATGGGAGCGCCAAAGAGAAATTGCAAACTTTGGTAAGTAATTTTGGCCTATGTCATTCTTGTCTTGCTTGCTAGTTGAAGTTTTTGTTTGAGGAATGAATTTTAAAGGGAGAGAAGTTTTGGTTCAAGCCACATCTTTTAAAGAAAGTGTGAAATATAAACTGGTACTCTGCAAAGTGTTTGGTGAGAGAGCAGATGGCCTGTCTGGCCTTTGTTTTACCATTTGGGTGAGGGATCTCAAATAAGAAACCCTCTACCCAAGTTGTTTATATATTTTTGAGGGTAAAAGTGTTGAAGAGCCCTCCTAAAATTCTGTCAGCCAACTGTCGGTAAACTGTTGACCAACAGTCCACTGACATTCTATGACTGTGGTAAATAAAGGCGACGAAAGTCTTAATACCTCTCGAATAATAATATCTTTTGATCAAGATCACTCATCATGGGTAAATAAAATAAAAAAAGACACACCTTTACTGCTGCAGGACTATAGTTCCTCAATAAAGGTGATTATTTCAAATATTCCTCACTGGAAGTCATGCCCTAAATATTTTGTTTTATTATCCTATAATATTAAATCAAAAAATTACCACATCAAGTAAACTGAACATGGGCTTTTTAAGTGTTCCAAATTTGATTCTTGGTAAATTTCAGAGCTTGAATTGTCACTGATCACTTTTGCTGGATCAGAGACTACTTCAACTTTATAGGAAGAGAGGATAAAAGAAAGAGAAGATGGCGAGAGGGGTGGAGGGGGGGGGGGGGGTGATTATTCTAGGGAGTTGATTTTTAAGAATAGTTCTATCAAAGGGGGGCAATTATTCAAGGGAGGTGATTAATCAGGGGACGACTATAATTATCCCTGCCTACAGTCAGCCAACCATTTTTCAGGGGAGCTGTCCTTCACTTTTTCCTTTTCTGGAGCAACATGTGAATTCCAGACAGAAATAATATTATTCACAATTTGCACAATTCTCTCATAATACACTTTGTTGGCCCCCAAAGTTTTGCATAGCCTTTGTGTTTCATTTCTCCAAGGTATTACAGTCGTCTCAAGGGAAATTGAAGACAATGCTTATGCAAAATTTTTTTAGGGCAAACAAGGCATATCATGGGAGATGTGCAAATGGCAAATTGGTGAATTGAGACACTGAGCTAGCCTGAGAAAACAGCCAACATTATTTTGGTGACGCTACCACTGGTTTCCCCGCCACATGACGTCCGAGAAACGATGGCAGAAATTCCATACTGATGAAGTGTCACTACCCAGATCTGGGTAGTGAGCTGACAGTGCCAAATTCCCAGACAACTGCTAAAAAACAAACTGTCAGTTTTGTTCTAAAATCATTGCTCTTGTCACTTAGATCCTATTAAAGCTGCAACTCAGCAGGAAAGAATGGAGGATGCAAGAAGGAGATGGCAGGAAAAACAGGATGCAAAGGCTGCTAAGTACATGGAAGACAAAAAGTTGGTTAGTATAATTATATTGCCCATTCTGTTCATGATTTTTTAAAGGAAAGACATTGTATCCTAGCACAACCTGGCAGTCTATAAATTAATATACGTGTTGCTTGTGCATATGTCCGATTCAAAGCATATATCATAATGCTCATGATTATTGTGAGCATGGTTTATTTCATGTTAGACATTTTAAGCATTGACCTGTGGAGCCACTGTAGCTCAAAGGAACAGCCCCTGCGACAAAGAAACAACTAATGAAATCAAATGAATGGGTTTTAATGAGTTTACTATAAATATAGGTCTTGAGAAGTGAAATGAATTTCAAAGTCTGCAACTTTGATTAGGCATCCTTGGCACATTGCAATTTTGAGTATCCTTTACAGGTCAAATTTGATTTCAGGTTAATTTGATTTACCTAGGTTGATTCATACAGTATTAACAAGTGTTTTTTTAATGATTCGCAATATTTCAGGAAGAGGAGGAAAAAAGAAGAGAGAGGATAGAAGACTGGGAGAGACATCAACAAGGAAAAGGATATCGCTCCAAAAAATTCAAATCTTCGGTAAATATTCTGCTGTTTTGTTAGGGCACAAATAAAATCAATTTTCATTCAACTAGTTTTTGTTTTTTTTAATTGAGATTTTTTTTTTTATTTTTGTTAAGGATGAGTCAAATGAACCCCGGGGTGTTGCGAAGCCAAAGAAATCAGACAAACCTCTCAGAAAATCAGGTAAAGAATACATGTCAATTCAAAATACATGACACATAAGATATACACCCATCTCCAAATTTAAGTTTGGAAATGATCAGTTGTAAAAAGGCTACAAAAATGTTTTAAGGGTGAGCACAAGTTTGGTGTTGCCCTGGCAACACATAATCAGTTAACATTGTAATGTTGATTTTACAGATTACAGTCCATTATCAGGAGGTGGGGGAGGATTTAGTTACAGACCTTCAAGAAGAGGTAATAATCTCAGGTTGTCAGTGAAATCAGATGTTTCAGTTTGCCGTAGATACTAGATGGCTGCGCAACAAGATATAGAGATAATTGCTGTCAATTCACATGATAAATTATGTTATTTGGGAATCAATAACCTTACAACCTATTTCACCTTAACTGGCAGCAAGGAGAGAGGCAAATGAATTGCCTCGCCCTTGATGCAGTCCACAGGTGGGGAAAAGGATGTGTAAAACACAAGAGAGGCTATGCTATGAACTGCCAAGACAATAAGTGACTTGCTACTTGTATTATAATATTACTTCTATGGAACAAAATCTAAGACAAAACATCTTGTTGTATCCCATCACATTTCATAAAGACAGAATATAAACAGAAAAGACACTTTGTTGTGTAGTTCATTATGACCATGTACCTCAGTCATCATAACCCGAGATCAGGCTCAATTTTCGTTTCGCTTTGTAAATAACATTGCAGCAGGCAAGGCGAAACGAAAACAGTTTTAGCAGTAGCTGTTAGAGAGAATGTATGAGAATCGCTAAAATTGGGCCTGATCTCAGGTTACAGTCATCAGAACCTTTGCCACTTTGTAGCATTAATTTCCCCCTAAAAGTATTGTCAGTTACTTAGGTAAGGTGAATTATTCATCACTTGTATTTTAGTCTCTTGTGACCAACATCAATTTTCTCCTTACAATATCAATGGTTTGATCTTTTATCAAATTTTCGCAACTAATTATTAAGGAAATGTTTGGAATTCACTCCAAAGAATTTATCTGTGGATATTGGGACATGAAGGTTTAAACCCCATTGTCTTAAATGGTGAAAAAATATTTGCACTGTGAAATGGCAGGAAGGTCCAAGTACAAGTTACAACAGCTGGTTTACAGGATTATGACTGTTAGTTTATTAAATTTTACTGTACAACTTATTTTGTTTTACATTTTAGGTGCCGGTGGAGGAGGATGAGGTTAAATTCCCACACAGTCACTGATCACCAACAATGGCTCAAGTATATGACTTCATAGTTGGCTGCAGACAAATTTACATATCTATATAATTTTGAAATAGTTTTGTTTGTTTTAATAGAGGGTCTGATAATGTTTATCTTAGTCAAGGTACTATTGTTGGTGTTTTAGTGACATAATGTGTGAAATCAATGCTACAGAATTTCCTTTTCTGTTCACTAGAATGGAGTTTATGATTTTTACCTTTGAAACACTGTTTAACTGTGAAAAGGTAAACTGATGCTTGGGGAAAAAAACTTTCTAAACACCTGAAATAATGTGTTTTTGTACAATAGTAGATCAGGTAAATTAAATTCATTTAATATTATTTATTATGAGATTTTGATAGTGATAGTAATGTTTGCTGTAATATTCCTCTCTCCCTTTGAAACAGTAAAAATGCATATATACAGTGTACAATACATGTACTTTGCAAAACACATTTTTGCAATAAAAAACAAGTCAATAAAAAGACAATCAGCATACTTTTTTGGACATTGTAACATCACATCTTTTTACCGTTTTTCTGTAACTTGGGTAAGGTCACAATGAATTTTAACAATACATCACTGCATAATAATAAAAAAAATCAGAAATAATATTACTATGACCTGATAAATTTGTTAAAGTTACTACCTCAACCTATAAAATTGATTCGCTTACTTGATTGTTTTTTCTTCATTAATGTAATGAGTAAAGTGTCAGAAGTCCTTCCCTTAAAACACTGTGAGTAACTATGATGTTACTCAAAACTTATGGCTGATATTTTTTTTCAGTCATGGTCATAAATAAAAAAATGTCATTGATAAGTGTATCTTTAGAAAAACCTTAAGGTATAAATAAAAAGGCAGCAGAGTGTTTGAGAAAATAATGTGCATTTAATTATTAATACATGTGATTTTCTTGAAGAGATACATGTAATAATATAAAATCCAATGTAGGAACAAACTTAACAGAAATGTTGAGGAGTGGGTTTTTTAAAGTTTATTTATTCATTTATATACATTCTTACACCATATTTGTACAAAATGTTTCACCTATGATTACAAGGAGTGATGTTGACAACTAAATTTAATAACTTTTGTCCAGTCTTATATGTTTATGTTACAGGTCAAAAATTTTTTAACTAGGTTGATTCTTGATTTTCTTTATCTCTTAGTCCCAACTCCTAAACTAGGTTCAGGAGATAAAGAAAATAGAGAATCAACCTTAATTTAAAAAAAATTAACGTGAATGTACCTGTAATATTATTTTGACCTGTAACCTATATTGCTGGTCTAGCAAGGTATTATTATTGTATCATTAATCTCTTAATCATAACTATAACAAAATTCTTAAATCTGATTGGCTATCAACTGCCCTGATTTCGGCCTTAATAGGACAGTTAAATAGGATAGTACACGTCATGCCCAAGTAATTGGACAGTACGCGCCATCACGCGTGCGGTTAAATGGCTTTTTTTCACTGCTAGCAAAAAAAATCTCAGAATTTCTTGTGTTTTGATTAAAAAAAAGAGCCTAATAATATATCACAAATTTTGTTAAAGTCACGATTAATTGGTAACAGAACGTCGTGTTGTCCAGTTTGCTCTGTAATCATACTTGTGATTAAACAAATCGGAGTCCCGCAATTTTGTTAATCACTCGTATGATTACAGACTGAATTGGACTCCACTCAGTCCTGTTACCATTACTAATGACAAGAAGAGTTCATTTGAAAGGGAGATAACTCAGCTATTTTAAGATTTCTCAAGCCATACTATCGTGAGTTATTGGCCTTTTATGTCACTTTCAATCCATTGTAATATCCAGAAACCACAATTCGTGAAAAAGCTAATGTGACACTGATATCAGCCCGTAAACATGGACTTGCTATATCATGTGTTAAATACCTCTCATTGCATAGCAATGGTTATAAACCCAATATCTGTTTGTTAAACAAGACATTGTGATGATCAACAACTAGCATGAATATAAACAAAACATCTCTTAGGATGTGAAATATGTATGACAAAATCAATATGAATATATAATCCCGATTATCTTACTTAAATCTACCAGTAAACTTTACCTTTGTTTTGAAACCTTCTATAAATTGAAGCCATTATAATACTTTTCAAGGCACTTAAGTTTGATCTTCTATATAAATATATTACAGTCTCACTGTTATTTAATCATAAAAATCTTGGCTGTATAAGTAATTCAATCTGTGACCTTTTTGCTTTACGTGCCAAGAAAAAAAATGTTTGACAATAACCGAGCAATTTTTCACCCACAATTGGTGCAGAGATATGGTTGTTGAGAGTACAGACCGTGGGAATGATGTGATCAATAAGGTTCAGTGTTATTGTAAAAAACTAAGTTGATTTTGTGCACCTGCAAATTTGATTGCAGTAGTTGGGCAGCTATTTTGACTACCAGTGATTCAAACCCTCAGGTGGTGCCTTTTTTCTGGGGATCAATATTTTATTTCTGGCAACCATTATCATTTTCGGTGGCAAAACACTAACTTTGGAAAGCAAAGCTTGGAGCACTGTGTAAAACTATATTAACAACAAGCCATGCACTTTAGTTTGTATTTTATGTACAATTACATGTTACGCAGGTAACCTAAAGTCCATGTTTACTTGTTGATGGGACTTTTCCTATAGTTGTTTTGTTTTAAAAAGTAACGTAATTAAGCATATGTATTCTTTAACACTACACCCCTGCTGTCTTGATACACATACTGCGGAACAGTGACAGTCATTTGTTGCACTGCAGGTCTCTGAGGAATCTGTAATAGTGAAAAAGTATGAATTCTACATTAATTCAACGGTTCTATCCAAGGGCCTGTTTCTCGAAAGACCCGGTGACTTTTCAGGCCCGGAAAGCGGTTTTGTGTTTGCCATGTTTACCTTCAAGATCAAAGTTTCAATAATTTTGAAAATGATACAATGAAACTATCAATCAACAAGGCAAAATTGAGTGGTTTGTGAGCTAGGAACTGCACTACTGTTCAAGAAGTTTTGATTTTTTTTAAATTTTCCTTTGGGCCCGGAGGTTTTCAGTCCTTTTGAGCAACGGGGCCCCGTCTTTTTTCAGTCTGAGACATGATCAAAACAATCTCTTATCTATTGACTCCACAGTTCATAGTTTTGGATTGTTACTGGGAGAAGAATTTTTTCATGATATCAGTGGGTTAATTTTTTTGGTTTCAAAATTTTCCAATGTGAAAAGCCAAGATTATTACAAGGGAGTCCTCCCTGAGACCATAAGGAAGACAGAGACGATCAGATCAAATGCAATTTCCTTACCAACTTGAATTTTCCAATAACTGCAGTTTTTGATGTGTTGGCTTCAAGAAGACCTCTGATATTCTGCATACATCGTCCACTTGCAATTTGCAGTGGAGTGTTCCCAGAGAATGCTGGTTCACTAGGGTTTGCCCCGCACTTGAGCAGTTCTTCAATGAGTTCAACATTTTCTGCTTCTACGGCATGGTGAAGAGGAGTACGTCCACTTTTACCATCCTAGTGAGGAATTAAACGTGCTGTCAATATCTGTTGAGGTTGGTTCCCAACTCATTTGCTTCCTTTTCCACTCTCCTCCCACCAACATCAGGGGCGGATCCAGGATTTTTTTTAGGAGGGGGTGCACTCGTCTCTTGCTCTACTTCAACACCAATAAACCACATAGTTTTTTTTTGGCAGACTACCACTAGTTGTATTAGAAAACCGCAGGTCATCTCAGGGGGGGGGGGGGGTGCGCACCCCCTGCACCCTCCCCCTAGATCCGCCCCTGAACATGGCCCCGGTATGAATCCTGGCGCCATATGTTGATGCCATATGTGGGTTGAATTGAAGTTGGTTCTCTCCTTTGCTACATGTTTTAGCTGTGACAAATTCTGTGATGCATTTTAATACTTAGCCTTTGTTAATATAATTAGGCACTTATTTATAATGTCTGCAAGTTGTAAAAAATGCAAAAAACAAAGGGGTCTTACTTCCTTGATCTCAATTTGCCCTTTTGTTGGCAAACTTTTCAGAAATTTTCTCCAGCCCAATTCCTATCCCAACTCATTTGCTTCCTTTTCCAGTTCTTATTTCCAGTGTTTTTGCCCTGCCTAAATCTACAATCCCCACCTCCAAAAAATTTAGAAACAGAAAAGATCTTTACAAACCTTGGAATTAACATTTGCACCATGTTTAACCAAACACTTCACAGTCTCCGTACAGCTTGCAAATACAGCTTCATGTAAAGGAGTGAATCCACTAAAATTTTTCAAATCTGGGTCCATCCCATCTTGCCCCTTAAAAAGTTCTTCTAAGCACGCTAAACTTGACCTCTGACAAGCCAAGTGAGCTGGTGTTTGTCCATTGCGATCTGGCATGTTTGGATTGGCGCCAGCGGTGATAAGTTTTCCTACAATATCGGCTTGTCCAGTTATAACTGCTAAGTGTAGTGGTGTCTGTTTTAAGTTGTTATAAATGTCCAGGGATAAACATGACATGAGGCTGATAAGGTATTCTATAAGTTGGGTATTCCCATGAGCAATAGCTATGTGAAGTGGCCTGTAATGAGAAAGGATAAAAATTCTTGTGAATACAGTAGAACCTTGATATAACCCCAGGGCAGTACTCCAGATTTCAAGTGATAGGGATGATCGAATGGGGGCAAAAATCAAAACCCAAAAAATCCCTGGACCAAAATTTAACCCCCCAAAAATGCCATACCGAATTTCAGAGCCATAAAAATTCCCAGAGGAACTACGTGCGGCATGAGATGCGGGAACTATCACAAATCTTCAGATTGTTTTGAATACCGAAAAAATCCCTTAACTTAAATCCTCCTGAAAAAAACACTTGCTAAAATTTTCCTACCCCAAAAAATCCTTTGATCATCCCTAGCCTGTCACTTTAAATTCGGAGTACCCCACCTGGGGATATAACATACCTCTGTCTAACGAAGTCGTTATTTTGGTATAATGAGCAATTTTCTCTAACCCAGTAAAAGTAAATTATATAGAAGAGAACCTTAATATAACAAAACCTCATCAGCGCAAACAAATTTTGCCAGTCTCTTGGCCCTTCATTATATTGAGGTTCCACTATTTGAGTAAAAAGAATATGAAAGAGTTAAAAAATATTAATTTTTAAATAATAATAAAAATAAAAACTGGTTTGCATTAATAAGCTTTAAAACTCCTAACTACAAAAGAAAAAATTCAGTTGCCAGGTCTCTAAACAAGACAGTGGATGAGTGAGAAGACAAACTTGAATGCAAAACAAAAACATTCTCCTTGTGGCAAAGAAAAAAGAAAAAAATGAAATAATATATTTTTTTGATAATATTTGACCACAAATAATGTAAGCATTTTGATTATTATTAATTTTTTCTCTTTGCTATGAGAATCAGCTGCCTGTTGTTGAATCTTCATTTTAACAGTAATATGCTAAAATATTATACACTTGCGTTTTAGTCCTATATAGTTACGACACCTCCCCTGATGACACATTCCTTCTTCCCCCAAAGCCCTGGAGCTAGTTAGTCTACAAAAAAAATCTTTTTGACTTACGTATCTCCATCTTCATCTTGAAGAGCTGCTAAGTGGCACTCTGAAGCTGACAAAAGGCTCATTGTCGCCACGTTGTCACTCATTAGTTTTGGTTCTGGACTTAATGGTGTCTTGGGTGTCTCTGGTGTAGGAACTAAAACAAAATAAAATTGATTATTTTCAAATAATTGTTTTTTTTTTGGGGGGGGGGGGGGTTGGTCTCCTCTCCTCCCCTTTCATGAATCAGTTTGGTTTCCTGCATTTAATTTTGCAGTATGGGTGACCAACTTCCATGTTTTTGAAAAACACAAGTCTCTGCATTGGAGCGAAGTTTTTCCACTCTGAGATGCCTCAAAGCATTACCTTAGGAACTGACTCATCCCCAGTCATCTCTCTGTGTCTCTCCCCAGTGCGAGGGCAAGGGATGTGATGGGAAGGTGGAAAGCAAGAGAGAGTTGCACGAAGACGCGAAGACGACTGGGGATGAGTCAGCCTTAGGAACACAATGAAGCAAGATTGGTTAAACAACTGCATGCTTGTTTACTGTCACAAAACATTGGCTGATGCAAAGTCTGTTTAAAACAAGAAACAAGGTATGTAGCCAGTTGAATTGGGACATTTCATTTTTTATTGGCACTCATTCCCCCCACCCCCCCAATGGAAGGCTACCCTATGTAGTTTTTGTTGTCGGCACCATTGAAGATTACATCCGAAGAGTCCAAATGAGGGGCTAGATGAGGGAGGGGACCTATTGGGGAGGGGGGTGGGGAATATGGAATGTCCAGTTTTATTTTTAGTCCCCCACCACTACTTTTTATTTCACTCCGCCGCCGCTTATAACATGCTTATAAACATGCCAATAATGATTCCACTCCATTTATCACCCATGGGTGACCTAAGTTCAAAGCAATACTATCTAGGGGTAATACTATCTAGGGGTGGTGAAATAAAATCTCACAAAGAGTAGAGGTATTCACACTGAGCGAAAACAATAAACATCCTTTTAGCGATATTTTGTTACATGACTTGTTTCAGCTTGATGACACTGTTACACTTCCTCATTTCGTAACCGGAGGGCTGTGCGATCACCGGAAGTTCAAAGCAGATCGCCGAAGAGATTTGGATCGAGGCGTGGGAAAGCGTGCGTATCGAAAGGGACTTTCCCGGATAAGGAAGATATTTGTGTACATATATATATAAAAATCAGAAACGGGATTGCCCCGAATTTCGAGATATCTTTCGATACAATACTTCTTCACCAGAATGTTCAATTAACAAATGTAATCGAAAAGAGTTTTAAATGATATATCTCGTGTAAGCTATTAGCCTCTAAGATAAAAAGGTAAATAAAACTTGCATGCAAATTTTCGCTGACGCATTATTTAGTCTTAATTTATATTTTTTTAAAACAAGAAATTTCGTCGCGTGCCAAAGTAGAAGGCCTCTGGTTCGATCTCTTTCTTATGCAAAAGGCTGATAGGAAAGCTTTTTTTCCTTATTGTCGCAGAAGTAAACTCCCATAATTTTTTTCTATATTTACTGTATTTTCTAAACCAACCTTCTTACCTTGGGCCTGAGATATACTGGTGCGTGGCAATATGGCTCGAGGCCTTTTAATGTGTTTCTCTTCTCTTGTTATGTTTGAAGAATTCGAATTCGCCGTTTTTGCAGGAACAATGATATTTGTAGAGGGTAATTTACGCTTCTCTGCAAGTCTTTTTTGACTACTTTGAGCACGCGAAGAATTGGAGGGTGCTGTCGATGAAAAATTGCTGCCCAAGCTGAATTCTTTCTTGCCAAAGTTGTCGTTCGAATGTTGAGAATTTCGCCCACAAGAAACTTGCAAATTAACTCTAGTATCAGAAACTTGTTCCGTTTTTCGCGTCATAGGGGAAACTCTTGCAGTAAGTTTTCGTTTGATTGCATCTTTAGTCGTCTTCTGAACAGACTCTGGGAAGCTCTGCTTCACAGCGGAAGTGAAGTTTATACCACTCGCGGCAAGATCCACGGTTCTGATCTCCATTTCAGGACTTCTGCCAAAAATTGAACCTAAGTGTGTCCCGCTAACCATTTATCAGAGTGAAAATATCCTTCTTTGAGTTTGATAATCATTCGTAAATTGTAACCTGTAAAAAAACCCAGTGCAAAAGAAGGAAGAATCGGATGATAAAGAGTATGCACTATTTTTAGCCTTTGCTGGTTGCTGTTAACCAATCAAAAGCAAGATGCCCTTTTAAAGGGACTTTCCCACTTTCGCTTTCGAAGCTTCCTGTCTTTCAATTTTGGTAAGGTTGCCTCGGCCGGGCTTATAGCAATTTTGGTCGTACAGATCGAAAGTGTTGACGCTCTGAAAGCTTTGAGGATGCGTTTTAAGGAAGGAATTCAAGAGATATGTCTTCAAGACCCTTCAAGCTTGGTGTGTTGATGTGACCTCTGTTGTCCATGCTTGCAGGCGCGTGACATACAGGGAAAGGCATGTCCAGCCTTCAAAATAATCCCGGGAATTTTCCTGGAATAAATTTTTGTTGTATTACGGTACTTATCACCGGCTGTTTTAAGGTATTGGGGTACCATGACAACTGCTCTACCGACACAGGACGCCCAAACGGGTTTATCTTGTGCTCTTCTTACGCTTTAATAAATCCAAGCTTTTCATACTTTTAAATTAGGAGAAAACATTATTCATTTATTTGCAGTTTGTTTCAGACTGATTCTCAAGGTTATTGTAGAGCTTGCTGCCATTATGGCTCTTGATTTAATATACTAGTTGCACATCAGAAGCTGCATAAGACCCTGTAGTATATTTTGCGAAGTTTGAAAATTATATTTTGGGATGCAACACAGAAAAGCGGCATACCTTAATATAAGAAAAATTTTTACTTCTACTTGAGTTTATCATTTTACATTTGAAAATTCTACACATCCCACACAGCTCACCCCTGACAGACAAGCTTTGTCGAAATGTTTGGTTGCTATGACATCATCAATAATAGAAACATTTGTCAAGGTCACAATTGTCGTCACGTGACGTAGCCGACATGGCCGCCGAAACGTTCAATATGGTCAGTTTGGAAAGACCGTGGAAACGTGATTATAAGCTCTGGTTAGAATTATCTTTTTTTATGTGATAGGTTAATGTCTGTTACAATGAATCGGAGTGGTTTATCATTAGCTTCGTCCAGTTTTTCGCGTGGAACTGGTGGTGCTATGAAAACTTCATATTCGCGTCCAGTTGCTGGTAGTACTACATCACCTTCTTCTTATACCTCTACAAGAACCTCTAAACCGCCTAGCCGAAGCCTTCCTTACGGGCCCGGCCCGACACTGCCAAATCGACCTACGATCGACCACGGGAAGTTTAAATTTATTGCGTCCCACTCTGGTACAAGCACATCACGGGAAAGAACTTCACATGTTAATAGTTGTCATCGACCTAGTGCAAAAAACTCTGCAACGACTCAAAGAAAAGCTTCAGATGACTCTGGATACGGGAGTAGTGGAAAGGATTATGCATATGCTAATAATTTTGAATGTGGTAGTTTGGCTGGCCGCAAATCAAAATCATTTTCCCAGCTATATTCTAAGGATAAATCTATCGATTCGTCCCCTTATTACCGGACTCGGACTGAGTCGGTTTCTAACCGTGGAGTTAGCGACAAGATGGGGTCACATCAAACCTCACAAAGAAGTACTGAACGCGATTATATGAGCTCTAAACCCTATGCTAATACTAATACTAGACAAAGTTTATATCAATCAACAACACACTCAGACTTCAAAGATCCCAAGGCCGAAGACATTAGCACTAGGACCTCATTGAGCAAACCTGCATATTCGCGTACACTGGACAGAGACACCGGATATGGTAACAAAAACAATGTTAACATCATTGATGTTGAAAAATCTCGTAAAGCTACCATAACTGCTTCTCCAGCTGATCTCAAATGCCCAAGAAGATCATCGTTAAGTTCATCGAATAATTCATCTCCTTCGGTAAGTGAGTGGATGAGCTTATGTTTATAAGATTTGGACAGTGTGCATAACGTACACTTATCGCATTTCTGAATGGAATGATAGTGATATAACTAAAACATCAATTAATTTGGCATAAATGTTTGTGCCAATTTATTGACGTTGTTAGATGTAATATAAATTAGCAAACCCACAAGTGTAAAAAGTGATTTTTTTGCAAGATATATCTTTGCCTCTGGATAAGCATAACTTAAAGGTTATGTTGATGTGGTTTTATAATTTTGTTTGGTATGGTGCTATGGACACTGCTTGAACCAAATCTTTCACTGAGCAAAATGCTGGTGCGATAAAATCACCTGTTCTTGCAGCAGTTGTCAATACTGACTGGTGTGTACGCTTCCTTTGCGCTTGGTTGACCTTAGTCAAGTTTGAACTTGCCAAATATTTCAATGTATGATAACATTTCATGCAAAAAGGAGCTGGAAGGTAGCTTTTCCCATAAATCACTATCAGAAGCTAACTTCCAAGCTAGTGTAAACTGAAAGAATATGCTTTTGTATTAACAAAAGATAGCTGAATTTGAAGGGTTGAATGTCACTGCACAAGAATGAAATAGAATGTGCATCAAATAATCGTTATTATTCAAAGCAAATTTTTCTTTCTTTTCATTGGCCGAGAGCCCACCACATGACCTGCAAATAACTGCCTACAAATAAAGGTCTGCCCATATGTAATGCCGTCCAACAGTGTTTGGCTGCAAATAATATTCTGCTCATGCTTAAAAGAAACCGTGCTTCTCTCCTCGCTGAGATCGCTCATGCGTGAAAATGGTAGATTGCTTCGCTTCCCAAGGATATTCATTAAAAAAACCAACTTGGTGATCGAATGATGAAACGATTATTATTGAACTTGGTTATCGCAAAATATCGTGATTTGTCAGTGTATCGCAGATCAATTATTTGCCTCAGCCTTTGGCTGTGGCAAATAATCGATCTGTTTGCCACAGACAAATCATGATATTTTGCTCAACCTTGTCCAATAATTGTTAATTGTTTGTCATATGCACTGTAAAATTTTATTACTGAATGAAACCCTTTTCTTAAACTGTTAATTACTAGGATATCTTAAGGTTCTTTTTTTAATAATATAAAACTTTTTCTAACCTTTAAAAGTTTTTTCTTATCACTGGTGATTTTACTGCTATTGATGTAGCAGGACTTTTTTGAAAAGAATTTTTTAAAAAAGTGTTAAGTTTATTTGTCATTGACAACTGTTGTAAACGTGTTGATAAGCAGATTTACTAATATATTGTACATATTTCCTGTGAAAAGGTATAGGGTAACTTCCCTCCTCCCTCCTCCCCAAAATATTCACTGGTACTTTAATAGCATTTTAAGGTTTTTCTGGGACACCCAGTAACTGTTTTTCTTGGTCGACAGTGTATAAGAATCTAAAAGACACTGATCTGTTCAAGGACTTATCGCTCGGATAGTTATTTTAACTAAATGTTACCACTAACATTGTAATTTTGCATTCATAACACTATTATTAAGGCTACTTTTATCTTCTCTTTTGTTATTTAGATGGACTTGCCAGAGTGAATTATTTGCTCAGTTATGCTGATGATACTAATTTTGTTGACAATAATAAATTGAAAAAACATCACAGTTTAGAAGTAAATCCAGATTGAATAAATGGCCAAGTTAGAGGACAAAAAATAATTATTTAAAACAATGGTTAAGTTGTGTTTGAAAATAACTAGTTTTAAAAAACAAACAAATAAACGGAAATAATTAACATGTTTATGCATGCTCAGTAAATCTTTGCTTTGTTTTAATAAAATTTTCTACAATTATTGGAAAATTTCCAAAATACAGTGTGTAATGTTAAGTGGGGAAATTGAACAATTTGAACATGCACAGTTTTTGCTGTCAGATTTTCAATAATGATGATGGTATACATATTTTATTGTAAGGGTTTGTTTAATATTCTGGTCAAAACCAATGAAATTCAACCTAGTAACAGGTGGTGCTTTTTTAATGCATATTTAAGTATATTTTGCACATTTATTTCTTTAATTATAATTTTTTTTTCTTTTAAATGTTTGTGTGAAGGTGGTGTAAAAAGCATTTTGCGATAGGTGAAATTGGATTGTAAAGATTTTCAGTGTACTCGTGAAATGACTGTTTTTAAATCCATTGGAATTTAGCTTGCAAGTTTTCCTAGTCCAAATGTTCTTTTGGTTCTTTACACTTGATTATTCAAGATTCTGGGCAAAATAGTGGCTCTTGCAGGCGAATTCATTTTCATTCTAGGAATTTACTCTTGTCTTCTCTGGATATTCTTGGCTAAACGAAGTCAGCATGCCCCCAAACACATACCATCTTACATTAATAGACAGAAACAGCCTGTCCAGTATTTAAAAAGTTATTTGCATGTTGTGGTGAGTTGATTGTTGTTAAATTTCAAATCATTAAAAAAATGAGAGAAAGTTTTTGTTTTATATTTCAATGATGTCCATTTGTGAACAATTATTGTACATGTATTAATGATATAATATTTGTTCTCTTCTCTTACAGCCAACTGGCAGAGGAAATTCTGATGGTCTAGTTGGTTTGCGTAATTTAGGAAATACGGTGAGCATGTAAAATTGTAGGCAAGGATTTTAATCTGTTCTTTAACAACTGCGTCGCTTAGTGGAGGTGGGTGCCCAGGATGTCCAGGGGCTTCCACCTTTGCACGGCCAGCCCTTAGACAGAGTTACGCCCCCATGGCTGGCAAACCCGCGCCCTCCAGCCATGAGCCCCCACGCCAATGGAACCAGGCACCCGTCACACTGATTAACAGTGGAAGAATTAAGAAGTTAAGGGGGGGGGGAGGGATGGGGGTAAAAGAATGATCCAAAGGCTAAATGAAGAGAGTGGCCGCCACAAAAACACTGTACTGAGGACATGGAGGTGATGCAAGCAAGGCTGACCGTGCTTGAGCCAAACGACTGACCGCTGACCATGCTCATGCTCCTTGTTGTTAACTCTGGTAAATAAATATTCATTTAACCTCATAAAAAGCTTATGAAAAATAGTAAAAGAATTTATGCTGGTCCTGATTTTTCAGTAAAGGTTGACAGATGAGCTTAAACAAACAAACTATGATCATGATGCATACAACAAAAGAAACAATTCGGGCAAAATTTTACAAGCAGTTTTTGTCTCAGGTGACTAAAACTTGTCAAGCACTCTTTTTGGCACTCAATATAATGAGTAAAATTTGTCATGTGCAACATTTTCCGTCCTGCTTGTTTTGGACATGTGGAAAATCTAAGAAACGCTTGTCCTAATGGACAAGCAAAACAGAAAACCTTTTCTGGCCCTGGTGGTGGTGGTGATTGTCTAAATTGTTTCATTGTACTTTTTTCCAACCAAAAATTTCTATGTCTGTTCTCTTTTCAGTGTTTTATGAATTCTATTCTTCAATGTCTAAGTCACACACGACTTTTAACGGATCAGTTGTTGAGGGGTAGTCACACAAAGAAAATCAACAGTAGTAGTGGCATGAAAGGAAAGCTTATACACGGTATGTAAATGTCAAATTGGTTAGGCCTATAGGATAGGTCTATACTCACCCCTTGGAGAGTAATTGGAAAAGTACTAAATGAGAAGTATTTAACTCTTTATACCATGGTGAATGATGGCTCTATGGTTAAGTTGGGTCTAACTTTTGAGTCTGTCCATGAAATCCTAAAGTGTGACCATTTAATGAAAGCTTCTGAGCAGTTCTTTCCTGTGGTATTCTTTGTTATGTTGCACAAGGTGACTCAAACTTTTGAGTCTGTGGATGAAATCCTAATGTGCAACTATTCAAATGAAACCTCTTCAGGAGTATGCTCACATGGTGCTTTTAGTTTTTTCTCAATTTTTACAACTTGAAATTTGGATTTTTTTTTCGAATCTTGATTTAGCCCACTTCTGGGATTGAAACAATTAACCTATACTGGGTTTGTCTGACCGTGTGTGTGTGTGAGAGCCCTGTAAAGCTTTATTTGTTTATTTTATTTCCAGAAGGAAGGGGTAGTAGGGTATGGATACTTTCTGCTTCAATCTTCATGATTAAAGGCCAGCAACTAACTAAGTGACCTTTTTTTTTGACAGCATTTGCAGACCTGCTTAAATCAATGTGGAAGCCAGGGAATAGTGATGCTGTATCACCACACACATTCAAGACTCAAATCCAACGATTTGCACCACGATTTGTTGGTTACAAGTGAGTTTTTCTCTTGTGTGTGTCACCAGTTACTCAAGAAGCTGCACAATGCACCAGGGCTGTCAGATTTCGAGTTGCTGGGTATATACCAAAGGCAGGAAATTGAACAGCTAGGACGTTCTTTATGTTCATGTTTTATTTTTCTTTAATTTTGTGGATCTTGCTTATAGTAGCTACGGGAAGTTACTACCTCTGGCCGCGAGTGACAACCCTGATGCACCCAGATTCTTTTTTGAGGTGGATAAAAATTTCCAAACCTTTTAATTATTTTGTTAACTAGGGTTTAGGGTGTGTGAAAACGAACAGTAGGTTAAACTTGCACATTTGTGAAACTTGTAAATAATAATATTATTTGTGGTTTTGTTATTGTTTATAGTCAACAAGATGCCCAGGAGTTTTTACGCTTTCTTTTGGAAGGCCTGCATGATGACTTGAATCAGGTCAAATCCAAACCAAAGTACACACCTTGTGAATTTGACTATAAGCTCAGGTAAAATGTCTTTTAATCTATAGTGAAATTACTAGGTGCTAAGTACTGTATGGTATATGTCTGGAGTTTTTGTGAACATTGCGATCTTCCAACGTTTGAAATGATAATTATTAGATCCTGTGAAAATATACTTTCTGAAAAGAAAAACGTAAAAAAATAAATAGCAAATGGTAACTCCTTGGTCTCTTTTACATAATCAGTTACAAACAATGGTAGATGTCATCCTTTTCTTTTCAATGAATTGAATATACTTGATGAACACTTTTTTGCATCTCAAAGTTATTTTTAGGGAAGTTATCTATTAGATCAGGAGACTGTTTTAATAATTTATTATTACATGCCAAAGAACCCTGAATTGAGGAATTAATCATCTTTGCTACAAGGGTAACCTGCAAGAAAGCCCTCCGGGGTGCTCTGGCGGTGGGGCAGGAAAAGGAAGGAGAGCTTTCAACTACATGAACGTCTCTGGAATTTTAATATCTGCATAAAAAAAATCGATGCTTGGCACATGCTTTCACTTGTTTTTTTAATGTTTGTTTACATTTGGGCTCATTTTCCCTTTGGGTTGATTAGCAGAAATCTGACAGCTCAGTTGACAGGGAGCCACAGGGGAATAGGAGGTCAAATTCAAATTCGAGAGATGTAGTTGCAAGCTCTGCTCCCTTTTCCCGCCCCTTTGCCTGAGCCCCCTGGAGAGCTTGCTTGCGGGCTACTACAAGACTTTAGTGTGACCAGTTTTAGTTACTAACAGCAGCTTTACTTGTGTGCCTCACTGATCTAATTCTTAACAATGTAGTCTTTTCTAACCTACAAATACAGTCAGACCCAATTAATAAGGACACTGAGGGGGTCAGAAGTACCCTGAAATGTTATACGTCTCCACTCCTGTGGGTTAGGGGGTCGAGATAAGTGGCTTTTCAGACTAGGCCAGAGAAAGTGTTCTTATTAACGGGGTGTCCATATTAAGCGGGTGAATTTAGAGAAAATGTAAGTGCTTTCTTTTCCCAGTGACAAAGCATTAATTTTCTGTCTGCAATAATATAGTGTCTGTATTAACAGGTGTCCATCAAGCAGAGTTTGACTGCACAGCCACCTTTCATTGCCCCCTACTACTCAACTGGGGAGCAGTTAGAGGCAGCTGTATGATTCTTAGGCTAGGAAAGAACTAACATTAAAGTTTTCTGTTGCCACTTTTAGTCATAAAGAGAATGCAGAAAAGTCATGGAAAAGCTATATTTCCCGGGACAACAGTTTGATGACTGGTAAGTCATATGTTACCTCTGCATAAGCTACCTTGTATTTACTACACCTCACAACTGGATAATGGATTTGTTATGACATAGTATTTAATTTGATTTTTTATTCGCTCCCAGATTTGTTTGTAGGACAGTTGAGGAGCATGTTAACCTGTTGTACGTGTAATTACACATCAGTTACTTTTGATCCATTTTGGGATCTGTCTTTGCCCATTCCCCGGGTGAGTACAGAAGTTGTTTTTTGAAAGCTTATTATAATAAACAATTAGAACCGTGATGTCAGTGATAACAAAAACAACAACAACAACGACATAAGGCAAAACGTGAACCCTTCTCTGCAGACCGTTTTTTGCATCTTTTAGTACATTACTCTGCCGTCTGTAATGCGGCGTTATATGGAGGGTGTGAACAAAAGATGCTGATCGTTTTTCTCAAATTAATGTGGATGTAGACTGTGAGCAGTCTTTTTTTCCTTAGTTTTAGTGAGGGGAGTGTATGCGCGCGCGACTGGTGAGACATGAGAAATGGGGCAGACAGTAACGCGCGTGGTCATTTTCAAGTCTAGCGAGTTTACTCGACAGACTAAGAAAAAAGAGAGCCCTTCACCTCTTTGGCTTGGGAAAATTAAAACAGAAACAATATCCTCTCCCTACTCCTCAGCTCTATCACTAGCCTTCCAGACTTACCACGACTTGTTGCTGCTTTTACAGCAGTCAGGTTCTTTGTCCTACTCTGGAAGAAGGTCGATCGCTTCTGATGATCGAGATAGTGACATCATAGATTGCATGCTATCTTTCACTAAAGAGGAAGTCTTGGATGGTGATGAGAGACCTGTAAGTTAATTTTTACATCAATGTAAATATGCTTGGATCAATTTAGGTTTCTAGGAAACTGCCCACCTACCCCTCCCCTAAGTCAACATTATCACTTACTTCTCACTTAGGGCAAAATGTTGGCTTTGGGGAGGGGTAGGTGGGCAGTTTCCCCGAAATCTAAATTGATCCCATATGCTTTTACTTATCTGCATGCGTTCTGCTAGGGATATGCGCGCCATTCGATCCTTATTTTTCGTAGATTACCCTGGTTCGCAAGCACCCTGAAAGTCCTTGAAAATTGCAGTTGGTGCTGGAAAGTCCTTGAATTTCAATGCTAGCTTAATAGCTTAACTAAAACTCCAAAGAAAAAAGAGAAAACACAGAAAGACCTTGGGTAAAGTTACTCATGATGTGGAAGAACTAACAAACGCAGACTCAAGACTCTTTTTTGCACGGAGTGGAGTCCTTGAAAATTGGGTAATGTGTCCTTGAAAGTTCTTGAAAAGTGCTTGAATTATTTGTTCAAAAAAGGGTACCAACTCTGGATTACCTTGACGAGGTTAATATGCAGGGTTGCAAGTACACTTAATTTTGACTTCTCACAGCCTGGAACCTCAAATTTTACACTTTTTAATCTCAAGGCAACCTGAGAAAACAGCCTACATTTCGCGATGCCACTTCTAGTTACCCCGCGAAATGACGTCTGAGTAACGATAGTCTGCTACACAGCCGTTTTTAGTGGAGGAGCGTTGCGTGACGACACTAAAAACGGCTGTGTAGCAGACTAGAGTAACGAGTGCACCTGACAAATTCCACACTGATGATGTGTCACTACCCCGATCTAGGTAGTACTTCTCAGTGGATTTTCGTGTCTCCGACGGCAATTCGCGGGGCTGATCCCGAGGCTATTCTGGCCATGTTAGACCTGTGTAAGAGGGTTACACAGTTGTAATTCATTGTTAATATCTTTTAATGAACGATTCTGCAGGTTTTGACCCTTCTCAGCAAGCTCGTGAATTCAAGGTTTGCCTCATGCAGGCCCGGTAGCGTCAGCGTTACATGTTTATTAAAACAGTATTTTGTCGTTTTGCCCTAGACTTGTGACAAGTGCAAAGCCAAGAGAAAATCAACGAAGAAATTCTACATCCAGAGATTTCCTCCAATCCTTGTTCTTCGTATCCTTTGTAATCCTTCTATAAGTTTGAGATAAAGCTAACCTAGCACTATCTTCTCGCTTCAGGCAAAAAGTTGGGTGAGGGGAGGGGTGGTCGATTTGCAGCGATGATTATTCATAGGGCAACAATGTTGGAACAACGTTGTAACAAAATACGAATCGTCCCCTGTAATATCAACTTAGACTGCAAAACAGTCGGTTTTTTCTCAAAATCAGTAAAGAAATCGGCAAAGCGTGGCGTAAGAGTCTTACGCGCGAACTGCCCGAGCCTCAGTCTCCCCAGTGTCACTCTCTGTTTTTAGCCTCATGCCAGACCTTTTATTTGACTGCTCGCGCGTACTTGAATACGCAAAAATACGAACTGTTTTGCTGTCTAATATCAACTTAACGCTGATAAACAATAGTCAACGCCTACAGTGAAATAAAAGCCCAGAGTTTAGATCGCCGTAGAAGATTTTAAGGACTTAGCCTGTTCCAGGCGTTCAGATAGTAGAGCGCGGGAGAAAAATTTACGAAGAAAAAAAACTTGACTCTCTCCCCATTTACCGCCGTGCTCTACTATCTGAACGCCTGAAACAGGTTATCAAGGACTGCATTAGCGTGCTCTGGGATCTCACTTATTATAGAACAAATTTATTATCTGCTTCGTGTCCTGGTCGGTTTTACTTTAGGTAGCTGATTGAAAATTGTATAAGTGGTCTTTTTGCATTCAATGTTTTGTCCTTAACAGTATATTGCACAGATTTAAAGCGTTTCTCTGGATTCAGTTTCCGCTCAAAGCTTCAGTCTAATGTAGATTTTCCCATGAAGTTGGATCTTGCAGAGTTCTCTGCCGATCAAGGTAAGATCACTCTGAGGCTCATCAATAACAACCGTTTTGTGAGCAAAATCATCGCATACGCCCTAAACCGCCCCGGAAAAATTATAGCAGCTGCCAAGCGCGCGTGAGCTTATAACTGTTGCCATGCGCAGGGAACAGGTAGCCGAAGAGCACGGGAACCACGCACAACCCAAACGTGCAAGCAGTGTTCTTCACGGGGTCACGCTTGAACACTGCCGCCCGGTTAGTTCAACTGGACGAGCGCCGGTCTACCTACCGAGCGGGAGACTGCGAGTTTAAGCCCTGGCTGAACCACTACTCATTCTTAAGTTCTATAAAGAACCGAGAGGAAAGTACTGGCTGGCTTACTACGTGCGCACGCGTCCTCCAAATGTCTCCCTTCGCCCTAATCGGCGCCTGCTACGAAGGCTGCCCTTATGATTGCATTAACTCAGTCAAAATTTCGTTTTATTTTTCAGAACGCCGGTCAGCGGTTTACTCTCTTTACGCAGTCTCAAATCACTCTGGAAGCACTTATGGAGGTCATTACACAGCTTACTGCAAACATCCAGTAAGCAACGACTGGCATTGCTTTAATGATTCCCGGTAAGGAAGTCGTTGAAATATGTACATTGTGAAATGATTAACACCCAAACACAAAACTCGGCGGCAAAATTACTGCGTGAGAAAGGGGATTTTAATGAAAGGTGGTGGAATGTGTGAGAAACCTTTGAGGTCCCACGAGCTTTTTTAAATGAAATAAGGCTAAAAACCCTTTAAATCATACATGAGAATTGGTTTAAATGCCGCGTTGTTGCCCTCAATCAATTCGAATTTTCATTTTGGAACATTTTACCGTTCCTTTCTTGAATCCTCTCCTCTCTTTGGCTATTGAATGTTGGAAAAAAAAAGAAACTTCTCGTATCTTCCCATTTTGCGCAGAACGTTTGCGTAGCACCAAAAAAGGAACTTCTTTATTTAGTATACGCGTAGGGGGCATGCAGTCATTTCAAAAAAGAAAAGAAAGTGCAAGCAAAAAAAGCATGTGGAAGACAGTTAGCTGTTTAGAGTTTCTGACAACTGAGTCGATCTATTGTAAATGAGGGAGGAAATTCGCAGTGCCTAAGTTTATTCAGGAAATTTTAAGGAACGCTGTCGGGTTCAAAAGGCTAAGCTGATTATTTTTAATAGCAGTCTTTGGTGGGTCTAGTAAAACTTCTAAAAAGTAATTGAATACTGTCCAGTGTGAACAATTGAAGCGGCTAAAGACAACGCAATGGCTGAACAGAACCCGAAGCATCTTAGCCTGCGTAGCAAGCGTTTCCAATCGAGTTATGGCGCGAAATTAGAGCCGGAGCATGTTTCGAGTGCTAAGTAATCAACACTACCAGCCACGCACCAATCAGAAGCTGCGGTCGTGGGCGAACGCAGTTTCTCAAAATCGTGGGGTTTGCGGGCAAGCGTTTCCTTCCTTCCCCTCCCCCTCCGCTGTCATTCCTTTTTTTCGCTGTCGTCCCAACTTTTCTCGACGAACTCGCGCGGAAACGCTTGCTACGCAGGCTAGAAGCATCTACGTACTTTGGTCACGTTCTGTTATCTTATCTTTGTCTTTTTCTTCCTTTTTTTGTAGTGTGGATTCTTTGTCTTCGTCAAGAGTGCGGGGATCTCAAGCCTACATCTTGTTTTACGAGCAAGTGGGAACAAGTCCGCGAGAAAGTAGAAACAAATCTTCTCTCTGATGAAACGTTTTGTGACAAATGCTGGCATTTGTACCACAAAACACATTGTTTTTTAAGTTGAGGGTTATTACTGATTCATTTTTTAGTACCAAGCAGAGTATACATTAGCACGATTAGTCGGCCTCGCAGCCGTTTTTTGGATGTCACGCAACGCTCCCCCAAAAGAAAAAGTTCTTTTGGGGGAGCCTTGCGTGACATCCAAAAAACGGCTGCGAGGGAGACTAAGTATATATTCGACCACAGAATTCATTTCAGTTCTTGAGGCATTTTGTGAAATTTTATTGTATGGAACTGTGGACATTGGTCTTGTGGTAAAATTATTGTAACAAAGAGTGTTTTGGATGTGGAGTTTGACGATATTTTGACGTTTTGTGGGCGATATTTTTCAAGACCTTTTTTTGTACAAATGCACGTTTTTCTCGGGCAATAAAATTTAAGATCATTTTCATATTTTTCTAGTCAATTTCTGTGAGATAAAAACTTCTTTTGGTATGTAAAGATGAAAGCGTTCAAAATTTCCCTTACTTCCTCAACAGAAATTAACTTCTTCAAGTTGAAATAATAGAAATAAGAAAAAAGAACTATTGCTTGGAACAGTTTGGATCCAGCGAAAGAATGCTGGTTGTTTTCACTTAATAGTTCGCTCATATAACGATAACATTGAAGACTGTTTATATGTAGCCTCCCACGCAGGCGTTGCTCGTTTTTCATCCCTCCGCACAGGAGGGACAAACGAGCTCCCCTAAAAACGCCTACGTGGGAGGCTAGTTTATTTGCGGAAAGGACATTTTTAGTCTGTGATTTCCTAGCCTGTACACAGACGTCGTTTTATTTTTCTTTTCGTCCTTTTGGAAAACATTCGCGTGCCCGAGAGCGCTGGCGGTCAATAAATCCCCCGCGGTTTATTTTCTATCACGCGCGCTGGACAGACTTTCAAGAGAAGATAGAGGGTCTGTGAACAGGCTAGTGATTTCCATGAATAACTAGTAGCAACTCAATTAAGAGCAGAGCATTATACAGTTATTTTTTAACAAACTTATTTGAGGCCTATTCAGGCCACTGTTTTACGTGTATATACTGTATTATAATATAAAACAAATTTCATGGGTAATGTTGCCACAAGTGAAACCAGATGTTTTCCCCTCCTTTGGGCGAAATAGATTATTTATGAGATATGTGTGCATCAATTTTGGTAATATATTTGGATGGAGCGATACAGAGTACATTCATTCGTGAATAAATTATTGCACCAACCATATCTTCGTTGTCTTTTCTTAAGTGGGGATTTTTATCAGCTTGTTACCGGAGTGGACCCGTTGTCATTTGTCAAGAGTCTTTTTTCCACGCTTGAATGTGATTATAAACCACGCTTCAACTTATTTTGTAGACAACACAGGTTATAAACATTTGACATACTCTTTTGGTATGATCTGCCGAAGACAAATTTTTCGCGGATATAAACATGATATAGCAACTAGTCTTCCAACTCAGCCCTTTTGGTTAGCGTGATGTGGTCAAATCAGACTGGAGAAAAGGCCCCGACCTTCAGTTAGCCTGGGTGCGAAGTTGCATCCCGTCTTACGAGAGCTTCCTCGCCCGCAGGAACCTCCATTTTCTCATCCTCTTAGACCCAGGGGCGGTTAGTCGGGTCGATAAAATGTTCGTGGTGAAAGTTTTCTGTAAGATCGAGACGAGCTCGTCTCGATCTTACAGAAAACATTCAACACGAACATTTTATCGACCCGACTAACCGCCCCTGGGTCTCCGAGGATGCCATTTTCTCTGCATCCCTTTTCTGTTCCTTCGCTGCCTTTGCTCGCGTTTCCTTCTGCGCCCTCTTCGTAATACTGCAAAGCCTCCACTTACGTGACCGATACATTCTGAATTTTGTTTCACGCAGGCCCTAAAATCAGACGCCCTTTCGTAGCGACAGAAGTTCCCCGTTGAGCTGACTTGTGTAACACTGGGAGAGTGAGATGACCTGGGTACTAGACATTTGCGCCTGGTTAAATTTCGCGTTGCCATTTTTAGTTCGGGGTTGCCCAACTCATCAATTGACCGAGGCTATCTTTCGTGCTTTCGTACAATGATCCAAATACCTTCACCTGGTGGCTATGACAAGCTAGTGTATGAGCCGCTTTCAGATGATGGGTATACAGAAGGTGCAAACATCAACCTTGAAGACATTGACGAGGAAGACCTTGTCACTATCAAAACGTACGCTTGTGGTGTGAACTATGCCGATGTGTGTATTCGTTGGGGCCTGTACGAGTCAGCAAAGAAATTCGTCGGCTGGCCGATCACTCCTGGTTTTGAATTTAGTGGTGAGGTTGAAAGAAAGGGCAAGAATGTGAAAGAATATGAGATCGGTCAAAAGGTTTTCGGCGTGTCCCTTTTTGGAGGTTACACCGAGAGAATAAGGGTTCCAAAACACCAGATTTTTCCGCTGCCGGACAATTTGGACAGGTACGAAGCAGCAGCATTTCCAACAGTGGCTCTTACTGCTTGGTATGGAATGTTTGAACAGGCCAGACCAAGGCCTGGGAGCTGGGTACTAGTTCACTCTGCAGCTGGAGGGGTGGGGAGTATGCTGGTACAGCTTGCAAAGATCCATGGTTGTCACGTAGTGGGCGTGGTTGGTGCCAGTCATAAAGTTGATCTTGTCAAGAATTTAGGTAAAATAATCTGTTCATGTTGAAACTTCCGCTACCCCTTATCATTGTACAAGCATGTCATGTCATTCATTCGTATGGTGTGTTAATCCCAAATCCTAAATTCTGATCGGGGAATCCTGCATTCTGATTGTCCATATACTAATGTCTTGATCACTTATAGAGAGTGAGTATTCTTGTACAGAAATATAGAAGTGGTGAATGATTAAATCCAGTACATGTGAAGACAAAAAGATTCTTGTTTGAAAATCTGAGACTCAAAAACTTTGAAAGGATCATTTCATGACATCAACTCTGTTACACTTGATCAAACTGAATTATTTTTTGCTTTGTGCATGACCAGGTTGTGACCATGTCATTGACAAATCCAAGAATGATCTCTGGAAAAATGCAGAGTCTTTTTGTCCAAAGGGTTACCAAGTTGTGTTTGATGCAAATGGTGTGGCAACTTTACAGGAAAGCTATAATCATGTGGCCTCAGGAGGCCGACTGGTTATCTATGGTGAGAGCTTTTGTTAAATTATAGTTTCCTTGCCTAATTAAGGTGCACTGCAGTATGAAGCACCTATTACTGTTTCTTCTCTTCTTAAATGATGCAATTTGCAAGTACAGGGTTTTTTCCCGGAGGCATAATCACAGGATTACAGAGATGCCAACCTCTGGAGATCTAAAATCTGGAGACTCTCTTTCTTTCACTGCCCTCGGAATTTCAACAACACATGCTCAGGACATAAAACAAATTTTGATGACTGGCTCGCTTTGTGGGCGGGAGGGGGGGGGGATGGGTTTTTGATGTTGGGAGTGTTTCAAAAGAGACAGTCTCCAGATGTTAGATCCCCAGCGATTGGCATCTCTGATACCCCTGGGTGAAGTGGCAGAAAGTAAAGTATCTGAAGTTACAGATTGGTATGGTATTATGAATTTTCTTTTTCGGCAGGTTTTCACACAATGCTGCCCAAATCCAGTGAAAGTGCTAGTGGTGCTATAAGCATGTGGCAGTGGGTAAAGATGGGATGGAACTACAAATCAACACCTGTATTCAACCCTCTTCAGGTATTCCTGCTAACTTTCACAAGCTTACCAGGAATTTTTGATATTGGACTGCAAATAATCAAATCAAAATGCAAATCAAACTGCAAATCATCTTCACTACTTCGCAACATCAAAGATTTTAATATAACAAAGAGATTGCTCGCAGTGCCTGTAGTGCCTTGCTTTGCCAGTAAAATCAAGATGCTGGCAAATTTACTGTCAATTCTGTCATTCCGCCAAATTCAACAGCATTTTTCACTAAACTGGGCATTTGTGTCGGTTAACTTTTACTGGCTGTTCTTCACCCATTCTGCTCTTTCCCTTGTTTCCACCTGACATCTTTTCAGTGAGATGGGTGTATGTCTTTCTTCTGCATGGGGATTCATCGGTGTGGCACCAAAATGTAAGGTTTTTTGAATCCTTTTGGTGTGCAGTTGAGTATAGACTTTAGTCAGTCAGTGGCCTGCAAGTAACCTTTTTTGAGGACCCTGGTGGCTTCCCCTCTTTCCTTACCCACCCCCATACCCTCATGAGAGCTTGCTCACGGGCTAGCCATTTGGGTCTGTAATAAGTAAGGAATTGTGCTGCCTGGAAATAGGGGTCTGGATTGGTCTGCATTTGGTTATGTTTCTTATTGCATGTATTGGTCTAAAATATGATCTCCATTAAAAATATACAGCATTTGTGTATAAACGGTTTTCGTTTATAATTTGTCTCAAGACTGTCACTAAGATATTGATTACAACGTTTCAACTGCATACTGCAGGTCTTCATCAAGCGATAGTGTCCACCATGGTTGTTTGTGATTGGTGTATCACGAACCTTGCCCATGGTTGGCAGGTTTCAATCCAAATTATTTGTATTTGCCTTTCGTCTCTTCAGATGACTAATGAGAACAAAAGTGTCATGGCGTTCAACCTCAGCTTTCTCTTTGATCAGCGAGAACTGCTCAAGGAAAGTATGGCACAACTTCTTGGCTGGGTGAAAGAAGGCCGGCTGAAAGTCACCAAGGTTACAAAGTATCCGCTGAAGGAGGCAGGAAAGGCGCATAAGGATTTAGAATCAGGGCAGACAGTGGGAAAACTTGTTCTCACTATGGACGATTTTGAGCTCAAGATGAGTGAAGGATGTGAAGACAAAAACTGACGAGGCGTCAAACTGATTTACAATAATAAGCACAAGGATAATGAGTGGATTCTTAACTTCTTTAGTAGTAGAAGAGGCGGAGAAACTTCTGAGACGCTGAAAATCGCCTCCCGCCAGAAGACGCAACGTTGGGGAGCCCCTTTCTGCACGCTTACATATCCCCTGCGCTTGTTTATCTTTGAGATAGAATGCTTGCTTTTTTTTTAATAAATTATTTTATGATTTTTTTTTCCGGCGGAAAAATGAACTATTTGTACCGAAGAAAATTGTGAAAACAATATCTATAAATTATATTACATTTAAGAGGATATAAAAAAGAATCTTTTATTGAATGAAGCAAGCGTAAAAACATCATAATTTCTCTGTGTACACAGTCGACAATTTGTTATGGTCTTCAGCGCTCGCTCCATTTTCCAGAGTTTTTTATATGACATAAATATCAACCAGTGATAAAGCGTTTTTAAGGTGCCGGGAACTCCTAAACACGGTGCAATGAGCAAACAGCTAGAATAAGTTTCAAATGGAAAGAAAAATTCCATTGTTCATCAGGGCGGCGCAGGAAATAATAGCGTATTCCAGTCTCCGAGATAGTTGGGTCCTCGAAAATGAGAAAGCTCGAACCCGAAAATAAGACAGGAGGTACCCCAGCTATCGCTCCAGTCCTTTTAGTTTTCCCAGATCACGCGCTCATATTTTCGTGTGCCTTTCGCTTATGCGTCATCTTAACCTGGGACCAAGCTCCGCATTGGGGGGAAAAGGGAGAAAAAAAATTGGCGTGCGCAGACCACCGCTTGACTCGCTTTGCTCGCCAATATTTTTCCTATTTCACCCCGTTTTTGTCCTTTTCCTCCCCACCGGCGGAACCTGGTCCCAGGTTAGCGTCATCCCTACTATTTAAGGAGAAGCGAAGTACCGCCCTTACCATGCGCTCTCGCTTATCGTGCGCCTGCTACGCAGGCTAAAACGGTGTAAAGCACTTAGCTCCTTTGATATAAGCGGAGTGACAAGTACATTTATCATTGTGCGAGAGAAACGCAATTTTAGTGTTTCGACACTTTTGAATAGTTTTCTTTAAGCCTTTACAGCAGTTAAAGACACTATTTTCCCCTAAGAGATCGTCTGCTCGTACTAGGAGCAGCCATGGACTTAAGCCTCTTTAAACCCACTGTAAGAAAGATGTGTTCAAGTTTTCCTTTTTTCTTAAGAACTGCTAAATACTGGACTCAGCTCCTCCCCGATACGTCGTATTTCGTCCCTTGAAAAATGTCAGAACTACCTTAGTTATTTTATTTTTATTTTTATTCTACTTATTGTTGTACGTAATTTTTACTTATATAGTTTTCAAGTAGCTGGTCTGTTGCCTAACCGGCTTTTACCAACTTGATGGAGATGATGATGATGATGATGATGATGATGAGAGCGCGTGTGAAACTAAAACCCACGGGAGGTGCCCCGTCTCGTAAAATTCATCGAAACCAAAAAGTCAAAACCTGTGTGCCAGGCTATCTAAAGCCAGACTAAGAGACTCTAGGCAAAATTTTCGTAATTCCACAGTCTGTTACTTCAGTACTAGTATTAGAATTTACCGCAATAAAACTGACGCTTTGGTATGCATGATCACAAATAAAGTTATGTAAGGCCAGATTTATGAAATAATTTTTTCAAAGGTTAGATTTCCATAAAGGTTCTTAAGGCACTGAAATGTATCTTTCAAACGTTGAAGAGATACCTCTTTAAAACGACGTAGCGTATTTCCTCGAATACATGTAACAGCCTCATGTAATTCCCCATTTGTGGCTTTATAATTCCCAATGCATGCCTTATTTACTCCAAGGACATTGCATAAACGTATTCTTTCCCAATCGGCACAGCTAAAAGAAGAATATACATCCTTCATTTCTCAGATCTGGTTCGGAAGTCCTTTTCAGCTCAGTGATTGCGAAGAATGTGAAGGCATAATTGTTTATACCCTCAGGCGAGGATGTTGCAAACGTTTGAATAGGTCACAAGAAAATTATGACGCAGTTGCTTTTTGAAACAGTTCATTCTATTATTGCTTTTAGAGAGAGTGAAAATAGAATAAAAGTTTAAATGACTAGAGTAATTTTGCCGTAGGATGTTACGTGAAATCAGTGTAAAACGTTCGGCTTCGCTGAATTCCAGAATCTCTGAGAACCATGGCCACAGAATATTATTTGATGCCGATCAAAGAGTGCTTTCGTTTATGTGTTTACAGAACAATAGAGTTAATGAACAAAACGACTTCTTTACGATAGCTTTTCTTTTCTGCACCAATCCTTGACTTCAAACGCGAATTTCGCGGAAAGTTTGTCACAAACAAATCGATCGTTTCCATGAGAACGCCTTAGACGTGACGTCACGGAATGAAATCAACGTGATCTCGCGAAAAGAACGAATTTTCATTACAAAACATTCATCCGGATTTATTCTTCTAATTGAGGAATACTTCATAACTTAATCAAGAGGCACACTCCTTGAATTGTTGTAGTACTGAAAACCGTGAATTTTGCAGAAATCATCAGTGTCTTTTTAGTGAATGTTTTCTAAGGCGAGTGACTGTTTGGAGGTTTTTTCCTCCGTTCAACATGTCAACTAATTTGCTTCTTGCTGAGTGCAGCTGGAATTTCTGCAGACAGCAGTTGTTGCGGGCAACAAATTTATAATTACGGTTTCCTTGAGGCTCTTGCCTCGTTCGAGGAACACGACAAGTGTTAAAAATGTGGATTTTAAACATGATAAACTCTAGTATTCCAAGGAGCGGGAATCTGCGAGCCAGTGTTCTTATCGTGTTTGGATTACTTCTTGTCTGTTTCACCGGTGAGATAAAAATCCACTTATAATTGAAGCTTGTGCCCTGACTTTTGTGCCTATTACAAAACGACGTCTTTGTTTCATTGGGAGATCTCAATACTCGATCTTAATACGATTTGTTTCTGTTATTTCGCAGATTTAGCAGGCGCAGCTTGTGATTGTGAGACTGAATGTTCTTGTAGTAAAAGCAACTGCACGGCGGGGGAATATTGGTCTAGAGCTGGTTGTGTAGAATGCCCAGCCGGACACTTGTAAGTGTAAACGATCAGTATTCTTATATTTAACCCTACATTGGAATTATTAAGTCTTTAATTAGAGAAAAGAACATGCATAAAGGGTTGTGTCGACGTAAGTCTTGCCAAGTATAACTGGCCGGACATTCTTTGCTGCCAATTTCCTTTCTTTGTATGCTTTGATGTCGTGTTGTATTGTGGTCAATGTAGTTGCATAATATCTTGTTTTAATGTCAATTGGATATCAGGTATCTCCTTGAATCTAACGTACGATATTCTGTCGTCTTTTTATTAGCTGTCTTGGGAATGAAACTGCCCCTCAACCTTGCCCAGAAGACACAGAAAACCCAAACACTGGGGCAACTAATTCTTCAGCTTGTACGGTAAGATTATTATTTGTTCGCAAATTATTGTTTTCATTAGTGTTTCTAAAGGAAATATTCTTTATTAAACACTTGTTTCCTAGCACCAGCCGAATTGTCTAATTAACTCAAAGCTCATTCTGATCTTAATGTAAAAATTTTATGGATAGCGGTTAAAAAAATGTAATAAAAATCGAGGCGCGTAGTGCAGTCGGTAATTGATATTGTCACTCAACGATTGCGTTGTCATCTTCCGGCCATACTCCGACCTTGTAAAGTAGCTAACAAAATCACGCTACTCTAATATGAGAGCAGCACTGTCTGCAGTGTCTACATCTACTCAAAAATGTTCGCCTGTGAAAATCATTTTAAGAGGTGATGACGGTTCATCCATTCCCAATAATTTTGTTATATGATAAAATAGTTTTTAGTTTCATTGTGAAGTCTATTACTGGATTTAAAAATTCGGATTTCAGACTCATATCTGTTCTTGCAGGTGGGTTTCAGAGAAGGAAAACCATCTTTGGATCCTGGGAAAGAGGGGTGGGGAGGAGAGTTCTTTTGAATGCTCCAAGTGAGGGTGATGATCAAAAGATTTTTGGGGGTTCAAAATTTTTTATTCTGGAACTCTTTGGGTAGGAAAATGTGGCAATTAGTATTTATTTGGGTATTGGATTTAAGAAGGGATTTTTGGGCATTTGAAACAATTTGAAGATTTGTGAAACCGCGCATGTTTCCCAGCCGCTTAGTTCAACTAATAAAGTATTTGTGTGATTGTTTATAGAAACATTACACTTCATCCAGGGCTGCCATTGAGTTTTAAAGCAGCCGTAGCAAATGAAGATTCACCCCTAACATCTCACAAAAATTTATAGTACCACCTTTTGCTATCCACTTTGATCACCCATAACATCAAGTGAGTTTAGCCGTAACAGGTCAGGTGTTACGGGTTACAACCCTTAATGACAGCTCTGGGATCTCACAATAAATGTTCGATAACACTCGTTATCCATACTCAGCCAGTGTCTGGTGCTGTATCCATTGGGGTTTCATTTTATTTCAATGATTTCTCATGCATTGTGTCCATTGCACAGCACGTCCGCCTTTATCATCACAGAAATTCCCTTTTACTGAAGTGAATTCTCAGGCTTGGAAATTTCGACGGCATGTAGCTTTCAGGGGGTAAATTTCGTTCAGAAGGTTTTGGGGTTTGTTGGAAGTGCTACGGACTTTTTTGTTTTTGACTTTTGCCTCGATTTGATAATCCCTGTTACTTGAAATCTGGAGTATCCCCCTCTTTGGCTTTGGATTTTTGTGTTTGATTACGGTAAGCCCAATAGCAAGGCCTTGGCTAGTCAAGGGGGGGACTTGGTGCACATGTCCATCCCTCGCCTTTCTTCAAAGTGTATAGCGTGTTTTTTTTTTTTTACTGAATATTGGATGCAATCCTTACAGGCATGTGCTTCAGGATTAAACAGCACTGCAGGATCCATATCATGTGACGTTCCTTGTCCTGCCGGTTACGACTGCACAACGTCACCAGGGAATGTGACATTGTGTGCAGCAGGAACTTATTCTAATCATGGAGAAGGAATATGTCGCCCTTGTCCTAGTGTTAAAGTGTGTCCAGACCCATCGCAGCAACCTCAGGTATGCTTTTATTGATCAATTACAGTCAAACTTTTACACAATAGTTTCTGTGACAACAACTTATAGGAGGCCATTGTGTAGAGTGCTTGTAGAACTTTGCTTAGATGTAGAGAGTTGAAATAGAGCTTATATTAATTTCATTAGGTTGTAAACTTAGTACAGTCAAACCCTGCATTGCGGACACCTGCCTAACACTGACACCTCATTATTACCGACAGTTTGTTTTGTCCCTGGGGAAAGAAAGCCCCTTACATTCTCTTTAAATTCAACCCACTTAATACGGATACCCTGTTATAGCTTGCGAGCAAGCTCTCCGGGGCGCTCTGGCAGCGGAGTGGGAAAAGATAGGAGAGCTTGCAACTACGTCTCTGGAATTTGAATATCTGCATTGAAAAAGTCGATGTGAAATGCTGATTGGTGGAGATGACATTAGTAATGACATCATTACCCTTGGCGCATGCTTTCATGTGTTTTTCAATGATTTTTTGTATTCACGCTCATTTCCGCTTCACGCTGATTGGCGGAAATCTGACAGCTCAGTTGATGGGGAACTACCAGGGAATTGGAGGCGGAAATAAATTCCAGAGATGTAGTTGCAAGCTCTCCTTCCTTCTATTCCCGCCCTGCTGCCAGAGGGCCTTGGAGAGATTGCAAGCTAACCCTGTTAATATGAACACTTTCTATGGCCCCGTCAGTGTCCGTATTAATACGGTTTGACTGTAATACAAGTCTCTTGAAAATTGTGTTAACCCTGTAAGTCCCAATAGTGACCAAGATCAATTTTGTCCTATCAATATCCATACATTATCAACAGATAAGTTATGAGAATTAATAAAATGATCACCTAAGTAAAAATGCCTTGATCTTTTAACAAATTCTCTCAACTCATTCATGAAGGAAATGTATAGAGATCAGTTTGGAGAATTTGTATGTAGATACTGGGGCTTAAAGGGTTAAAGCCCAGTCAAAATGTGCTGGCAGCTTTCAATTTTGCTTCTCCTAGAAGAATATTTGTCACTATTCAACACTTAATCATCAAACTGGTTTTTTTCTTCACAGTACTGCCCAGGAGGATATCAGCCTGATGTTTCTCAAACAAAATGTGATCCTTGCGAGGCAGGTAAATTCTCATTCAATGGGACATCATGCCAGGCTTGTGCCACTGGAAGCTATAGCCTTGGAGGGGCAGCAGAGTGTACTGTCTGCCCTGCTGGACACCAGTAAGTATGCTGATTTATATCAAGAAATATTCAAGTTAACATTATTCACCAATTAAGGGGGCCCTTGAAAAAAGCCCAAAGTGACTTTTGGATGGACTCGTAGATTCTTTCTCCGAAAAGATGAAACTCTGCATGTACACTGTACACTGTAGCTTCTTTTACCTTCAGTTTCTCACCTTTAGCCTGGGCTAAATCTATATATTACTGTTCTTTCATTTACAGATGCTCCAATCAAACCATTGATCCAGTCAGATGTAATCCTGGTGAATATGCACCTGCTGGTGAGACCAACTGTACACTGTGTGAAAAAGGATTTCGCTGTCCAGATGTCCCGTTAGCAAGTCCTTTGCCATGTTTTAATGGCACATACACAGATTCTATGGGGCAGACAGAGTGCAAGCTCTGCACTGCAGGAAATTTTTGTCCATTCGCTTCACAAGGGGAGCGGCCATGTGAGAATGGAACTTACAGTAAGAATGGATCGTCGGTATGCACTGAGTGTCCAGGTGGACATAGGTGAGTGGTGAATCTGCCCTTTTACTTTTGATGTAAAACAGTGAAAAACTTTGAACCCTGCAAGAGTCATTTCTAAAGTAGATGGTGTTGACATTGACTGACATTTCAACACCCCGTGTGGCAGTCATCTTCAGAGTTTAAGTGAGTTGTATCATGTCAGTTGATGGTATTGAACTCTGGTTATTGACCTGATTACTCAATTAAGCTGCAATGTCATTAGCGAGGCGCAAATCTTATTTAGAGTCTTTATATCCTATAATATCATGGCTTAACTGACAGATGACCAATGACATTGTCATTACCATGGATACCTGAAACAATAACACTTTCTGTGCCCATTAATTAGCATCTATTTTGAGATATCCTGAATGAATGCAGTTATGATATTTATTATTGACCGGGCGCTGCCTAATGAAATAACTTCGAACCTTTAAGTGACAGGTAGGCTCTGTCCTTAATTTTACCCAGCTTACTTTTCACGACTGCACCTTATCCATTTGATTTGACTGCATTTTTTGGGACTTACTTTTGACTTTTTTTCAGGTCAGTCCTTGATCTTGTATTCATCAACTTTAATAAGATTCATTTTTAATGTATTGTTTAATTTTCTTTAAGTTGTGCTGATTCAAGTGCAGATCCTGTTCAGTGTCAAAATGGTACCTATGCACCATCAGGAAGCCTTGCATGTCTACCTTGTCCTGAGGGAGCTCAGTGCTTAACACCAGGGCTGTCAGAATACGTACCTTGTCATGACGGTACTTATCTGTTGACAGATGCAAACAATGTAACCAGTTGCCAGAGTTGTCCTCCTGGAAAGAGGTGTCCAAATCCAAATCAGGCACCAGAGGACTGTCCAGATGGAACTTACAGCAAGGGTGGGACAGTCGCATGCACTGTGTGCCCAGGAGGCCATAGGTGGGTCTTTAAGTTTAAATAACACAAATGTCTGGTTTTCAATTTGAGTAGCAGGCCTAGTTCCTGGAAAGCAGGGGCTGTGTGTATGTGAACAAAGGTGTGCTTATTGTACTTCTTGGGGTGCATTTTGTGGATTGCTATCACTTGGGTCAGTTTGCTTAAAACTAAAATGATGAAATAGAAACATTATTAAAAACGTTATCTGACAAGAGATCACAGTATACAACCATGGATAAAAGTTAATTACAAATCCATAAATAAAAGACTATTTTGGAAACAATATATAAAGCCCTAGACTGCGTTTAAAAAATACCTTATGCAATGCTTAAAAGAAGTAAAAAGTGTCTCTTTACTTTTCCTGACACATTTGTGATTTGTGCCCCGCTAATGGCAGTCTTTAACTCATGTTTAATTGTTCTGGAGCCTCTTACACACAAACTAAAAAAATCACTTCAATAGTTTTTGTAGTATCTGTTCCAGCTTTGTAGGGTGTTAGGCCATCAAATGAAAGGAATTCCTTGTTGCGTACTCAATCAATTAATCAGTCAGTCAATCAATCAGTCAATCAATCAATCAATCAATCATCTTTATTGTGATTAAAAAATGTCAGTGTCAGATAATTTGCTTGTTTGAAAATTGATACCTTCTAGATGTGAAAATGGTTTTAAGACACACCCTCAAAACAACACCTTGGTACAGTGAACATTGAAGTGCTAACATCATGCTTTCATCATCATGTTGTCGTATCCTCTAGCTTATTACAGCACAAAGATGAGAAAACATTGTTTTGTGTCCTTGTTAGTGGAAGTTTAGAAAGAATTTTCTTTTGTTTCCATTAATGGGTGTCCACATTAAGCAAAGGACTTTCCACATGGTGTGTATGGGTGTGTGTGGACCAACTGTACCTTTGAGGGGCGTTTCCAAATTTTCTGACCTCCCCCACTTGACGTACCCTTCAGTCCCTGGGATTGGCAGAGCCTTAGTGGCACTCACATCCCACCAACATAGATGGCCTCAGTTTTCTATTCTTCTCACAAATTCCACTGGATAATCTCTCTTTTTTTCAGATGTCCTGTTAAGACAGATGATCCTATACCTTGTGGAAATGGAAGCTTTGCTCCAGAAGGGAGCACTTACTGTCATGGCTGTCCAATTGGATCCCAGTGTCCCTCTGCAAAACTTGCATACCACCAACTCTGTGCAAATGGTTCATATTCACTAGTTGTGAATGCCACAAGCTGTCTAGAGTGTCCTCCAGGTTTCAAGTGTCCTAACCCAAATGTGGAGCCAGTGGAGTGTGAAAATGGCACATACAGTAAGGCTGGGGCCACCCACTGTGTTATATGTCCAGGTGGACACAGGTAAGCCGTAAATTGTTGATGATAATCCAATAACTACCCACCTTTGAATAATAACCTGATTTGATGAGTACCCCTCTGTCAACCCATATATATAAGTTTGAAATGCAGTACATATTCACAAGTGAGTTTTGCAATTTTGTACTTAAAAATTCCTCTATGATTAATAATAGGTGGTGGTATTAGTAGTAATGTAGTTCTCAGTATTAATCATATTCCTTTGTGTAATTCTCTAACCTTGTACCACTTTCACATAAAACCCACTAGTGCATTTATACCAACTCTCCTAGATACAGCACTAATCTCCCGCTCTCCTGTACAGATGAAATGGACTTTTGAGCACTTTTGTGCTTTAGTTTGAAATTTAGCCCCTTTTTTTTCAAAATAATAACTTTTTAATATTCATTGTACAGTTTCTGGGACATTTTTGCAGGTATTTATCACTAACAAAGATTATTTTGTCATTGCAATGATGAAAATGAATTTTGAAAGCATGTAGGTCATGTAAGACTTCATATAATGTCCTAAGCCAAGGCAGCTGGGTCAATTTGTGTGCAGGCACACAAATTGACACTCCACAGGGAGTGGTGGGCTGTTGACATTCAGAGGGGGAGGGGGGGGGGGGTGTAGTGCAGAATAGAGAGTCTCCAGATTTTAGATCTCCCTGGAGGCTGGTATCTCTGCCAGCGAACTAACTTGGTGTCTGTATTCGTCCATAGCTGTGCTAACAAATCAGTAGGTCCTGTTGTATGCCCTGCAGGAAGCTTTGCACCATCAGGAAGCCTAGAATGCCAACCATGTCCGCTGGGATCTCACTGTCCATCGAATACTTCAGCTGTCCACACACCCTGTGCACCAGGATCTTATGCTAATGAGACATCGTTACTTGAGTGTCGTCCATGCCCTGCAGGGTTTCTTTGTCAAACTCCGGCGCTGTCTCCTGTGGCCTGTGAAAGTGGTACTTACAGCAAAGGCAGTGCTGCTAACTGTACTGTTTGTCCTCCAGGATTCAGGTACGCAGAATACATAGAAAACCCATCACAGCTGTATGCATTCTATAATGTAGGCTTTTTCTGTTGGTCTTTTGACATGTTGAGAAAATTACTTTTGAGGGTTCAAGGAAATTTGTTTCTTTTTCCGGTCAGGTGCCCTAACAAAGACTCAGACCCTATACCCTGTAATGCTTCAACATATGGACCAGGTGCAAGCACAGAGTGCCACCAGTGCCCGGCAGGATCGGAGTGTCCATCAGCAAAACTTTCAACTCATGTGCCCTGTCGTAATGGAACGTATGCAGATTCTGAAGGAAACTCAGCCTGTCTACAGTGCCCTGCAGGTTTTACGTGCCCTAATCCTGCAGCATCTCCTGTGCCATGTGAAAATGGGACCTACAGCTTTAAAGGCGCTGCTTTGTGCAGTGTTTGCCCTGCTGGTTATAGGTATTATGTCACCTGAAATGTTCCATGTTAATTAAAATTGATTTATCACTGTTTTTCATTATTTTCCATATAAAACCAAAAAGGCTATGATTGAGTTTTGATAGTAGTAGAGAAATAAAAAAGAAGTAGACTGCTTGAAATGGGCCTTTTGTCTTAAAATCTGTCCTTAAGTTGTTATTCAAGCACTTGCTCACACAACCTGGCAGTGAAAATGAGAAGGGATGGGAACAAGGAAGCACACCCAGTCGTCTCGTCCCAAGCCTTCCTTTTCTAACATTTTTCCTGTAAGCTTTTAAGGGATTACTAATTACTGTTTATATTACAGAGGAAACTCTTCTCTGCCCTAAATGAGAGCCCTTAGTTACTGATTCTGAATTTACCTTTTGATACCGTACTTAATTATTTCTTCTTAATTACAGCTGTCAAAATAAAGCAAACCCAGTGGAATGCTCGAATGGAACTTATGCACCAGCTGGGAGTATCCAATGCTTTTCTTGTCAAAAAGGAACCCATTGTCCAACCAATGGCTTACCAATGTATGTTCTATGTGCTAATGGTACATATGCTGATGAGGAAGGATTGAGTGATTGTAAACCATGTGACGCAGGCTTTCATTGTCCGAGCGTTGGAATGGAAGTTCCTTTAGTGTGTCCTAATGGAACATACAGCAATACCACAGGTGCCTTGGAGTGCATTTTGTGTCCGGCTGGCTATAGGTGAGTTTCTGGAAGAGCCACTCAGAAGCTTTTCAGTCTGTAATAACGTTTGTATGATGATAGTTGTGAAATGTTGGTTTTGATGTTTGATTTTTAACTGTAAACTGATTTACCTCTCTTTGCCTGTTCAGTAGTTGCCTGATCTCATAATTTTAGTGCAAGCAGTTTGGCTGGTGATATTCCACCAAATGACATAGTAGACTAGAATTAAGCACTCAAACATACACCAAACACATGCAGCAACTACAGCCAAATCCTGCTTTACGGACACCCGCTTGGTGCGGACATCTCATTATTATGCACAGTTTGCTTTGTTCCCAGGGAAAGAAAGCCCTTACGTTTCGTCTAAACTGAACCCACTTAACACAGACACTTTCTATGGCCCTCTCAGCATCCATATTAGTAGGGCTTGCCACAGTTGTTACTAAAATGTTAAAGGGGCTGTGTCACGGCAGTCCAGTTCATTTTGTTTTATTTTGCCAAATATATTACTCGCCCTCACTATGGAACTTAAAGGAGGCAAAGAAATTACATGTAAATGACAAAATCAGAGATTAGAGACACACAAATATGTCCCCTGAGCATTATTTTTGAAGCTGCAAACAACAGAGATAAACTTTGAAAAACTGTTAGGCTGAACAGTTTTCAAAAACCCTAATTTCAATCCGTTTCAATCTTCTTCAGTTTTGCCCATCCGTGGCAGCTGTTGTATCTGTTGTGTCATTTTAACCTTCCTTTAATGTTTTAAGCGGTTATTTTTATGCTTCTTTGAATTTAACGGGCATTTTGCAATAACCTAATTTGGCTGAATTTCGTGACACAGCTCCTTTAAGGCATGAACATGAAAGTCACTAAATAAATGTTACTGCACCTCACTTGATTTACACTAACTATAATGTACCCGCATTTCCAGTTGTGAGGGTAAATCAAACCGAGTGGAATGTCCCGCTGGAACATTTGCTCCAGCTGGGAGTGACAAATGCAAGGCTTGCCCAAAAGGAGCCTACTGTCCAACGACTGGGCTGGAGACTTACACTCTGTGTGCTAATGGCACTTATTCGGATGCTGAAAACCAACTGGAATGTAAGCTCTGTGGTGCAGGGTTTAGATGCCCAAGTATTGGAATGGAAGCACCTTTAGTTTGTCCCAATGGGACATACAGCAACATTACCGGTGCTCTGGATTGTATTCTGTGTCCAGCGGGTTATAGGTGAGGTTCTTACTATTAACCGTATTCAATTTAAGGAACTTTAATATCTTTAACTCAGCACATTTATTAATCAGGTACAACGCATAATTTGTAAAAAAAAATGCACTTTGTTCGGGTGTCAATGTATTTAGCACGAAAGTACTAATTGAGGACAATATTTTTACATCTACCACTGGACGCGGAACCGCCATTTTTGGGTCATCAGAACCACGTGAAGGTCTAGCTGTTTGCAGGGCAAAGGCAGTACCTTCATTTCTTGGTTATTGTGAGACCCTAAGTGTTGGTCCGACCCCAGGAATCGAACCCGAGACCTCCCCCTCTGCAGTCAAGTGCTCTACCGACTGAGCTAATCCTGCTTCAGTCAAGGAAATTGTGGAGAGACTAATGAACAGGACAGTTTTAGTGGTAGATTTTAAGTTTCAGAACAGTCGACAAATTAATCCAAGGTTGCACCAATCAAACACCACAAGCTGATCTTGCACTCTTGAAGTTTGATCAATAATTTTTATATATTGCAACTGCACTTCATCGCACCTTGAGCCATCAGTGGATACCGTAGATCAAGTGGAGGAGACTGATTGGATAACTGGCAAAGGCAGAACTGTACTTACTAATTAGTCAAGCACACAGCACCATGAAGTGATTGGCCGTCCAGCACTCTAATAGTCACATCGTTCTTCCAGCTCAAGAAAGCTAACACAGCACTTCATTCCAAAAATTCAGCAAACTCTAGATGAATCTGCAAAAGCACTATTCAAGCACAGTACAGCAAGCAGCCAGTTTTTTTTCACAGTCGGTACTGCAAAGTTTACCGTTGTCCTGCACAGTTAACCATTGTCTTACAACTTCAGCACTTGCACCTGAATGACGTTATTATCAGTGAGGGAATTTGAAAGTGCACCAATGAAGAATAGTTTGTTAATTCGGCAAATGCAGTCATATTTACGATGGTCTTACATGGCTATCTACCACAGTTGCAACCGTAACGTCTACACCAGTAAAGCACCATTTATGAACTCAGCACATACGTGGAGATAATCGTATCTTTATTGGTTATGTTACTCAATTCATACTTGCATTTTTAGTTGTGAGAGCAAAACAGATCGTGTGGAATGCTTCGCTGGGACATATTCACCAGCTGGCAGTACTAATTGTACAAGATGCCCCAAAGGAGCACACTGTCCAACCAAGACACTTGAAAAATACATTCTTTGCGCGAATGGCACATATTCTGGTACAGAAGGCAGCTTGAATTGTAAACCATGTGACGCAGGCTTTCGATGTCCGAGTGTTGGAATGGAAGCACCGGAAGTTTGTCCTAATGGAACATATAGCAATACGACAGGTGCCTTGGATTGTATACTCTGCCCGGCAGGTTATAGGTGAGATTAAGTACATTCTGTGCACTCCAGATGAATTTGGAACTGCAACTGTCAAGCACAATGTGCTTCCTCAGCTTCCAGGGACACTAAGACGGATTTGAGCCGCACATTGTACTCTTAGACCTTCATGACTTGCACTTGAATGACGTATGAGGGAATCCTAGAAAGCACCAATTAACAGTTCTTTTAACTCAACAAATGCAGTCACATTTTGGACGCCACATCTTGGTGATTTCACTCTACCACAGTTGCACTCGAATTGATATTTTATCAGCACCTTGATTTGCAATGTCCGCACTCATCAAGCACCGTCAATGTATTCAGCTCTTGTGTGGAGATGATCATATAATTAGTGGTATTGCGTGTTAATCAATACATAATTGCATTTTCAGTTGTAAAGGGAAGACTCATCGATTAGAATGCTTGGCTGGGACGTACTCAGCAGCTGGAAGTGATGAATGTACAACCTGCCCCAAAGGAGCGCACTGTCCAACCAAGACACTTGAAACATACATTCTCTGCGCTAATGGCACGTACTCTGATAGAGAAGGCAGCTCGGATTGTACGCTCTGTGATGCAGGCTTCAGATGTCCAAGTGTTGGAATGGAAGCGTCCTTAGTTTGTCCTAATGGAACGTATAGCAATACCACAGGTGCCTTGGAGTGTATACTCTGCCCGGCTGGTTATAGGTGAGATTCGGTAACCTTCAATTGACACTTGATGAATCATGAAGAGCACCTATCAAGCACAATTTGCCTCTTCTACAATCAGGGTCACTTATTGGCACAACTGGTTCTGCACATTGTAGTCATATACCACAAGAAACTTGCACTTGAACCACTTATGTCCATGATAAGGGAATCGTAGAAAGCACCAATCAAGAACAGTTGCTTTACTCAACAAATACAGTTAGATTTTGGATGGCACATCTTGGTGATTTCACACCACAGTTGCACTCGAATTGATTTGTTATCAGCACCTTCATTTACAACGTCCGCACGTATTGAGCACCGTTAATGTATTCAGCGCATGCGTGGAGATAATCATATAGTTAGTGGTATTGCATGTTAATTCCTAATTACATTTTCAGTTGTGAAGGCAAAACGCATAGAGTAGAATGTTTGGCTGGGACGTATTCACCAGCTGGAAGTGATGAATGTACAACCTGCCCCAAAGGAGCGCACTGTCCAACCAAGACACTTGAAACATACATTCTCTGCGCTAATGGCACGTACTCTGATAGAGAAGGCAGCTCGGATTGTACGCTCTGTGATGCAGGCTTCAGATGTCCAAGTGTTGGAATGGAAGCGTCCTTAGTTTGTCCTAATGGAACGTATAGCAATACCACAGGTGCCTTGGAGTGTATACTCTGCCCGGCTGGTTATAGGTGAGATTCGGTAACCTTTAATGGACACCTGATGAATCATGAAGAGCACCTATCAAGCACAATTTGTCTCTTCTACAATCAGGGTCACTTATTGGCACAACTGGTTCTGCACATTGTAGTCATATACCACAAGAAACTTGCACTTGAACCACTTATGTCCACAATTAGGGAATCTTAGAAAGCACCAATCAAGAACAGTTAAATTTTGGATGGTACATCTTGGTGATTTCACGCCACAGTTTCACTTGAATTGATACGTCGTCAGCGTCTTTATTTGCAACGTCTGCACCAATCAAGCACCATTTATATACTAAGCACATACGTGGAGATAATCGTATTATTGTTGGTTATGTTACTCAATCCATACTTGAATTTTCAGTTGTGAAGGCAAAACAAGTCGAGTGGAATGTCCGGCGGGGACTTATGCGGCAGCTGGAAGTACTAAATGTACGAAATGCCCCAAAGGAGCGCACTGTCCAACCAAGACACTAGAAATGTACATTCTCTGCGCTAATGGCACGTATTCTGATACAGAAGGCAGCTCGGATTGTAAGCTCTGTGATGCAGGCTTTAGATGTCCAAATGTTGGAATGGAAGCGCCCTTAGTTTGTCCCAATGGAACGTATAGCAATACTACGGGTTCCGTGGAGTGTATACTCTGTCCGGCTGGTTATAGGTGAGGCTGAGTATTCTTTCATTGGCACATTAGTTTTGCACATCATCAGTCTTATATAAATGAAAGAAAGTTCGTGAAGACCAAAGAAATTCATTGTAGATTATATTTATTCACTCAGTCAATGGCGGCGGCGAGCCTTTTGAGGCTGTCCATAATAACTTTTAACACTCCTGATGATGTCGAAAAAGAGGTACAATAAAATTTATAATGTATTGTCTTTGATATATTTTTGTCTTTGCACCACTAACCTAAAGCACTATTAGTCTATTTACCAACGCAAAATTGTGTTGTGTAAAATAGCAACTGCATGACTTTTCCGTGACTGGAAATCTGTCCTGCATATCTATTTAAAATCCTTTTTTGTTGTCCACTCTCTTCCCTAAAATACAGTCACAAACGATGTCTTTGAATCATCAATTGCACCACTCATTCACTGATTCATGCATCTATCAGACGGTTTTTTTGTATTTTACATGTATAAGTGAAGATTTCACTTATACCACGTAGGATTAGGATTTAGCTCAGTCGGTAGAGCGTTTAACTGCTGAGCAGGAGGTCGCGGGTTCGATTCCCGGGGCTTGACCAATAATCAGGGTCTCAAAATAACTGAGAAATGAAGGTACTCCCTTTGCACTGCAAATGGCTGGACCTTCGCGTGGCTCGGCCGACCACGTAAAATGGTGGATCCATCTCCAGTGGGGGACGTAAAAATAGTGTCCCCAATTAGTACTTTCGTGCTTAATACATTGACACTCAAAATAAAGTTTCAATGTTAATTCCAATGCATCTCGTAATTGGGGTCGAAAACGTTTTCTGGGAAGAATTTTGGTAGATTTGTCTTGATATGTTTACTGTGTTAAATGCAATTCGTCATATAACATAATTCAAAGCACTGTTAAAACACATTGGTATCTGCACGAAGCAAGCACCTTTTATTCGTACGTGGAGCTCATTCGTGGTTTCATCTTTGCATTGTATTCGTGCTAAACACTTCTAGCTTGCCATTTGTCTTGATATGTACTGTGTTAAATGCAGTTTGTCAGATAACGTAATTTAAAGCACCGTTAAAGCATGAAGCAGGCACCTTACATTCGTACATGGAGCACAATCTTGGATACATCATTGCATTGTTCTTGTGCTAAACCATTCTACCTTGCCATTTGTCTTGGTATGCACTGTGTTAAAGGCGATTCGTCATTTAGCGTAATGCAAAGCACCACTTTAACACATCAGCACCTGCACGAAGCAAGCACATTTATACATTCGTACATGAAGATTCTTCGTGGATGCATCATTGCACTGTTTTCGTGCTAAACACTTCTACGTTGCCATTTGTCTTCATATTTACTGTGATAAATGCAATTCGTCAGTTACCGTAATGCAAAGAATCGATTTAACACGTCAGCACCTACACCAAGCAAGCACCTTACATTCGTACGTGGAGCACATTCGTGGATACATCATTTCATTGTTTTCGTGCTAAACACTTTTGCCTCGTGTTTTAGTTGTTTGGGAAACAACTTTACAGAATGCTTAGCTGGTACCTATTCCGGAGTTGGAAGTAGCGAATGCCGATCGTGTCAAAAGGGAACCCATTGCCCAACAGATGGCTTGTCGACGTATTTTCTTTGCGCTAATGGCACGTACGCCGACAAAGAAGGGTTGAGCGACTGTAAACTTTGTGATCCTGGGTTCAGATGTCCGAGTGTTGGAATGGAAGCACCGGAAGTTTGTCCTAACGGAACTATTAGCAACACGACGGGTTCACTAAATTGTATATTGTGCCCAGCTGGGTTCAGGTGAGGTTTTTGTACCAGATAATTACATGCACTCCTTAAGATAACGATAGAGAAGATATCTCTTTTGCCATAAGACCCCCCCCCCCCCCTCCCCTCAGAAACAGGAGAACACCTAGGTATACCTTTCCCATCCCGCTGAGGATCAGTATTAACACTTCAAATGCGTGATATTGTCTTTCAGCAACTTGTACGATACTTTAATTAACTAGATATAAAAGTGAATGAAAGTCGACTTTCTTAAAACTTAACTTTTCCCCTGTATCATTCTGTTTTCATGTACATGCTTGTAATACCTCACTTTACCTTGCCTCTTGGTGCTTTATTGCGCATACAGCATCAAATTCTTGTAAGACATTGTTTAAAAAATAAGCCTTGCTTTCACGCTCTTAGGTGCATCTAACTGAAAGCAGTATTGTGTAAGATTAGTTGTTGTATCGATGAGAGGATAGCTTGTGCATTGTTCTTTCTTACATATAATGCTTTTGGTGCACCGTGGTAGGTATAAAAATCCATTTTAAGGCTATCTAATGCTATAAAAAGTAGAATGCGTATATATAATGTAGTGAGGAATCTTGAGTAGATTCCATTTTCCCATATGTCGGTCACAGATGACGTCATGTGGTAAGGACGTGCACTAGCCGTAGTTGTGTGTTTCACTGTGCTTTTTCGGACGGAACAAGGAAAACCATATTTCTTTGACGGCAACCGTTTTTCTGTACCCCAAAGCAACACTGGCAATGGCCAATCATAGCGCGAATAAGATCCAGTATTTTGTTGGGTTGGACTCCAAACACATCCTCAATACTGACTGGACTATGAGACTGCAGGGGAAAACTATCGTTGATTGAATGGACCGATCCTCAGACACAGATCTGGCATCTCCGCAAATTTTTTCTAGGGCAAATGACATCGTCAAGATCGGTCGAACGCACTCTGTAACCTTTGATTATTACAGTTATAATATAACTTGTAATTGCACTTAAGAAACGGTTCATGTTAATAGCACAGGCAATGGCTTCACACTTAATGTGGTGGTATTTGTAAGCGATGCTAACTATTACTTTACTGCAGCAGTTAATTAAGTACGTTTTACAATAAGCACTATTAGAACCAGCAATTGTAACTATTAGCACCAGACATCCGTCTAGCACATATGTGAAAGTTGTTACAGCACAACAGTGTTTTACAATAAGCACTATTAAAACCAGTAATTGTAACTATTAAGCACCAGACGTTTGTCTAGCACATACATGAAAGTTGTTACTGCGCCACAGTGTTTTACCATAAGCACTATTAAAACCAGTAATTGTAACTATTAAGCACCAGACGTTTGTCAAGCACATACGTGAAAGTTGTTACTGCACCACAATGTTCTTCACTGCACTCTAAGTTACCTTCATCAATGACACCATTCGGTAGAGAAGCAGCAGCATTCAAGCACCATACGCCTCTTCAGAACATACGTGAGAACATTATTTTTTAAAATGTGTCCTGAACACTCTTTCCTGGAAATTTCAGTTGTTATAGAAACGATACAACGGAATGCCAGGCCGGCACATATTCTACATCCGGGAGCAGAGTGTGTCGTCCATGCCCCAAAGGAGCGCAATGCCCGAATAACGGATTGTCAACGTTCTTTATTTGTGCCAATGGCACGTATTCTGACGTCGAAGGACTGAGCGATTGTAAGCAATGCGATGCCGGATTCAGGTGCCCTAACGCTGGTTTGGAGGCAAAAGAAGAATGCCCCAATGGAACGTACAGTAACTCGACCGGTTCTCTTTTTTGTATTTTATGCCCAGAAGGTCATAGGTGAGATGTCGAGGTCACTGTTTTTGCCAACTTTACATCCATACGTTATTGTATTCGTTCATATGTATTAGCTGGCATGGACGCAGTTTAACTGCACTGGCATCCACTGAGAATGTGTGGCCGAAAATTGGTTCTTTACTTGTGTAACTTCGGTGAACTTTGGTCGGAAATAAAAGATAAAATTAGGTGAATTTCGCTTCCATTTCCTTTGCACAGTACAGTAACATAAAGATTGTTTGAGGAGAAGTTTGTTGTTTGTTCATTGACTCGACTTCGGTGTCAACAAGACTGTCAAACACCAGTAGACTCAATAATAAAACAAAAACTTACTACGTGCGTCACACTTTCTGGAACATTTCTTTAGCGTCACTGCACAGTTTACGACGCAAACCGTCTTCGATCCCTAAGACTCAACGCTAGAAATATTAAAAAAAGTGAAAAAAGCGTGATGAAGTTTGAATGTACGCAAATATATACCCTTTATAGAAGATGTTTTCGCTGCTCTCACCACTTAAGGTGCTTAAATTCACCAGTACTTTCATTTGCTTCTGATTCTCCTGCAGGATCATATTACTTAGAAAATGTTGTGACTTTGTTATATTCTGTTTTTTACCAGTTGTGCTGTGAAGAGTGACGCGCCTGTAGCCTGTGGCAGAGGGTACTTTTCCTCAGAAGGAAGTGTGTCTTGTACTGAATGCCCTGTAGGATTTTATTGTCCATTGCTCATCAATAGTAGCCCTCAACTATGTACCTCTGGATTTTATGCCAATGAAACAAAATCTGATAGTTGTAAAGAGTGTGATCGAGGTATGAAGTTTGTTGTTTTTACGTTACCTAGTGATTCTTCTTGTCTACCTACTTGTTAAAATCAAGGCAGCACTTGTAAATTCACTTGTAAAAGTTTTATTAAATTGACCCCTGGCCTCCCATGTACTTACTCACCTTCATACAAACCAACTTACCTGTGTACCTGCTTGAATTACAGGTTATCGATGCCCAACGACCACTGATTTCCCTGAAGCATGCCCTCCAGGTTATTTCAGTTCAGCAAAAGGACAAACTACCTGCACTCAGGTAAAGTAAATACACCTTATTCTGTGCTTGACAGATAACATATACAGATATTTGAAGTTGTGCTGTTTATCGGCAAGCACCGATTTAAGTGCTCATATATACAGGGCTGTGCACTAGCTGAGCCTGGTGGCCCCAGGCACCTAACTTTTGCTCTTGAGCAACTAGAAAATCTTACTTTTTTTCATACAAATCATATGCTGGGCACCCTAGATTCTACAGGTTTTGAGCTCTGGGCTCCCTTTAATTTTCCTTAGAGCATAACCTTGTATTGTCCGCTTAAACACAAGCATAAGAGCTTTATTGTTCTCCTACATTTTCCTTAGCCAAAATATTGATCATACAGTGTAATATCCTTTCATTTATATATTAAATGTGCACTCTTGTAATATCATAGGGTAGATAATTTTAAGGCTACCATTTCCAATAATTATTTCCAACGTATTTTCCTTTTTTCTGTTTTAGTGTGCTCCAGGGTACTACACAGTAGACAATGCATCACATTCCTGTAAGCCCTGTCCTGCAGGAAGCCGCTGCCCATTAAGAGATAGCCTACCAGTGGCATGTCTCTTTAGTCAGGTAAAACCTGCTGTTTGGCCTGTTTTGAATATCATTATTCTTTTTTGTTCTGTCACGTGGCAGTTCTTGTGTTCGTCTTGTTTCATGTCATTTTTGGGAGCGTTGTAATCTTTTGATCAACTTGTGTGAATGCTGGGAAATGTTACAGCTACTAGCACAGCTGATGTGGCTACTTCATCCGGCAAAATGTTGAAGCAATTTATCTTAGTCATTATCACTATCATCATCATCGTCATCATCACCACATATCATCATCATCATCATCACCACCACCACCACCATCAACATCATCACCATCATCATCACTGCGACCATCCACTATTGTCCTTGTCTATCATAACAGTCCCTGCGTTGTCATTATTGCACCGTGGGCACTATTTCATCCATATCGCGCAGCTGTTAATTTATTTAATCACTATTCTTTTATGTGTATAGACCTTTAACGCGGTGAAATGCGTTTTATTTGTTACAGTATTCACCAGAGGCTTCAGCTGAATGTCTTTCATGCCCTGCTGGAAAGATCTGTTCTGATCCTACGCTTCCGCCAGTGACATGTACTGTAAGTATGGTTATTGTTGCTGTTGACAACAGGCAACGATAAGAGGCTTTTGAGGCTTTTGTGTCTTCTTTGAAATAAGACACGCTTGTCGTAACATTTTTGTACAAGACTAGAATATTGGTAGTATTTTTGGTTTATCAATTCAACGATCTTTTTACTGCATGGCTAAACGTTTTATTCTTTCTAGGTTGGTACATATAGCAATGGGTCACAATGCATCCCCTGCGACATTGGCCATTACTGTCCATCGCCACTGAATGTTCCTCAACCTTGCCCTCAAGGCACCTATGCCAACGAAACTGGTTCAGTTTCTTGTAAAGCTTGCGATGCAGGACATTCTTGTTTGAACCCTTCAAACACCCCTGTTCCTTGTGCCAGAGGAGAATACAGTATTGCTGGACAAACAACGTGCACGGTAGGTGTATTACCAATTTTGTTCTAATTCCTTTATTACCAGAAATGGTCAGGGTCAAAGTTAAACACAATTCTACATTTTATTTTGTAACATGCTGAAAAACAAATAGTGCCATGTGGAAGAGCTGTCAAAGAGCTTTCATTTAAATGGTCATACCATAAGATTTCTTCCACAGACTCAAAAGTTAAAATGTTTTCTTTTTTTTAATGTTCTGCCAAGTAATTTTCGGTGTTGTTTCCTTCAAACAGAAATGCCCAGATGGAAGATACAGTCTTGGTGCCGCATCAGTGTGTGACATCTGTCCCGCTGGACGATCCTGCATGAATGGCTCTGATCCAATACCCCCAACTGAGTGCAATCCCGGAACTTACAGTCCACCAGGAGTAGGAATTTGTCATGCATGTCCCCTGGGGACACATTCCAGTACAGGGGCATCTTTTTGCTCCCCTTGCCCCGCAGGGCACACATGCAATGACCCCAGCGAGTCCCCTGTTCCTTGTTCCTCTACAGAATACTGGAACAATGGTGGAGAGGTAGGAATGGGGGTCCTGTTCTTAAGCTTGTCCACAAAAACTATTTGATCAAATGGTGATCATCATGTCAAGTAGTCTACCCAGAGATATTCTTGGGGCCCGTCACGCGTTTTTTTCTCAAATGCGTGATAGAGCCCTTAGAACGGGTAGGCGAAAAGCTAACTTTGATGTTACTGTTTGTAAAACGTCGCACTACTGCAGGGTCTCATTAACATAGACCGCTAGGAAGTAAAAAAAGGTGGCTTGGTTATTGAGTGCTATAGGCAATTTCAGGCTTCACTGTCTCACTTTCTATTTCCCCAAAAAGTAATTGGAACCCTGACTACTTCATCCAGGATTCAAGTCAATTAGATTACCCCGGTTCTATTAAGCTAAATGCATTGTCTGATCTGTGTTGTCTACGTAACAAGTAGAATGCAAACTCAAGATTTCTACCAGGAAATACTTTACAAGGGGTTGCCATTAGAAATTTAGAGTAACTCTTGTTGAGAATTAAACAACACTTCCTAATCGCAAGTAGTGCCTGAAAACGTGACATTTTTCCTCTAGAAGCTTGACTTTTTTCGTGACTTAACACTTCCAAAGCAATCTTCATTCCTTTTTTTATCTTGATGGGTACAGATTCCTCGATGTGTTCCTTGTCCTGCTGGCTATAGCTGTGCAAACAACACTCAGCCACCGGTACCTTGTATGCCTGGGTATTTCTCCCTTCAAGGAAACGCCTCCTGCACACAGTGTCAAGCAGGACAAGCTTGCAGTGACCCTGCGCATGCTCCAAAACACTGTTCCATTGGCACCTACAGTGAAGTTGTAAGTATACCGTAAAATTCCGAAAATAAGCCCCGGGGCTTATATTTTTCAAAGGCCCTTTTTGAGGGGATTATTTTTGGAGGGGCTTATGTACGGAGGGAAATTTGCGTTTCAAAATCGATTGGGGCAGCTTGTAGTGGGAAGGAAATTTACTATTTTTGCTTTGTTTTACTTTGTATTCGAGGGCAAATTCCAATTACAAGCCCCCCGGGTGGGCTTATATTCGGAGGGGCGATTTAACGGAGGGTTTTTTGCGTTACGGTTTTGGGGGGCTTATATTTGGAGGGGCTTAAACGTGGAGGGGCTTATTTTCGGAATATTACGATATGTGTACTTTTATTGTTTTGATAGTTGTTTCCGTAACCAATACAAGATAACATATTATGGTACTTTCTAACCATTTCTCTGGAGGTAGTCCGCCTGGGCATCAACATAAGCATTTTCATTTTGGTTAGCGTGCCGTTTTCTCTCGTTCTTTGATTCATGGCACGCGTTCAAAATACCAATTAATAATAAAATAAAATACTCAATGCTTCAATGAGGGCCGATTTTAACATTCTTTTTTAACAACACTGTCGGTTAGACATCCTCAGTTATTCCAGAAGGCAAGTTACCCAGTGTTAGCTGAGTTTACAGCAGGCAAATTTAAATCGTGCCCCAAAATCGCCTGCGTAAATAGGCCTAAATATATTTTCAAGTATTATCTTTTTTAACTGTAAGTACTCTCGAGAACGTAATCAAGAAAATGTAATTCAGGTAAACCCTTAACGGTGTAATTATATCTCACTAACAGGGTGCCACATCTTGCAAGCACTGTCCTGCTGGGTACAGTTGTCCAACTCCCAGCTCGCCTATTGCTCCTTGTGCAGCAGGAAGCTTCTCTGTTCGAGGTCAGGCCAACTGTACAGTGTGCCCCATTGGTTACATGTGTCCATCACCCAATCAGAGAGCTGTTCGCTGTACACTTGGCACTTACACGTTTGGCGAGACAGGGAAAGAGAATTGCACTGATTGTCCTGCAGGGTTTCGTTGCCCTAATCCAGAGTGAGTGTTATTTTCCTCAAATACTCGCACTCATTTCTAGGTTGGCTATAGTTTGAAAGAAGAAAGCTTGACTCTGCTTACTCTCAAAAGGAGGTACAACTGAAACACTGGGGCAAGACTTAGCACAGTCGATTAGTGCACGGCCTTCTGTACGGGACGTTCCTAGTTCGATTCCTATATGCGACCTCAAATCCTTGTTTCGACTTCTCTCCTTTCTGTGTAACTGTAAGTAGCTTTAAATACCCGTGAAGCGGCGCACTGATGGAGCGAGGGGGTGAAATGAGCGTACCGTTGGCCTCAGGTTTATCTGTGTAATGTGTACTGTTACGATCTACCGACGTAAAATAAGGACCATTACCATTTAATTTTACTGAGGAAAAAGTTGTAACAGGGAATGAAACACAACAATCTTATGCCACTTATGACGTCAAGTATCGGGATCATTGTACGTTTCTGGGAAACTGCCCACCTACCCCTCCCCTAAGCCACCATTTTGACCCAAGTGAGAAGTAAGTGTTAGTGTTGGCTTAGGGGAGGGGTAGGTGGGTAATGATCCCAGTATCGTCAAATACCAGCGCGGGTTAAACTCAAAACAGCTGAGAAACATCTACGTAAATTTCATAGTTCGCAGAGCGGGACTGCAAGCAACACGAAACTCAAAATTTTGAAGGTAACGCCGTCATCGCTCATGCAGCCTGCAAAAGAATATGCCTCACCACACTTAAAAAGTATCAATTACTTTAATCAATAGCTTTCCTGTTGTCTTTCTTTTAGGTCAAATGCGACAGCCTGTTTGAAAGGCTCATACAGTGTTGGAAAATCAGTGCGTTGTTGGCCTTGCCCAGCTGGTAATAAATGCCCAACAACTGACGTAAGTGACTAACTAGTAGATACAATATAATTCTAATGATTTATCTTCTAGGCTAACCATACATAAATAACAATATCCAATTCCACATGCTTATCGAAATAAAAACTGTGATATCGGTTTTGTGTTTTACATCGTCTTTGGGTGCTATAGTTGTGTGTAACATGATATGAAACGTGTTTTTCGTTGTGTGTTTCCGCAGGCTTATCCAATCCCTTGTGACCCTGGTCAGTATGCTGTTACTGGGAGTGTGAACTGTACTGACTGTCCAGCAGGTTCCGAGTGTCCATCAACTCAACAAGGACCTACAAGTCAATGCGTGCCAGGTTTGTGTTTTTGTTTTGTTTTGGAGAAGCTTTGTTTTGTGGAACTGTTGTAGTTGAATTTAATCTGTAGTCTTAATTTTAGTTTCCTTGAGAACTGAAATGTATGGAAAGGAGTTTAAACAAAGGTAAATAAAGTTCAAATCAAAGATAAAATTGAACTATAACAGAGCCAGAAATCCTCGGTTCTGATCATGAATTCCCGGTAAAAGGTCTTAAAAAAGAAATGTTTACCATCTGCAGATCAGTTTTAAGCAACCTTTTCTATTAATGAAGATGACATGAACTGCGGAAACACGGATTTGAATTGAGATATGATCGTCGCAGTAGTAATTGCAATTTAAGCAATTGCAAATTAACTTCAACGGGATTCAAACCCATGGCCTCTGTGTTAGCGCTGCGGTGTTCTACCATCTGAGCTATAAAGACCCGTAAATTGGGAGTAGGCCAATTTGTTGAGTTCATCTTAACCCGTGAATGGGTCATTGATATATGTATCTTTGTGGCTTCGCTTTTAATACTGTTTATTCGAAGTCCTTCAAAGATATGTTTTCTGAAATTTGCTAAGTTTTCGTTAGATCTCTGCTGCATATCTGCCAAGACCCTCCCGGAGTTTCCCTAGTGACACAAGGAAGGATGGTTACAAGGAACCCAACACCCGGCAAGTGACCATGTTGTCCTTGCTAGAAGAATCTTAGAGTCGTCGACCTTTCTGCCCCATGTCGTGAATGAATTTTCACCCACGTGACCAGCCTCTATGCAAATTTATTGAAACAAAAGAAAATGTTCGGCCGATGACTCTAAGATTCTTCTAGGGTTGGTTTCCTTGTAACCATCCTTCTTTGTGTCACAAAGCAAACTCCGGGAGGGTCTTGGCAAATATGCAGCAGTGATCTAACGAAAACGTAGCAAATTACAGAAAACATATCGTCGAAGGACTTCGGATAAACAGTATTAATAGCCACAAAGATACATATGTTAATGACCCATTCACGGCTTCAACCCCCACAGGATTGGTTTGAAACACCAACATAGCCACTGTTCCATGTTTTGGGACACCAATATGGCGTACGTGACGTGATTAAGTGCCCGTAGGCAAAATACATTGGAGTTAATTGATGAAGAATCTTCACCCAGCCAACAGTAAATGTTTCCTTCATAAACCTTCCTTCAAACCACCTGTCTTTCTTACCTTTTTTTAGGAACGTACTCTGTTGGAAAAGCGCAGGCCTGTACTGTCTGTCCAGAAGGAAAGTTCTGTCCATCAACAACTGTTGCCACGGTGACAGACTGCCCTGGTGGCACATTCTCATATGGTCGTCAGGAGCAGTGTACTCCTTGCCCAAAGGGCTGGAAATGCCCAAATAAGGATGGAACTGGAAATGTTAAATGTCTGCCGGTATGTATGTCGTTTTGCCACATTGTGTAGCAGAGTAGAGGTCATTTTTGTTAAATTGTTTACCTTTAATTTTTGTGGATAGACCTATGAAGAGTCTGGTGATTATCAAAATGGTAATAATTATAATAAATAATAATAATAATAATAATAATAATAATAATAATAATAATAATAATAATAATAATAATAATAATAACAATAATAATAATAACCAGAGTATAATACCATCAACTGATCGGACAGGTCAAATCGGACAGTTTTGGAATTACAAAAGCAAAGTTAGGCTATGAATATGGGCTCTTAAGAACCAATCAGATTCAAGCATTTTGTTATTGACACAATTAGGATGGTAACACTGGTAAAGATCGTGAACACAGGACAGATTAATACTATTACATGAAGTAAATGTCATGCTGCTATTAATGAACAGAACTGTACTAATTATATCATTGTCCTTTTCTTTGTCTCCAGGGTTCCTACTCAGTTGGTAGTCAAACAGTTTGTACTCCGTGTCCTACCGGGGAGGCTTGTCCACGCACAGATACCAACCAGACTGTAACCTGTTCACCAGGAGAATATTCAGTTGGATCGCAAACGGTACGTAATGTTTTTCCCTTTGTTTGTTTGTTTGTTTTCTACGGCTACGGCTCTAACGGTGGACCGCCATGCCATTATGTGCGTAAATAGAAATATTCGTAGAAGCACAATAGACTGCGTGGCAATCGTTCGAAGGGAAAGGGAATTTGGGCACGCGAGTACACGCGCGAAAGGGAAGTTAGGAGGGGTTCCCTTCGCTCCTTTCGGGCGCACTTCGCGCTTCTCATGCGCAGGAAATCTCCTTCCCTCCCCCCCTCCCCCCTCCCCCCGAACATCCGCCACTCAGACTAAACTGCAAAGAATGTGTCGTAAAATCACTTTGAAGGGCGTGGTTAAGACCCTGATATCAGATTTTAGTTCGATCCCTTTTTGCTTTTTTCTTTTCATTATCAACAATAGCAGAGGCTATTTTAGGACAAGATATTGTTGTGACATCTTCATTTTCAAATAAGCTGTAACAGGTTTAGAAATGCCTACGTTTTATTTAGTCTGTCAAAACAGAAACACGTTATTAAAGCAAACATTCTCTTGACAACAATTGGAAACGTGTTTTTGTTTCCAGTATTGTACCAAGTGTCCGCCAGGGTATCGCTGTCCCAGCACAACATCTAATACAGAGATTGAATGTGCAGATGGTACGTACAGCAAGGGAGGACAACAAGATTGTACACCGTGCCCTGCAGGATATGCCTGCCCATCAAAGACAGACGACTTTCAAGTGCAGTGCTCCGCAGGGTATTACACACTTGGGAATTCTCAGGTATGGCCAAGAATAAAATCAAGGTTCAACCAGACAGCATCGCGACTTCATTGACCTGTAAGGTCAACAACTGGAGTTTACCACCATCATCAGACGATAATCACTATCAGAACTACCCTAAACCTCCGCTTGTTAGTCTTGGGCTTATACATCTTTATTCGAAATGGATTTTAAACAATCTTTTTTGTTGCTGTTCTAATCTAAGTAATGATGACATTAATTCTTAGAGGCCAGGTCCGAAAACGGGTATGGATTTTAGAGGCCAGGTCTGAAAACGGGTGTGAATTGGTTGTGTACCATAAATGTTTGTCGTCTCATAAATCATAACTCGTAAATCATAAATTAAAATCGTAAATCATTGGTCACAAGTCATATCTTGTAATTCATAGGGCAGATATGTTAATTATTTACGATGAAACACTCACCGTTAGTTGTACGCCATAAATCAAAATCATAACTCATAACTCTTGTTGTCATAAATCATAAATTATTATCATAAATCATCGATCGTAAATCGTCTCTCAATCCACAGTCATATGTCAATCATCCGTTGTCAATTGTCAATCTAAAGCCATAACGCATACCTCACGAATATGGGTTTTTCATTATTTTGTTAATTCCTTGTAGTTATTTTTCAAGCTATTTGTTTTTTACCCACTTGTAATGTTGTTAATTGTTGTTAATCAACATCTTTTAATGTTGTTTATTTTGTGAAAAAACTCGTAAATTTGGTTAAAGCTTTAGATTAAACTAATATAATCTGTTTAAATGCTACTTTTTCTTTTGCTAGCAGCAAAGTGGGGGATTAAATGGTAGTAATTCTTATGCTCCTCCCAAATCTGGTGTGAGTATTAATGATAAAATCTAACTACTGCAGCGAATTAATATAAAAGAGATTAACTTAATAAACAGGTCAATAAATAAGTAATAAATTGTCAATTGTTAATAAGCGAATACTAACAGCGGTACGTAACGCTTAAGCTTCGTTCAAAGCAGCTGTCAAAATAAGTCAAATGACATCAAGTACTTGCTTTGTAATCTGTAATTCCATTTTTAAATCGTTGACTAAGTATTTCCAACTCCCTTAGTGTATTAGCACCTTTATTTCCTTAGAAGCTAACTTGCTGTGCTATTAATGTTGTTTTTATAAACTCTCTTGATACTGTACAACAAACCTACTTGGATACGACAAAGGAGGGAAACCTTGTTAACATCTCACAGAATACTTGAAACGAAAAACGCTTGCTACTTTATTGTCTACATTGAGTCTTTCAGCTTCGAAAGTAGTATGTTACGTGCCCGTACTAAAGTAGCATAAAAAGGGATTCTTTAAATGAGAAACTTACTGTATGAAGAGGTATGAACAAGGTTTGTATAATGGAATCAATTGCCACTGTCTAGTCCGAGGACGACAAAAGGCAATTGACAGGACAATTCGAAATATTCGATGTGAAGGCAGAAAAGAAAGCAAGTCGTATAAAAAGGTGTAATGTAAAGAAGTGTTGATAACCTTCATATCAGGGAGGGGGGTATTGTACGAGAATTATGTAGCAAGTTGCTAAGAAAAAAGTCGATGTTACAGGGTATTGAAGTCTTCAGCCCACACCACTCTCTGATTGTTAACCACGTCATACTGACATCGCGGAAAGGGTTCCTATTTCTTTGTAAAAGGTGGCTGAATGTACTTTTCGCCTTGTGTTTGTAGGTCTGTACTCCTTGTCCAGCCGGCTCTTTCTGTCCAAACATAACAGCCTCGCCAATTGATTGTCCAGACGGTTCTTACAGCTTGGGTTTTGCGACGAGCTGTATAGACTGCCCAGCTGGTCATTACTGTCAAATCAACATGAAAGGCTCCGTTCCTTTGCCGTGCCCTGCTGGTCAATACAGCAACAAATCGGCTACCGCCTGCACTCCTTGTGATGCTGGATATGCTTGCAAGGGCTCTGATATCACTCCGAGACCCCCATCTGGGTTATGTCCCATGGGATATTTCTGCCCCGATGGGCACAGGGAAGATCCCTGCCCGTCAGGTACATTTGGCAATGTAACTGGTGCTGCGAGTCAAGCAGCAGGGTGTCCCGCATGCCCTGCTGGATATTACTGCCCAGCGGGAACAAGAGGCTACCCCAGCCACAGGTTTGTTTGTCTTTGATGTTATAATATGTTATGTTATCCTAAAATATTCAATTGACCCTGCTTATTTTAAGGCAGAGCTATTTGTCTCGCTTACCCTTACTCTTACCTTCTCACATTTCTGACGTTTGTTAATATACACTTAGGTCCCATGGGAAACAGTTGTTTTTTCAGATTAATTTAGGTTTCTGGGAAACTGCCCACGTATCCCTCCCCTAACTCGACGTTAACATTTGCATCTCACTTGGTGCAAAGGAGAGAACCAACGACAAACTCAACCCACATATGGCGTCGACACAGGGATTTGAACTCGGGCCACATTGGTGGGAGGCGAGTACTCTCACCACTGCGCCACCCCTTGTTCCAAGAGTCCCGATATTTCCCTAAACTGTTCATCCACAAAAGTGAAAGCTGGCAGTTTATTTCCTGCCTTAATTTGTCACGCAACTTTCCACCATGCTTTAATTACGTGCTGCTGTATCCCTTGGGGAGAATTACTGAATTGTATTCTGCTCAAGGTAAATTTGAATTTAATCAAGGCCACGTGACCATAAATCAACCAATAATATTCCATGGTTTCCCTATTCCACGGGAATTTACCTGCTCAATACCTAGACGAGGGAATTTTTGTTGTTTATCCTCTTACAAAGTTAAAACGATCGGGAGGCCAGTGATAGATACCACTTCATAAAGCTATTTGGCCGCCTTGAAAACTTCATATTTGATACTAATAAAGGTTTACCTTTGTGCAGATTAAAGTGCCCACCTGGTCACTGGTGTACAGAAGGCACCCGAACTCAATTTGAACACCCCTGTTCAGCTGGCACTTTCAACAAAGAAATTGGACTGGAACGACAAGACCAGTGTCTTGACTGCCTTCCTGGTTACTACTGTCCTGCCGGTGATCAGACTGGGGACAGATTGTGCCCCGCAGGACATTACTGTCGAGATAAGACTGTTGCTGCTAATGCTCACCCATGCACTGCTGGGACGTACACGGAGGAACAGGGAGCACAAAGTAAGTTTTTTCAGCCGCTTTTTGATTGTGAAACCTTATTTTGTTGCCATTTCGATTGGGTGACTCCCGCAGTAACCCTTTCAGCCCCGATAGTGACCTGCATCCAATTTCTCCAAACTTTAACACTGCCTGATCAAACAGACAGGTAATGAGGATCAATAAAATGATCACCAAAGATAAAATGTTGTGATACTAGAACAAATTCTCTCAAGCAGTTCTATAAGAAATGTATGAAGAACAGTATGGAGAAGATGCATGTTGATGTTGGGTCTTAAAGGGATAATAAGGGCTCATATTGAGGCGATATTTTCCTTTTTTCAAATTCTTGCGTGTCTTAAGCTGATTTGTTTGCATTTTTTAGCGTGTGCTTTCCTGAAAATAAAATGAAACTAGTACTGTTTGATCATTATTTTGTACAAAATTTTGATTTAGGTGCTTTGTCTAGTAAGTATAAAGCTCGCCTTATGTGAGAGTTTTCACCCTCGTAAGTTATTATACGAATTTAGACAAGAGTTATTGGTCGCTGTTGTCAGGTGTGCGAAAAGTAAGCTTTCCTTTGTCGCACTGCTTTCACAGATTTAAGGCTAGCTGCAAACAAGAGTTAATGTAAATGAGGTTACCATTTGCTCTTATAGTGGTGTAGTACATAATTTAAAGGTAAGTAGAATCATGCAGCGTTTTCTGACGGTCTTTTAAACACTTCTCTTAGGTCAGTTGGATTGTAAAGATTGTCCTCCAGGCTACTACTGTACAGCAGGAACGCAAGAGCCCGTGGCCTGCCCAAAGGGTTCCTACAACCCCTTGATTCGTAGAGAAGCACTGGCAGACTGTCGATCATGTATCTCAGGCATGGCATGCCCTCATGCAGGTCTGACATGGCCACCAGTAAAATGCGATGCAGGGTATTACTGTCCAGCGGGGTCATCATTACCAAATGAGACCATCCACGCATGTCCAGCGGGGACGTACACTGACCGTCATGATTTGACACATGCAAGAGAGTGCACATCATGTCCAGAAAGACAGTCATGTGAGGCGGGTACCGGAGGCAAGCAGAAACCCCCACAAGAATGCGCGAAAGGTAATGTGGGTAATGAAACCTGGCGAAGTTACCATGGAGATTATCGTGCCAGGTCAGCGGCTGCACTTTGCCTATGAAAACGCTCTGCGGGGCTGCCTTTTGCGGCACGTAGGGCTGTTATTTGACACCACGGTCTTCAGACTAGCACATAGCAGTCGAAATGTCACGAACAACAGGAAAGTTAAGCATCACGTTTTTGGCTAAGGACAGATTTAGTTATACAATTACTACTGAATCGGACAATAGTGCATCTGAAAACGTTCTCTTAAGTTTTTCATGATTGTAAAACCATAACTGTCAATTTGATAACGGCTAACGGCAAACGGGAAATGCACTAAAATGCATAAGAAAGTGGCTTTTGGCCATCTGTGCCGGTTTCGTTAGCTGTAAACGTGATACTTAGCCCCTCTTATATGAGCGACTGTTGTGAGACAAGGAGATAAAATCAGTAAAGCTTTTGTGATAATTTCAATCTTTATTTTGTCTTCCCTTTGCTTTTTAAGGCCACTACTGCCCACTTGAAACCCAGAGTCCCACCCAGTACCCTTGCGTAGCAGGGTCGTGGACCAATCTAACGAATTTAAAGTCACAGGAAGAGTGTTACGAGTGTCCCAAGGGATGGTTCTGTCTCACGGCAAGCACAGCGCCCACTAATTTATGCTTTACTGGCCATTACTGTCCGCCAGGTAAGTGAACTGATTCGTGAAGCAAATTTACAGCGGCGGGACTAGTTCAGTCGGTAGACGGATAGACTGCAAAGCGAGAGGTCGCCGGTTCGATTCCCAGGACTGGACTAATACTCAGATTCTTAAAATAACTGAGAAATGAAGGTACTGCCTTTGCTGTGCAAACAGCGGAACCTTAGCGTTTCTCGGATAACTACGTAAAATGGCTGTCTTCGTGACCATTGGAAAACGAAAAATAGTGTCCTCAAATAAAGTGCGTTTTTGATATATAGTCTGTTCAAACGAAGTGTTATATTTCTACCGGAAACAGAAAAGGCTTACCCTCTCTGTTCCCCGCCGTTAGTCCCATCAGAGACTTAAAGTTCCATGAGCTGAGTTAAATACATGAAAGATTTGGCTAATGATGGCGCGTACTAAAACCCTGGTACAATGGTGGAGAGCTCAGCACAAGGATTTCGGCGCTGCTTCACAGACGGACTTAACCAGAGTTTAGTTTCATCTGCGGCATAGGATTCAGAACTGGAATTTGCTTTTTTCGCCATAGATGTATTTTGTCTCTCAAAGTCGATGACTCATCTTGAAAACAATGAGAACATATTAAACGATCAGATTATATCTTTCGTGTTTTTTTTTCTGCAAAAGGAACCAAACGAGGTAATGAATTTCCTTGCCCGGCTGGCACATACAACAACAAGACTGGACTGGAACGAGTCGAGGATTGCGTGCCTTGTACAACTGGTCATTACTGCCCTCAAGGAACATCAGTACCAAAACAATGTCCAAGGGGAACTTTTAATGATGTATTAGGTGCAAAGGTAAACACCAAAAAATATATACATTTTAGTTTAAAGTCGTTTTTTTTTGTCGTTTCATTCGTAATTAAATAGTTTTGGGCTGGGTGGGGCAGTTAAGTCATAAATGGACTGATAGCAGTTTTCAGTGGCCCCATTTTGTACTGACGTCCCAGCTTAATGTAAAGAGGGCACGTCTGTTGTCCTCTCATAAACGACATTTCATTCACTCCTTCTTTCATTCATTATCACATGCTGTCAAATGTGGAAAAATAGCGCGTTTGTCTTCAATGAGTCGTCATTTGACAGCTACAGAATCATCGCAAAAATGGCCCATTTAGCTACTTGCCCTTTTTAAAAGGTTCTTCAATGAACCCAAGCGGGGATCTAAGGTTCGGGTGTTTTTTGCTTTTTGGATCTATATTGATGGCATTAAAGGTGAAATATACCTCTTCCCATTTGCCTGTTAGAGTACAAGAATGAAAGGTTTGGTGACAGGGTAGCACCTGCCCCATCAAATGGCAAGTAATAATACCTCCAGCCACTTAAGAGATTAAGTGATCTGATGAGGTGCTTTTCTCTAAGCAAGGAAACCCTTCCTTTCATCACACCTAGAAGGGAATTGATAAGGCTGCTGTGTAAATAACCAGTAATCTTTCTCTGTTTTAGAACCAACTTGAAGGCTGCAAGCAGTGTGTCGCAGGATATTTTTGTCCCAACCTAGCGAACTACGAACTTACTGCTTGTGAAGTTGGCAACTATTCGGTAAGAAATGCCTGACATGATACTGGTGGATGTAAGGGTACTATGTTACTTTATCTGCTTTTTTCCAGACTTAATGCTCAAGGGATGAGCGTGTGATTAGCGGGATTTAAGTTTTCTCTGTCGTAGCCTCCCAGTCAGACCTCCTTAGGGCTTTGTTATGCGTTCCTCTCTTAGAGGAATGCGTGGAAAGTCCTTCGAAGATCTGCGTGGGAGGCCGGCTCTTCCTTGTCTGATACAATCTTCGGGTTGTTGTGTCATTATAGGCTCCAGGCGCATTTGAATGCACAACATGTGAGGCAGGTCACTACTGTGATAGTAGAACAACAAGCAAGTCCGTTATGATAAGCACCAAGATTTGTCCAGCTGGAACACACTGTCCGCCTGGTACCGTTCAGAAACCAGATCTTGTGACTCACGCTTGTATTAAAGGACACTACTGTCTCAGGGGAGATGAGGTAAGCCTTGGAAACTCAGTCAAGCCTTTCTGAATCATTATACGTTCCTGGGAAACTGCCCCCTAAGCCAACGTTAACACGTGCTTTTCATCTGGGGTAAAATGTTGGCTTAGGGGAGGGGTAGGTGGACAGTTTTCCAGAAACTTATATTGATCCGCCTGTCTGTCTTTAATTGTTTTCGCTGAGATTTGTTCAGCGATAGTACCTATCATATGGAAACCGGGGGCAGAATTATCATGACTTCCAAAGTTAAGCTACCTCCCAGTCTTTGGGTTGTAACAATGGAATATAGCTTTGAGACAATACTTGAAATACATCTTGGCTTACCATGGCTCCCTCTGACTACAAAAAAATGCTTAGGACAAAAGTTCGCAGTCTGGGAGGTGGGAGCCCGAATCACCGCCAAGAGACGTTTTTTTTTATACAGAATGTCCTTACCTTCATTATTAATTTCTTGAACAGAATGCCTACCCAATCAAGTGTCCAAACGGAACCTTCAACCCTCATACAGGACGAAAACATGTCAGTGAGTGTATTAAATGCACACAAGGATATTACTGTGAACCTGAAGGACTAGTGAAAGAGGTAAGGGGGGAAAGGATGGGGTCAACATGCTGCTAATTCGTAGTAAATTAAAGATTGATTGGTGGGGGACGTATTTGACCCGAGAGTTATTTGTAAGTCTTCCATTCAAAAAATAATAATAAAGGCGTAAGAGTTGATTTCTTCCGCTTCTAAAGGCAAGAGGAAAGCCAAGCCTACGAACGTGATTATTTCCAGGAGCCTTTAAAACATCAGATTCTCTTTGAACAAGAGATTAACGAAGGGGAAGCAAGCCATTGTTTTTAGATTTGTGGCATTTAGGCAGAAAATTCAATCCACTCAAACTTGCCCTAGATTAAGAACGTGAAATATTCCCAACATCTGCCCAAAGTTCAAGAGCACAAGCAGTTTGTTGAATATCACTATTTCCCTTCTAGGCTGATGTCTGCCCTCCCGGTTACTACTGTCCCGAGGGAACTGGTTACAGATTTACACATCCGTGTCCAGTGGGATTTTACAGAAAGCTTTCTGCTGCGGTGTCGGTACAGGATTGCAGTGTTTGCTTCTCGGGTCACTACTGTGATGTATTAGGCCTTTCAGATCCTAAAACCTGTCCTGAGGTGAGGCTCAAAGTGTATTTGTTGTAAGCATCCGTTCCTATATCAAACCAGTCTTCAACCTAGTTTGATAAAAGAGTTTCCTATCACCCGTTTCTAGAACGTCCTGGGAGTTACCCGGCGTGGAAAGCTATTTTGTGCGCATTCAAGATTCGAGGTCGAGTTTTGACGGTTTTGCAAGAAAATTGACAGTTTGCAAAACAGAGTGGACTGGTTTGGAGATTGTTTTGATTTAAAAAATCAAAAACAATAGGGTTTGTAACTCGTAAATTAACAGGACTTTCTGGAAACGGGCCCCTAGCCTTCATTAGTCACACGGGACAGAAGATGAACATTTACTGCAGGTCACAATGGCGTTCGCCCTTAGAGAGAGTACACTGTATTTATGCTAAAGACATCCTTTTTTTCTTGTTGTAGGGTTTCTTTTGTCCCACTGGTACTACCATTCCACAGCCATGCCCAAGCGGTTACTACGGAAACTCGTCTGGCGTAAAGAGAAGCGAGGAGTGTACCCCATGTCCTGCTGGACAGTACTGTGCTGGGTATGGACTTCGAGAACCTAGTGGCCCATGTGATGCCGGTTTCTATTGCAGTGGCAGAGCTTATACTTCTGTAAGTGGTTAAAAATGCGCTTTTCTAGAGTGTCAATGATAAAGCACGTAAGTACCCTTTGGGATACTATTTGTACGTCTCCAACTGGAGACGGGACTGTCATTTTAAGTGGTTATCCGAGCCACACATTGTATTTTTTTTCTCCAGAAAAGTTAGCACTGTTATCGTTATTGAAGAAGGTTGAGACCTCTCCCAATTATAAAATCGTGAAACTTCTTATATTTGATAACTTGTTCCCGCCACTACGACACTCTCGCCAAAAGTCGTTGAATGGTGACGGCTACCTCTTTTTCTCGCCAAAATGACGCTGCCCCACGCGCGAACACTAATTACTATTGAGAAAATCTCTTACTCGAAGTCGTTTTCGTCTTAGAATCTAAAGCTCTCTATTCCCCCGCGCGTAAGGGATGAGTAAGGTGATGTCTTCAAGACACCAGATAGCTTTTTGTGCCAACATTATGGTAGGAAGTGGAAAAAGGATTTCTTTTTTGACTTGCGGTAATTAAAATAAAGATGATTTCTCTCAGGCACCCCCCGAGGGAAGTCCTACTGGAGGTCTCTGTCCCAAAGGAGGATACTGTCCACAAGGAGCAAAGACACCTGAGCCCTGCCCTGTGGGAAAATACAGTGGAACCAAAGGAAATAAGGAACCTGATGACTGCATTACCTGTGATCCTGGGTACGTATTTGAGGGTACTCTATTTTGCTTTAGAATTTACTGATCTAGGCATGTGCAGTCGTGCAGAGAAAAGTGATGCGAAAAACGCGCGGGAGCTGGGGAAAGAGGGCAACGTCTTCCTCTCCAGATCGCGCGGGTCTTATTTTCGTTTTTCTTGTTTTATTTTCGCGACGTTGGTACTAACTGAGAGCCTGGCACAGGTTAGTTTTATAGCGACATGGCAGAAGGAAATAAAGTGCAATGTGAACACATCTTTTAGGGCAACAATTTGTTAATTGTGCCGTGTGGGTTTGAATAAAAATATTTTGTGAATGAACGCTGATGTCAAAGAGGACGTTCTATTTTGAGTCACTATTTTGAACAAAAAAGAACACCTTGCATTGAAAAGAAAGCTCAAAATAAAACGTTGGTAAAATGAATAAATACATAAGAGGGAGTAATGGCACAACAAGATGGAGAACAGTGTAGAATTAAGTATAGTACGTGAACGAAAAAATAATTCAGGAACCTTGTTGTTAGCCTCTTTAAGTTGTGAAATTTTATGATCCTCTCCACTAGTAGACCTGTATTGCGAGGAGTCACCATAACAATAAAAGGGTTTGTTGAGCTTTTATATTTTGCTGTATTTTCAGATACTACTGTGCAGGTGATACTAACCCCACACCAACTGGCCCGTGCTCCCCTGGACATTATTGCACTGGTGGGGCATCTACACCAACCCAGTTTGTCACACCCAAAGGTCACTTTTCTGGTGAGGCTGCTTCCTCGCCAGTCCAGTGCCCTGTGGGAACTTACCAAGAGGTACGCGTTTAGATATCATGATTAAAATTAGGTATTGGTTAATGTTTTAATCCATTTGCCCTAGAATTGCCCTAGAATTTTCAGGTTTGCCAACCCTCTTTAAAAGGAGAGAAGAGATTTCATCAAAGCTCTTCAGTGAAGTCGTGGGTGATCCCGGGCACACTCTTCGCAAACTCCTTCCTTCCAAGAATCCAGCAAATTACTTTCTAAGGAGGAATCGGAACTTTGCCTTACCTTTGTGCAAGACCAATCGATGCAAAAAATCTTTCATTTTTAGTCATGTTTTCTGCGCTTAGTAGTGTTTAATTAGTTAGTTATAGTAGCAATTTTATACTTTTTACCTTTTTATTGTTATATTTTATATACTTTTTTTTATATATTTTTATTGCAATGTATTTATTGTAATGTCCTTTTATTGTAATGTCTTTCGTAATTCAGCCTATGGCTGCAGGGTATTAAGGCAATAAAGCATCTATCTATCTATCTATCTATCTATCTATCTATCTATCTATCTATCTATCTATCTATCTATCTATCTATCTATCTATCTATCTATCATTTATACTGGTGTACAGTATAATGAACAAAGCCCGCAAATGTGCAATGGAGATATGTTGACTATATGTGTGTTGACAATATTTGGGTAAGTGGGGCTGGCTTCATAAATGGTTACGTCAGAGCAACTGCTAACGTCTGGTTTGTTAGTTTGACTTGGCTCCAGAGTGTACTTTGCTATTTCGTCAAGCATTCCTTTCAAAATTCCGCACTTCCTTTTCCCTATACTTGTTTATTTAACATGCTTTGAAAACACAGGCATTTTGTGTTTAATCCTTCACGTTTTTGTCTACAGAGTGATCGTGCTGAGCGGTGCACTAATTGCACTGAGAGGAATTTCTGTGATGAAATGGGGCTGACATTTCCAAAGACGTGTCCCTCAGGCCACTATTGTCCTCCAAACAGTATTAAACCCACAGCATGCCCACCCGTAAGTATTCAGAAAACAGGAATACTGAACCTAGTCTGAGCTTTTGCATTGTTGAATACTGTTAAACACAAGAAATTACATAAGAAATATGCACATACACCCTAAACAACTTTGAAGGGAAGCAGCACCGTTATGTTCTGATGTCCCCATGGCATGTAAATCCTTCGTATCTGCGAAGAATTTCTATGGATCTATCAGTACGTAACGGTGCTTACATCTCCACCCAATTTGCGCGAACACTTTCGAACACACTGATTTTTTATCATTTTTAGCCAATACCATTATTTCGCAAATTACATTTTTTGACGTCATCACTCAAGTCTATTTTTTGGTTGTTTGTTCTAATTTTCCCGCAAAGAGTCAAGTCATTCATCATCATGTGAGATCTTGCGAGAGACTCTACAGTTCGCCTGGTGACTGAATTAACGTTATTGAGGTGGCAATTTTCTTTTCTGCAGGGTACCTTTAACCGGAATAATGGAACAGCTACAATCCGTTCTTGCTTGCCTTGTGATGCTGGGTCATTTTGTAAACAGCCAGGATTGAATGCCATTGAAGGCAAATGTTTTGCTGGATATTACTGCACTGGTCGTTCCCCAAGCCCAACACCCGTAAGTTCTTATCAGGGTGTTGAACTTGACGCAGTCAGTAGTGTATTTATCTGTTGCCGATGTCCTTGTGAGAATGTTCTTAGCGTTGCAGAAACAATTACTTTTTATTGTGTTTCATTTTGAAAACCGATTGTTTGGGTCATGTCATTGCTTGTTAACATCATCTGCAGCACCAAGAAACTACCATACCTCAGTCGTTGAAAGGCTGCGCTTTCCTTCAGATAAATAACTATTCCTTTGAAACTCGTTGCATTATGTCCTAGACAGAAAGATACTTAGTAAACGTATGGCCTTTTCAAGCTTAACAATAACTAAAACTGTCCATAGAACCGCCAATTTAAGCCCGTGTTTATTTGCAGAATAATGGCTCACTGCTTTCAAACATAACGTATGGTGGGGTGTGTCCCCCTGGTTACTTCTGTCCAGTTGGTAGTGTACGGCCGTATGAAAATCCGTGTCCAAACGGCACCTACAGCAATAGAACAGGACTGGAAAGAGTAGATGAATGTATCCCTTGTGACCCTGGAAAATCTTGCACAGGCAAAGGCCTAACAGCGCCAAATGGTATCTGCAGGGCTGGATGGTTTTGCGTCAGTAAGGCAACTACACCTATACCCTTGGATGGGGTGACTGGGAACATTTGCCCAGCTGGGTTCCACTGTCCAACTGGAACCAATAAAGGCAAGGATTGTGAACCAGGAACCTACAGGTATCCCTATATATCTCCACACCTTTCCAGTTGCAAAATGATAATAGTGATATTTTTTTAAGAAGGCATGCACCTGATTCGCAGTTGTTACCGTTATGTTTACATCATATCAAATGGCAGTCCAGTTTATTGTATTGTAAGTTGTTGTATACGAACAGTTTAGGTTGGTCAATAACATATAATCCGTGATCCGCTAACTATTAATAGCTTTAATGTTAAGAAGAGTGGTCTTGGCTTCGTTAAGGGCAATAAAAACGTCAAAAAGCAGTAGGTTTAATAAGGAAAACAACAACGATTATGTGCGTGTATCACACTCTTTTCTCTAGTGCATTTCTTTGCCGTCACTGTACGACTTCCAAGTAAATCTTTCCTACGCCACGTTTTATTGAGACTTTAAGAACACACAACGACAACTTTTTCTTTCTCTTCTCAACTTGGATGCGCTCCATAGGAATCAAATTCCACAAAAGTTGTTCCATATTTGACAAATTGAGCTCGTTTCAGTAAACGTTTAACTGTGCTTGTTTTTCAGCAACGTCACAGGACTTGCAACATGTCTACCATGCCCGGAACGTTTTTACTGCAATGGTGCTCATTTTGACCAAGCTGATAGCAAGAAACCAATCCCTTGTCCTAAGGGTCGCTACTGTCCTGGTAGAACTGGATTATCACAGCCAAAATGCCCCTCTGGGACATACAATCCCCAGGTAAACTTCGTAATTATCAAAATCTATCTTGTGACCACATCAAGCACATGTACTAACGTATGTTAATTTTTTTCATATTTCCTTGAGGTAATAATTTGAGTTTAGAGCCCTTGAGGAAATAAACCACTATAATAATAAGGAAAGTTTGCAAAAAGGTAGCTTGCTGGTTTTGCACGTAACGTCACGGGCAGCCATGTTGGTTTGGTAGCAATGAATGATTTTCCAGTAATCGGAGACTTAGTTATGCGCACAGGATTATGGGATCGCCAGGGGGCAAACATTGCAAGTCGCTACAAAGAAATGTATGGCGTGGAGCTGTTTCTCCGTTTAAAACCAAAGTCTTTGGACAGAGAATGCTACATTTTGCCGTGATTTTATGAGAAGCGGAGGTGACTAATGTTAGTGCGTGGATTGTAAGTTTTTGTGGGATCAATGCGATGAAATCTATCGATAAACACTCCTTCTTGCGAAAGGTCCGGACTGTGAAATTTACTGAATGGTCTCGAAATATATAATACTAACTTACCAGGTATAAATGAGCGGGGAATGTGGACTCATTTATTAAGCCTTTCCAGTTGTAAGTATACGGCTGATATTTACAACGAGTGTAATTACGTTCGGCTCGGCGGCGATCACAACGCTGTGCCAGTTTGTGACAACGATCGAAGGTAAGCTTATGTATTGTCGAATTTGCTATGTACAGTATTAACTTTAAAAGCAAAAACATCTTCCCCACATTGGTATATTCATTCCTTCTAGCCAAAAAAACACAAGCGAAATGTTTTGTCATGATCCAGGCGCCAATGAGTTCCAATGCCTTTTCTGATCATTTTGAGGAAAGATATAGTATTTATTTACACACTCACTGCTATTGTATCGGAAATCTTACTCGTTCTTACGATTTCTGCGTCATCTACTAATGGTTAAATACCATGTACTTTCCATGAAATGTTTCGTAGATGTTACTTTGTTTATACCAAAGTAAAGGAGGATTTTTTATTTTTATGGACACGTCCTACGATTGTTGAGCGTCATAACCCGCACAGAGCTGATCGCGGCCGAGCGCAGTTACACTCGTTGTAAATATCACCACACGTAATTAAAACTAAAAAGCTTAAATGAGCCAATCCCCCTACGTTTATACATAAATTTGCACTATATATTTCGAGACCTCTTCTTCATGTGGATCACTGTGTAAATTCAGTAAACATAAATTTCACACTCAACCTTACGCAAGGAGTGTTTATTGATAGAATTTATCGCATTAATCACACAGAAACTTGAAATTTCAACGCACTAACATTAGTCACCTCCGTTTCTCATAAAACCACGGCAAAGTGCGGCATTCTATGTCCAAAGACACTACTTTTAACGGAGAAACAACTCCACGCCATAGAATTCTTTGTAGCGACTCGCAATGTTTGCCCCCTGGCGATCCCAAAATCCTGTGCGCAAATCATGAGTATCCGATTACTGGAAAATCATTCATTCACCCCTTTGGGACCTAAACTCCATTTTTATGTAAATGTTTCGAAAAAACATTTTTACATTGGTCACCCACATGGCCGCCTTGTCATGTGCTTGCAAACCAGAATTGCAGCATTCTCAGATCACAATGGTAATGTTGCCAGATAACTCAGATGATCACGTTCATCTTTTTTTACCTGTAGTTCGTTTTAATTTTGTATCTACTAATGTTTTTCAGTTGGGTCTCGCTCGTGAAAATGAGTGCCATCCCTGCCCTGCTGGCAAGTATTGCAGTGGCGCTGGAATTGAAACGTTCCCAAGTAACATATCTGGTGACTGTGAACCAGGGTTCTTCTGTGTTTCAGGGGTGAACACTCCTCGCCCCAGTCAGAACTTCAGTGGCATCGGTGGTGTTTGCCCTCCAGGAGCATACTGTCCTGTAGAAACATCTGAACCCATAGGCTGCCCCAACGGTACATTTTCTAATGTGTCCCAGCTAGAGAACGTAGACCAGTGCACGCCATGCTCGGATGGTCATTACTGTGAGCAGTCAAACCTCACAGAACCAACAGGTAGGCAAGGACTCGATGTATGTCCTTCCCTCATTACCCCATTTTTAGTCATTAAGTTGTTGTGTTTCCAGTCCAGTCTAAGTTCTGACGTGCTTCTGTTTATTCATTTTTTTTTCATCAGGGAAATGCGCACCAGGCTTTTATTGCAGACGAGGCTCGAACACAGCAAGACCAACCAGTGTGTCAGCCATTGGAGGACCCTGCCCAAAGGGCCATTTCTGTGAACTTGGTACAGCGTTTCCTCTAGGATGCCGAAGAGGAACATACAATCCCAATGAAGGAGAAGCCGCATGCTTTACTTGCCCAGCCGGTTACTTCTGTCCTGAGAACTCCACAGACTTTAATCCTTACCCTTGTCCAACGGGCCATTATTGCCCCAATGGCACTGAATATGCTACACAGTATCCTTGCAGCAAAGGCTATTTCAATGGTGCTACAAAGGGTGTGAGTGTGGCAGATTGTTCACCATGTCCTGGTGGAAAATACTGCAATGAATCAGGGCTCTCGGGACCCACTGGGCCGTGTGCGGCTGGTTATTTCTGCGTCAATGCAGCTTACACAGATAAACCTCAGGACTATGATAACTTCACCTCCGGTGACTGTCTGTGCCCTGCAAATTCTACTGGAGGAGAATGCCAAGAAGGCTTCTTCTGTCCACAGGGTTCGCATGAGCCAACTGCTTGTACAGGAGGGTTTTACTGTGCTGGCAAAGGAAGGGATGCAGTCACTGCAGAGTGTGATGCAGGATGGTTTTGTACTAGCGGAGCTAAGGTGCCTCGACCATCAGATGGAATCACTGGGGACATCTGCCCACCAGGGCGCTATTGCCCCAAGGGTACCAAAGTTCCGCAGCTTTGCCCAATAGGAACATATTCAAATAACACGGGAAACAGCCATCAGGACAACTGTACCGCTTGTACGGAGGGATCATACTGTGAAACTAGGGGATTAACTAAGCCCACTGCGCTTTGCTCAGCAAAATATTACTGTCCTGCTCGTGAATCAATAGATAAGCGGCTGTCATGTACTAAGGGGCATTTCTGTCGAGAAGGAAGTCCTCAACCAGTCGATTGCCCATCTGGAACCTACCAGGATGAATTACAACAAGACTATTGTAAGACCTGCCCTGCTGGTCATTACTGTGACAGTAAGGATGACCTAAGCGACTTCACACCCTACCCATGTCCAAATGGGTACTACTGCCCCAATGGAACTAGGTATGCCACAGAGTTTGGCTGTCCAAACGGAACTCATGGAAATGGCACACAGCTCTTCCACCCTGATCAGTGTGTCAAATGTCCACCTGGAAAATTCTGCTATGGTAAGATGGCAAATGGAGGTGGTAGTATGTCTAGTTGGCTTACATTTGATTTCAGTCCCGAGTTCAGTTTCTCTGGCCAAATGGGATTCTTACTTATTATGTTGATATGTAGTATTTGTTTCTGTCCTTACTTGTTGGCCGCATTGAGTACGTCTGGGTCATCAGTATTTGTGTCTTAACAGCCAATATTTAAAAAGGCGAATCAAATAGAACACACCTTACTTCCATGTCCTAGCCTCCACCCTCTAATACACACCCCCTAATTCTGTAATGTAATATTACCTCAGTTTGAGGCGCCACAACGTAAATCACTTTCGAGCCTCTAATGAGCTCACCCTTGATACTAGCGACCACGTTTAACAGGAATTTTCTTCGTTTTATTGAAAGAGTTAATATAAGTAAAAGGCTTCCTAAACAGAGCAATTGATTTGTAATCCGTTCTTTTAATTACTTAATATCTTCACAGGTTCATCCCCAACGTTTACTGGAGACTGCCAAGAAGGTTATTACTGCCGACTTGGTTCACACACACCTACCCCGACCGATGGTTCCACGGGTGAAGAATGTCCTGAAGGCCATTTCTGCATAAGCGGCACTATCGCTCCCGAGAGTTGCCCTCCTGGGACATTTTCCAACTCTTTAGGACTCAGGAACATTTATGAATGTACAAACTGCACACCTGGCTTGTTCTGTAATGGAAGCGCACTTATAGCGCCTAGTGGTGACTGCTGGCCGCGTTATTTCTGCAGAGGAAGGGCAGAGCATCCAGCCCCTCAAGATGGCATTACTGGAGGGAACTGTACCCCAGGACATTATTGTCCGGGAAAAACACCAGAACCTATTCCATGTGAGGTATGTGATGGTTGAGGCCTGAGAATAGTGAACATTTCTCTATACTTTTTAACTTATCGCTATACTCCTGTATATTTGTTAACCTAGGTTGATTCTCAATTTCCTTGGTCTTCTAGGGCTAGGAGATAAAGGAAACTGTGAATCAACTTAGGTTAAAATAAAATTACCCTGAAATCAAATTTGACCTGTAACATGTTAATTTATTAGTTTGCTTTTATCAGTTGTTAATGGGAATTTTTTTTGGATCTCGGCAAATCTGTAGACTGTAAAGTGACTTTTCGTCCGCCCTCGTGATTTCCTAGGCTCCCTCAATCCCTCTTCCCTTGTCTCAACTAGTCAAACAAGTGCTCAGTGTAACAATATATTCTGATTACTTTAGGACGGAACATACATGAAGGATCCTCTTGCTGATGCATGTCTAGATTGTCCTGCTGGGTTTTACTGTGTAAACGACAAGAGTCAAGACCCAGAGCCATGCCCTAAAGGATTCTATTGTCCAACAAAAACAGGCTTTGATTGGAAGCCCTGCCCAAAGGGAACGTATGGGGATGCCTCTGGATTATCAAATGCGACAAGTAAGTACATTATGCCGTGTAGGATGACAGTGCACTAGATATTATTTTTTACAATGACGTTTCAGAAAATTCATTGCCAGTGATTATTTAGTGACTATTCCTTATACAGTCAACTGCCTTTATAGCGGACACTCTAGAGACCTCGAGTTAGTGTCCTCATTAGCGAGATTCCGTAATAGCGGGAGTTTATTTCAGTGAAACGTCTTTAATCTGTTTTTGCCATGGATTTAGCTGCTGTCCGTGTTATCGGGGTGTCCTCAAGGCGAGAGTTGACTGTAATTTTGTTTCCTGGAACAGTACGACTGAATTTTTAGCAGATTAGCACATTGCGACCTCTGACTATAGGTTGTTAATGATATGCACAGTAGAACCTGTGGACAAGTAAACAGTGCATAGTACGTCTATAGGACTGGCTTGCCAGTCAAGGTTAAATGAAAGTGCTGCTCAGAATATTCAATTCAATATGTAATTCAACGTATTCACATGATGTTAAGGTATTGTTCTGGGATCTATTTAATAAAACTTTTACAAGTGTAGTTTACAAGTGTAGCCATTCTTTTAGGCTCTGAAAACAATATCTACACTAGTAAAAGTTTAATAAAATTGACCCCTGATCTACTTTTTGCAGGCTGTCGCCCTTGTGATTCTGGTAAATTTTGTGCACATGAGAATGCAACTGCTGTTTCTGGAGAATGTTTTGCTGGCTACTTCTGCCGTCGTGGTGCCGATTCAGCAACACCTAATGCAAGCTCAGATTCTGGTCCTTGCCCAGAAGGCCATTACTGCCCACTGGGCACAGGCGAACCCAAAAATTGTCCACGTGGAACTTTCTCCAATGTGCAGTTCTTAGAAAGTGAATATCAGTGTCAAAATTGCACAGAGGGATTTTATTGCGGAGAACTTGGACGAAGAAATGTTTCTGGACCGTGCGACCCTGGCTTCTATTGCCTCAAGGGATCTAAGGTGCCTAACCCGCCAAGTGTGACAGAGTCTGGAGGACCATGCCCAGTGGGGCATTACTGTCCAGCAGGAACCTCATATCCACTTGGTTGCGAAGCTGGTAGCTACAATGACCGTACTGGCCAAGCAAACTGTACATCTTGTTGTGCTGGGTTCTACTGTCCATCCAACTCGACAGCATGTGTTCTGGAGTGTCCAGTGGGACATTATTGTCCAGTGGGAACTGAGGCACCATTTGATAATCCATGCCCCAAGGGATATTTCAATAATGAGACAAGGCGGCAAAGCATGAGGTAGCAGTTTATTGTGTTTAATTTAAGTTCTTATTGCTCAACGATTTTTGCTTATATTCGCATTCTTTATGTGCGTTTGACAAATTGACACCAGTCACTAGACATTTAACGTGAATTGATTGCAATTTCCTTATACCTGTTACTAATAATGCATTGATGATAAAATCTTGAACAAATTCGGATTATTGCTTGGGCTTCTGGTAGAAAATTCTCTGTATTAAGTATTAGAGCTAGAGTATGGTGAGATTATGGTTTATTCAGGGTGGAGGACAAATCCCGTGTGGTGCATTTAGCGAGTTATAAGGAGTTAAAGATTTTAAAAACTTTGCTGTCAAATACTTTTCTCTTGCAGTGGTTGTACACCATGTCTGCCAGGCAAATTCTGTGACAAAGCAGGCCTTGAAAAACCGAGTGGGGACTGTGCAGGGGGTTGGTACTGTGTACGTGGAGCGTGGTCTAATAAACCAACTGAAGTGGGTGTCCTTGGCTACTGTAATTCTTCAAGTGGAATGGGATGCTTCTGTCCCAATACAACTACAGGAGGAGTCTGCCAGCCAGGGTTTTACTGTCCTAATGGTTCTCGTGAGCCAACACCATGTTTGAGAGGTAATTTGTTGTAGGAGACAGTAAAGAGTTCAGGTCACAGTACGGTTTGGTCATTACCTTGCAAACACCTAATTAACTGCTAGTCAGAACCATCCAGCCACTTTTGATGTGTCTATTTAACATGGTGTCGTCCTTTAAAGAGTTACTTTTCCGCTCGTTTCCTAGCACCAATTTAGAAAACAGAAAGTGTAGTCGAACAGTTTGTCCTTCAAGGATGATTTACGCTTCAACCACTGATACTTAACCCCGATCAGTACTTGTCCTTTTTTTTTCGCTCTTAGCAAAGGCTTAGAAATAAACTGTTCTGTTCTGAATCTTACTTCCAGGTCACTATTGTGCTGTTGCCGAGCTGTCTAATGTCACAGGTCCTTGTGACGCTGGCTACTTCTGCAAAGAGGGAGCCAGATTTGCTGCTCCAACAGATAATGTTACCGGAGGCGTTTGCCCCATGGGTCACTACTGTCCTGCTGGAACGTATGACCCAGTTAAGTGTCCTGAGGGAACCTACTCAAATTCTACTGCCAATCAAAATATAAGTAGCTGTCTGGCCTGCATGCCTGGGTATTACTGTGGGGCGAGAGGTCTGGAGCAGCCATCAGGACCATGTGATGCAGGCTACTACTGCCCAGGTGGGCAGAAGACAAATACTCCACCAGAGTACACCTGTACCCCAGGACATCATTGTCCTGCTGGAAGTGCTTATCAGGTGCCTTGTGAGAGCGGAAAATACCAAGATGAGTTCCAACAGGGATCATGCAAGACCTGCCCCGAAGGGTTTTACTGTGATGGAACAATTCTCAATGCAACACATTGTAGCCACGGCGTGCAATTCCCAAGCCCATGTATCAAAGGTCATTACTGCTTAAGTGGAACTAAATTTGCACGTGAACACAAATGTCCAGCAGGTAAGAGGTTAAGCTATGATTGATGATAAAAGTAAAATTCAAAAACTTTGTGGTCTCGTCAATGTTGAGCAGCTTCTTGTAACAGTACCTCCGATTTCTGTGAAACCAAACAAACACTGAGAACGAGTAGAAGTGTACAGAAATGTTGATTGTTGTGTTGTGAGCAGCCACACTGAATGTAAGGAAATGACGGATAGCCTGCTAGTAATTAAGTCATGCCTCACACCCGCGATACAATATCCAAGTGCGACAGTGAAACTTAACAGATTAAGCTAATGGTGTATCTACTTTGGGAGGAAGCATTGCAATTATCTTTTAACCTCAAGTTTTTTTATTTTTAGCTCATGTCATTGAAACCATAGTCTGGTTTTACCTATTCTTGTCACTGACAGAGCCTTCGAAAAACTCAAAAGAAATTAATGTTTAATGAATGCTTCATATCTGATAAAAACAAGGCTAAACTTTACGTCTTTAAAAAACCCGAATTCATACATTTTAGTGCAAGAATGAGTTGATCTTGATCAGAAATTTTGAAGCTGTTCGCAAAACTAGCAGTCGTGTATCATCAGGTTTTGAAAAAATCTTGTTCCTCATTCTTTCTTTTAGGGACATTCAATAACAAGACACATGGTAAAAATGTCAGTGATTGTACCAGTTGTCCAGCCGGCAAATATTGTGCAGGGGAGGGAAATGAAATCTGGACAAATGACTGTTCACCTGGGTTTCACTGTATTGGCGGTGCTGACAATGCCTCTCCTAATGATGGAACAACTGGTGTAATTTGTCCTACTGGGTAAGGATTTCAATTGCGCGTTAGAACTAAGTTTAGGTGGAGGTACAGTCACTGCAGACTGCCTGGTCTGTCACTGCCATACCTCACGGTTCGTACAGAGTCTTGAATTCTTGAAGAAGTCTTTAAATTTGCCCAGCAATTTTTTCAGACCTGGAAGAGGTCTGGAAAATAGAGGTCAAATCTGGAAAAATGGTAAAAAGTATTGAGTATTTTTTTTAAAGCCCCAATAAATGCTTAATAATGTGAATTTTTTTCGTTTTTGTCAAATCTTGCTCAATCTCGCCTGTACGTCTGTAGCACATCATGAGACAAAATGTGACTTTCGTTCCTGCTCCATTGATCGCCTATTTGATAAACTTGAGTCTGGAAAAAGAAAATATTGTTTTGGAAAATCTTGGATATTTGAACCAAAAATCTTTACGAACCGTTATACCTAAATAGGAAGGAACTGCAAGGAACTGCGTTAGATTTTCTCTCTTTTCTTTCCTGCAGACATTACTGCCCCGCTGGCACAACTGTCACTATCCCCTGCAAGAAAGGTACATACGGCCCCACAGAACAGCTAGGTTCCCAAGCAGAGTGCAAGGGTTGTGATCCAGGAGAGTATTGTGCTATTGATGGTCTCAACAAAACAACTGGGAATTGTTCCTCAGGGTATTTCTGCAAACAAAATGCCTCTGTGAGTGAACCAACAGACGGTACTACTGGTAAGTACTGTAGCTGTTGTTGAGCAACATTGGCCTTTAGTACTGTTTTTCATGCGGAGCAATCAAAGGAGCTCTTACTTTTTAAGCTAATACATTTTTTACGGTGGTCTGAACTACGTCTGCAAATAAAAAAATTGAGATGTGACGTCTTGTATCTTTTGATTGATCTTTTACAATGTTGCAACGTAATAGTTTTTTTTCCCTACCCAATCTCAGTCCCACGTTGTTTGGGAATTAGAAGGCTCATATCCCCAACAAAATAACCTGGCATGAGAGTTTGTGCTTCTATAACAAACGGAACCTTTCAAAATTTTCTTTCCAGGTGATGTTTGCTGGATTGGGCATCATTGTCCTGTTGGCACAGCCAGTCCTCTTCCTTGTTCTCCAGGAACGTACATGAACCGCACGCAAGCTGCTGAGTGTTACACGTGTCCACCCGGGTACTATTGTATCAATAGAGTTTATCCAGAACCTTGTCCTGCAGGTAAGACCCCCCCCCCCCTCCCCCTTGAAAGTGAGTAAGAAATAAGGATATGAGTCACAAGTACAAAAAATTGCGTTTTCTACACCCGCCAGGTATGGACTAACTGTATTCTTCACTTAATCTGCATCTTTTGAAATTTGCTCCAGCAACTAAGGAAACTGTTTCGTTGTTAGATCCTCTCAATGTCCTAGTTTTTTTGTAACCCAAAAATCCTAATTAAATTTGAGCTGTCCGTTTAGATATGTTCTTCACGTCACGTAACGATCTTGCTAAAAATGGTTTTAACTACATATTTGAAGTACAGATTTTGATAAAGCCTCCCGGTGGAAGTCAACAGAAAATAAGAGTATCTTTCACTTGTTCTTTTTCAGGCTGGTACTGTCCACTTGGCACGGGACACGACTGGAGACCTTGTCCAAGAGGAACCTTCAGTCCAGTTGAGTTCCTTTCTAGAGAAGAACAATGCAAGTTATGTGATCCAGGCCACTACTGTGCTCTCCTTAATGCTACAGCAACCTCAGGACTTTGTGATGCGGGATTTTTCTGCCATAATGGTTCTGACCAACAACAACCATCTGGCGGTAACAGAGGTGATGCAGGAATTTGTCCCACAGGAAGCTACTGTCCACAGGGTGACCCACTAGCCCCAATAGCTTGTCCTGCTGGCTACTATAATAACAGAACCCATGCAACGTCTTTTGCCGACTGTAAGAAATGCCCCGGTGGGCAGTACTGCGAAGAAGATGGTTTAACTTGGCCAAATGGCCCTTGTGATCCTGGCTACTACTGTATTGAGAAATCAGCCTCTCGAAAACCAAATGTATCAGACACTGGAGGTCCTTGCCCACCCGGCCACTTCTGTCCAGGTGGTTCTCAATATCCAATTGCCTGCAAAGGTGGCGAGTACAATTCTCGGTGGGCACAAAGTGAATGCCTTGTTTGTCCTCCTGGTTATTTCTGTCCGAATGCTTCGACAAATGTTACTGACTGCCCCCAAGGATTCTACTGCCCCAACGGCTCAGCGTCAGCTATTCCATGTCCAAAAGGGTCTTACAAGAATGTCACCTTGGGTGATAATGTCCTTGACTGCACAATCTGTCCTCCTGGAGAATATTGTGAGTTTAGCGGCTTGCCTCAGCCATCAGGCTTGTGTGCTGGTGGTTGGTTCTGTACTGGTGGGTCATGGCAGAAGAGGCCTCTAAATACAAGCGACATAGCAAATGGTACCGCTGTCTGTCCACTGATTGGTGAAATTGGAGGATTTTGTAAGAAAGGCAGCTTCTGTCCAGCAGGATCTCATGAACCATTGCCTTGTACGCCAGGATATTACTGTTTGACTGATAAACTAGACAGTGAGTCTGGGGTCTGTGCAGCTGGTCACTATTGCAATGGTAGCACTATTTATAGTCATCCTGTCAATCAAACAACTGGAGATAGGTGCCCAAAAGGTTACTACTGTCCTACAAAAAGCTCATACCCAACAGCATGCCCACCAGGAACTTATGCTGACACTGAATACAACCAGTTTAAGAACAATTGTAAGCCCTGCATTCCCGGTATGTTCTGCCCAACGTTTGGACTTGATTACCCCAGTGGAAATTGTTCTGAGGGATTCTACTGTCCAGCAGGAGAAACCCAGCAAAGTCCTCCAGACAAGGAATGTCAACCTGGTCATTATTGCCCTGAGGGTAGCGGACTTCACAATCCATGCCCTGCTGGGACTTATCAGCCATACTCAAGGAAAGGTTTTTGCTACACCTGCCCAGCCGGAAGCTACTGTGATCCAAATGAAGCTAGACAAAACATGTCATGTGAAGGAAATGGCTCTTGTGGAGTTATTGCACCATCTGATTGCCCTGCAGGATATTTCTGCCCCAATGGTACCAAATGGGCCAAGCAGTATCCATGTCCTGTGGGAACCTTTGGTAATGTGACGAAGCTTATGGAAGAAGCACAATGCACTCAATGCACTAAAGGTTACTACTGTCATAAGTCCGGAATCACAGTTCCAACTGACCAGTGTCATGCAGGATATTACTGTGTGGAGGGTGCAAGTGTACCAACACCCAATGACACTTTGACAGGCGCCCCTTGTCCACCAGGTTCGTACTGTTTACAAGGGTCGCATAAACCGCAACCATGTCCAATAGGCACCTATGGCCCGACCCAGAAACTTCAAAGCTTATCAGGCTGCATGGCTTGCGATGGAGGAAAGTTTTGTGATTTTGAGGGCCTGGCTGCTCCCAATGGCTCGTGTGACCCTGCATTCTTCTGTCAGATTCGCGCTATCAGACCTAATCCTGTTAACTCTTCTCAAGGCGGTGGCATTTGTCCAACAGGACACTACTGTCCCAGAGAGACAACCACTCCATTCAAATGTCCACCTGGCACATTTAACAATGAGACTCATGCAACTCAACCTTCGAACTGTATACCATGCACACCAGGGGAATACTGTGAGGGTTATGGTAACACCTATCCTGATGGACCTTGTGATGAAGGCTGGTACTGTTCAAGGGGTGCATATTCCAAGAAACCACTTCTTAATGTGAATACGACCTTTAATAACTCCAATGACTTCACCTGTCCCATATACTCGGTGAACTTTACTGGAGGTATTTGCCCTGTTGGGCACTTCTGTCCCCGAGGTTCTTCAGAACCAAAGAGTTGCCTCAGAGGCACGTACTGTGGCCAGACAGGACTTGCAAGTCCAGAAGGAAACTGTTCAGCTGGATATTATTGCAATGGCGGTGATGTAGTTCCTAATCCAAGAAACTGTACGGCTGGTTACTATTGTCCTGTAGGAACAGAAACCGAGAGACCATGCCCTGCTGGGACGTATTCTCCATATGCAGGTAAATCTAAGGTGGAAGACTGTTTGAACTGTACTGCAGGATTCTACTGTCCCTTACATGGAGCTACAGAGGTGCTGTTTCAGTGCCTACAAGGATTTTACTGTCCAAGTGGATCTACACACAATGCCACTGTCATATGCCCAAGGGGAGCAAGCTGTCCCACTGGAAGCGGCCAACCACAGAACTGCATTCCAGGAGAATATCAAGATGAAGAGGGTCAATATCAGTGCAAAGAGTGCCCACCAGGATATTACTGTGACCCTTCTACAAATCTTACAGGTGTTATATACCCAACCAAGTGCACAGCCGGTAATTACTGCCCAGCTGGAACAAAAACAGAAAGACAATTTCCATGTCCTGCGGGCACTTACAGCAATGACACAGGGCTTGAGAGGCGGTCAGATTGCACACCATGCCCACCCAAAGTGTTCTGTGGATCAACTGGATTGAGGAAGCCTACAGGACCTTGTAATGCAGGTGTGTAAAACGTTATTACTTAAGGTGATGAAGGAGTCAGAGTTCTTTTGACTCCTAAACATTGCATACCCAAAGATAGTAATTGTGCAGTGAAGCAATCACCAGTTTACCTTAAACGCTAGTCATATATCTCTTAAATTTTAATAATCTAATGCTTTGTCAGGTCACTACTGTGTCAATGGATCTACAACTCCAACACCAACTGACGGCAAGACAGGCGATGCATGTAGACTGGGTGAATACTGTCCTGAAGGGTCTTCAGAGGGAATTGGATGCCCCGCTGGTATGATTTCCTTTATTCACTACAAGTTACTGGTACACTAACTTCTTGCAACAGTGAATTAAGCGTTCCACGTCCTTACTTGATCAGTGGCCGTCTGTAAATTTCAGAATGAATGTAGCTTACTTTTAAGGTTGTATAGAGACGTTTAGTGGTTTTCCCCCTGTTAGCAAGGGTTTAGGGCACTAAATCTATAGAACCCAGTTTCGTACAGAACGAAATTGCCACATCGCAACCGACCTTAGTGAATAGTGTTGTGTATGATACATCTTACAAAATTCCTAACTCTATGCAAATTGTCTAGTAGCTCCTTTCGTAGATGGTGCTTAATTTTTTTTGACGGTGTATTGCTTCTTATCATTTTTGTAGGCACCTTTTACAACCTAACTGGGCTACAGAATGTATCAGGATGCTTACCCTGTACAGCAGGGTATTACTGTGATGGAACAGGAAACATAGTTCCAACCAAAAAGTGTCGTGAAGGCTTCTGGTGTAGAGGAGGTTCTCCGGAAGAAATGCCTATAGATCAACCTTATGGCACAGATTGTCCAAATGGCAGTTACTGTCCCACAGGTACGCCATCTCCTGTGCAGTGCCCCAAAGGAACCTACCAGCCAAGTCGAGGCAAGGTGCGAGTAGAAGACTGTGTTGGTTGTGATCCAGGAAAGTTCTGTGATGAAACCGGTCTGTTTGCTGTAAGTGGTAATTGCCTGCGTGGTTTCTTCTGTATTGGTAATGCTTCCAAGAGCAACCCTCAGGACAAGATCACTGGAGACATATGTCCTAAAGGCAGCTTCTGTGTTGAAGGTTCTTTCAAACCACAGACGTGTTACAACGGAACGTACATGAATCACACAGGTTTGTTGTTACATTGGTGTCAGATGAAAGATATTACTCCTTATTACCTCTCAGAAATTAGCGACACATTTTCTTGAAAATGAGATATGCTTTGGAGGGCTGGACAATCTGGATGTTTTCTCTCCGACCCACCCCCAAACCAAAGGAAGTTGATATATACAGACTGTACCATAAATTGCAAGAAATGGTTGTTGATGGCGATTAACTGGTAGTTCACAATCTTCTGTGTCCTTAGTTTAACAACAGTTGTGGTGATTAGGCAGTCATTCTAACAAAAATAATTCAAAACAAAAATGTAGATATGAGAAATGCAATTTTCCACGCACCTTAAAGAAATTCTGGGCAATGTTATTCTTATTTTTTCTTTTATGTATGTAATGATTCTTTGAATTAGGCTCATGAATGTCACATTTTCTACGTTAGATGCTTCTTCATGCTACGTGTGCCCTGCAGGATATCAGTGCACTAAAGCTGTTCTTCCTGATCCCTGCCCTGCTGGGTTCTACTGTCCGGAAGGGACTGGCTACGATACTCAGCCCTGTCCTGTAGGTACTATTGGCAACAGGACTGGCCTGGCAAATGAGTCTGAGTGCACGCAGTGCCCAGGTGGATTCTACTGTGAGACTAGTGGGCGTGCAACCGTGACTGGACTATGTAAAAGTGGTTAGTATTACATTTGTAGTCACCTGACGCGCTATCTAGGAGCACAGGGCCTAGTCTAGGTCATATATGCATCTGTCCTTACATAGAAATGTATGTACATTGTTTCTTCTCCAATAATTTTGGCTAATTTTTAAATTTGTCGCGTTTCCGTGTTGCGTGTACTTTTAAGTATAATAAATGAATTCGGAAGACAACACACTAGTAACACAAGAACTATAAGTATGGTAAAATCAATTGTGAAGACACCAAGCAACACACTAGTGGCGCAATAGTTAACCACAACAGATCCTGAAACACAGTTACACACCAAACGAGTTAATAGGCTGATTTAGCAACAGAACGGGAACGTCAGTTGACGAGGGCGCGCGCAAATCAAACAACTGTCTTGACCAATGGCAGAGCGCAAATTGAGCACCGGAAGGCGTGTTTAGTCCTTACCGCGCGCTTTCCCGTCGTCAAATGACGTTTCCGTCCTGTTGCTAAATCAGCTTACTGTCAAGAGGTGTCGAGTTTTCATGTTTGGTTTGTTGTTTCTTGTAGGTTTCTACTGCACATCTGGAGTGAATGTAAGTGCTCCAGATGTGCATTACACTGGCATTGGAGGGATATGCCCTGTAGGGCATGAGTGTCCAGAAGGAAGCAGTACATTCCATGCATGTGACCCTGGATATTACGCAGCTGTACCAGGAATGGCTGCATGTGACTTGTGTCCTGCAGGTAGGTTGTGTGGTCATAATCTTGTTCATTGATGCCATCATTACCATCAGGTATAAACTGGAGCAGCACTTTCCTTACCATGACTATCACCATGGTATTTCGAACGACAGGAAAACTAGAACACCAAGTGCCGATATTAATGTCTGTGGCCTAACCAATGTAGTCGACGACTAGTGTCCGTTTGTTTTGCCTTTATGCAATGTTCGAACCCCGTAATAAACTCAGAGCAAAAGAGAAGAAAATATTTTTCAGAAAAAAATAATTGATAGCATAATACAAATTCAGCATTTACTAGACGTCTTTCCTCTTAACTTTTATTTGCAGGTAAATACTGCAATGGTACCACAGTCACCCCGGCGGCTTGTCCCAAGGGACACTTTTGTCCAAATGGCGCAGAATTTGCCACACAGCATCCTTGCAGACCAGGCACATACAATAATGAAACTGACCAGACATCAGAGTCGGCATGTAAACTATGTGACCCAGGAAAGTATTGCGAGGGATATGGACGGGTGTGGCCCAATGGACTTTGTGATGAGGGATTCTTCTGCTCCGGTGGGTCTTGGTCTAAGCGACCTGGAGATATTGGTGCACCCAACTATGATAATGCGACAAGCCCTGCAGACACCTGTTACACTGCATTTGAATGTGTTTGCCCAGCATGGAACAAGACAACAGGTAAATTCTGTTGTTGCAGCCATATTTTAACTTTAAGTGTTAGAAACTTGATGACTCATCCACAGACATAAAATTCCAAACACACAAACAGGCAATGGTGAACCTTTACGTGCGTGGCGGCGGTTTGTAACTCATCTGGTGCTATTTCCATCTTAAACTCAGCAGTTTTTAGTTTTTCCTTTATACGTGAAAACAAGTTATTTTGCGTCACGATCATCTGTTGTTTAATTTTTTGTTGCAGGTGACATTTGTCCCGCGGGCCACTATTGTCCCCAGGGATCTTATCGTCCTCTTCCATGTAAACTTGGTCAATATTGCCCACATGCGGCCATGACCACGCCCCAAGGAAATTGTTCTGCAGGGTATTACTGCAATGACAGCTCTACTGTGCCCGACCAGTTTGACTGTCCAGTTGGACACTACTGTCCATCAGGAACAGGTATTCCGGTGCCTTGCCCTGCAGGTAAGTTCTCTAATACCCCAAAGAACACAGAACTGCGGGATTGTAGAGACTGTACTCCAGGCAGTTTTTGTGCAGGAACTGGGAATTTTGCCGCGACCAACAAATGTGCTCCACAGTATTACTGTCCAGGTGGTCAAAGCACAGCAACACCATCAGAATATCTATGCACACCAGGTCACTTCTGCAAAGAGGGAAAAGCTCAACCAGTGAGATGTGAAAATGGCACTTTCCAAAATGAGCAAGGCAAGAGTTCTTGCAAGACGTGTCCAGATGGTTATTACTGCGATGCTACCAATTCTGCGGTTGTGAATGCTACACTTTGTCCTAAAGGTTATTACTGTCCTTCTGGCACTGGGAACTATCGTGACTTCCCCTGCCCAGAACGTAAGTATAAAAGAAAGAAGGGTAACCTGTAAGAAGTTAGACAGCCACATGGTGTCGTTCCCACAGGTGTCCGTCTTAGAATGAATCGACTGTTATTATGAAGAAAGTTTCCAAAAGTTGTATAGTCAACTCTCACTAAGACGGACACCTGGGAGCGGCACTGAGTGTCCGTCTAAGAGTAATGTCTGTCTTATAAAAAATAAAGGACTATAGGACGTAAAGAAAGGCAGAGACCAACTCTCGGTGCATGGTGTTCATTAGGCATCGGAGAACGGAGAATTCTTCGTTTACTTCGCAGAATTCTCGGTATAACGCTCGTTAGCCTCTTTTTTTATTCAGACGTGGAGCCTCTTTTAAAATATTCTCCTGTAACATTTAACCTTTCTCCTGCTAGTTGAATTATTAATGAAACTCTGTAGGTGTCTGTTCTACTGAGGTGTTCGTTCAGGGATTAGCGACGGTTCTAGAACTGAGAATGCCAAACGCATCATAGTTTCTATGGGAAACAAAATCTTGTTAGTATATCTCACTGGGGCTCAAATTTTTATGCAGTAGAGATGGCAGAAACCATTTATAAACCACGATAACATAAACCTTAAACATCAGCAAAATACTTTTAATGTCTTCAGAGCGAATTCCTTATTTCAAATTGTAGGTACGTATAATGACAGATTAGGATTGATGGCCATTGGAAACTGCACCGATTGCCCACGAGGCAAATACTGTGGAAGAGAAGGCTTGACAGAGCCATCGGGAGATTGTTATGGCGGTCACTACTGTACTAAGAGATCCAAATCACCTGGACCAGAGAAAGACCTTCTGGCGAAGAATTATGCAGATTATGTTAGCTTCCCGTTCCCGTTCTTGAACGATGCGTGTCCTCCAGGGCACTTCTGTCCCAACGGTTCTGACCCAGAACCTTGCCCTTCTGGTACATTCCACAACGAAGGACGCATCGCTAACAGATCACAATGTGTACCGTGTCCCAGAGGGAGATACTGCAATGGCTCTGGTACTCTGAATGGCACTGCTCCACCTTGTGACGCTGGGTTCATTTGCACAGGGGGATCAAGCACGCCAACACCCACACATCCATCCATGGGATACATTTGCCCAAGAGGCTTCTTCTGTCCTTCAGGTACCTTTAAAATAGTCTGCTTTCTGAAGAGCAGCCATATCAGTTGGATGGAACTGACTGTATGAGAGAGTCTTAGAAATGAGATGAAATTAGAAACCTCTTAGTCCCGTGTTATGGTCTCTACAATGCCATCAGGGGAGGGGATATTTTAGGTTGATTTAAAGGGTTGTTATACAAAACATACAGTTTTTTTTTCATTAATACCGTTTTGTCCTTTGCTTTGTCTTTGTACTTCTAGCTTCATGAAAAAAGTCATCAAGGCTGATATGTTAAGTGTATTCTGTTTTTGCCAATTTGTCGTGAAAATGACCACTTAATAATCGGTGATAATTGAATAGATGTGATGAATCTTTTTGTACGTTCAACAGGAAACGTTACAGCCCTTAGTTGCCTACCAGGCACTTATCAACCCAATGAGGGGCAAGGAAGCTGTATCTCATGTGGTCCAGGCAATATGTGTCCATATCAGAACATGTCGTCAGTCCAACCCTGTAAAGCCGGTTACTATTGTCCGGATGGAACACTGAAACCCTGCCCTCCTGGAACCTACGGCAATCGCAGCGGACTGTCCACAGTTGATATGTGCACTGACTGTCCTGCTGGATTTTTCTGCCAGGTAAGAAATATGCACAGTATTGGTTGGTATTGAACGTTATTGGGCACATCAATTTTCATTAGCTACTTTTGGCGCCGATAGGTCTGTCTTGGTAACTCAGCGTAGCGCAATTTGTAGTTGCGGATGGAAGTAAGTCGCCTGGTGACCTAAGTTTGACATGCTCCTTGCTATTCTCAAGGACGTTATGTTACTCTCATGTTAAGTGGTATATAGTCGACATTAAAGATGTGTGAACAGTTGAGTTTAGCCAACAACTCAGCCTTCAACTAGTTAGAGTCATCATTTGCCAGGCAAATTAATCTAACAATCATCATCATCATCCTTTCACGGGTTTATAACGAACCAATTCAACGACCTGCTCCCAATAGGTTTGTTAGCTCAATTGGTAGAGCGCTGCACTGGTATCGCAGAGGTAGAGGGTTCGAATCCCGTACAAGCCTGAATCTTTTTGCAGGCTTTTTTTTTCGCAACTACAAAAGTTGCGTCTATAACTGCGATGATATACTTTCATATAATCTTTCAATTATAGGATTATGCTCAAACTACACCCAAAGGTCCTTGCACTGCTGGTTGGTTCTGTGAAGGCAAAGCCAATACTTCTACTCCCACTTCAATACCTGAGTACCCCAAAAATGGCCCTTGTCCCACAGGACGCTACTGCCTACAGGGAACCCAAGCACCGGCTGGATGCCCTCCAGGCACTTTCCGTAACAGCACGGGAGCTCGCTCTGAAGATGAGTGTCTTGATTGCACTCCTGGTTTTTACTGCAAAGGTTACAGTAATTCCTTTGTAACTGGGCCTTGTGCAGATGGTTATTACTGTCCTCAAGGGTCCAGAGCCAATGTGTCCAAGCCCTCCGAATACTTGTGTCCTAAGGCGCATAAGTGCCCCGAGGGAACCGCTGACCCGATCGAATGCGGTGCAGGTTTGTAGATGTTTATCGTTGCTGGGTTGACTTGTAACATGTGACTAAGTTATTGTTGACCTTAGGTAAATTAGTTTACAGGATAAGGCCACGCAAATACAGGCAGTTTTATCTTTTATCCACTGGTCACGTCATGAAATGCTGCTATAGCAACATAAAATTGCGGAAAATTTGTAGAGCTAATAGCATGATTTGTAGTGATATTTGGCATAAATACCACGAGTGATATTTCAAAATTGTTTAACGTAATTTCACGAGCCGTTAGGCGAGTGAAATTTGAGACAATTTTGAAATATCATCAGTGGTATTTATGCCAAATATCACTTCCATATCATGCTATTATTTGTTTATACTACTACCCGCATAAGGTTTGTAATTTTCACATGTAGGTATTTCAAATTAAGATGAAAAGAGCGGAAATGAGAACAACAGATTGCGTTCATTTAAACATGGAACTTAGTAGGCCCACTTCTTCTCTTATTTATCTTATTATATTTCTCTCGATTTTTTATACAGTTTACGAAGGAATCCATCAGGAAATTAAGGAATTTTGATTTTCAGTGGGCAAAAACCTTGTACCAGAATAATTTCAACAATATCGCATTCTTTGACACATTTTTCAGGGGCTACAGATATAATTTGTTATCTGGAATAACAACAAAAACTATTTCTCACGGGAGCCCGAGAAAATAAATGTCAAATTTCACAAGAAGTGTGAAAACACAGGTAAATTGCTGAATATTTCATGTGTAAGATGTCAATTTTTGAAATTTGACTTTTATTTTCTCGGGCTCTCATAAGAAATTGTCTTTGGTGTTATTACAGATAACTAATTACATCTTTAGCCCTTGAAAAATGCAAAAAAGAATGCGATATTGGTTAAATTACTCTGGTACAAGGATTTTGTCCACTGAAAATTAAAATTACTCAATTTCCTGATGGATTCCGTCTTTACACTTTTGTTACAGGTTACAACCAGATTAATAAAGGGCAAAAAGATTGCGATCCATGCCCCGCCGGATACTACTGTCCAAGCAAAACGTCAACTCCCAAAGCATGCCCACCTAGACAATTCTGTCCTGAGGCCACTACTGTACCACTTTTCTGCCCTAACGGCACTTACACACACGACAACATGACTAAGTTAGCCAGTGCAGACGAATGTCTGCCATGTGTTACTGGCTCTTATTGTCGGCTAGGTCAGATTGTCGGACCGTGTCATGGTGGGTACTACTGCAAGAGCAGAAGTCCGGACCCGAACCCCACTGGGGTGTGGAATGCTGTTGACTCTATCATCATCACTCCTTGTGTGAATAACAGTACTGGTAATTACAGTAGTGGGAATTGTTCGAATTGTCGAACAGGACGGTTCTGCTTACACGGTATGTGCTCGTGTGCCCTGGGATACAGTTAAAGGGGCTGTGTCACGGCAGTCCAGTTCATTTTGTTTAATTTTGCCAATTACTCGCCCTCAATCGCTATGAAACTTAAAGTAAGCAAGAAATTAAATGTAAATGACAAAGTCAGAGATCCGAGACAAACTAATATGTCAAGCAACAAAGTTGCAAGCAGCACGAATCAACTTTGAAAAACTGTTAGGCTGAACAGTTTTCAAAAAACCATAATTTCAATCCGTTTCAATCTTCTTCAGTTTTGCCCATCCGTGGCATCTGTTGTTTCTGTTGTGTTATTTTAACTTTTCTTTAAGCGGTTATTTTTATGTTTCTCTTAATTTAACGGGCATTTTTTAATTTCCTAATTTGGCTGAATTTCGTGACACAGCTTCTTTAAGTAGTAATTAGGGAGGTTGAAGCAGAGGCGTCAACCGGAAGTGAGTTCGTTTCCCTTCTAATAGAGACCTTTAGATTCGAGGACGACTACGAGTACGAGATTTGACATGAAGTTTGTTCGCGTCTTCTCAAAATATAGACTTCCCGGAAAGCTTCATTTTACCATTTTTCACTAGAGAAGTTAGCATTGTTATCTTCAGTAAAGGAGGTTACGCGCTCTCCCGATCGCAAAATGATAAAACTTCTAACATTTGATATCTTGTTTTCGCCACCACGACATCCGCGCGAAAACTCTTTGTAGAATGACGACGGCTACCACGTTTTCCCGCCAAAATGACGCTGGCTCAAACGCGTACACTACTTAGTATTGAGAAAATCTCGTACTCGTAGTCGTACTCGTCTTAGAATCTAAAGGTCTCTAATATGCCTTGATGCTACAGGATTTGCATTGCTTAGCGTCTGCTCTTAAAGAGACGATTTACCAAAAAATAAGGGTGAAAACACCGCCCAAGAATGCAAAAAGCCAACTTCCGGCTCGCGTGCGTCACTCAAAAAAATTCGCTGGTATTGCAACCGTCTGCAGCCTTAAAAGATGTTTTCTTCATTCCGTTAAAGCTTAAATCCTCTAGAATGTCGAGAAGTCAAGGTGAATTCGAAAAACACAGTGATTTGTTCAAAAGTATCAGTATCAGTATTTGTGACCTCAAAAAAGAACAAAGTGACGAACATATCAAACAATATGCTGAATTATTGTTCGTATTAACAGGGTTGGACTGTATAGATATACCCAGTTGTGGGTAGAGGCCTATAACAGACATGTTAGGCGTGATTATGCCGTAAGCTGTTGCTGTAGCTTCATAAATGGTTCCTCTTCTTGTTCCATAGAATACTGGTTTCCAGTGGAGGCCGGGCCTTGTCAGGAAGGGTATTATTGTCCTAATGGAACACTTCTACCTATCCCGTGTCCGGATAACACAATGAAGAATTACACAGGTGGCTATGGAATAGTCAGCGATTGTACTCCTTGCCTGGCTGGAAAATTTTGCTTGAATGGTAATTGGCTTGTCATTAAGGGTTATAGTGTATTGTCATCATCGTTATCATCATCACCATCATCATCATCATCATCGTCATCATCACCATCATCATCGTCATCATCATCATCATCATTTTTATAACAACCATATTCATTACTGTCGCCATTAGCATCAATGAAATTACCAATGGCGTGGTCTTCACCATTCGCCATCATATCGTTCTTGTCGTTGTACGTGACACCGTCGTCATGACATCATTATTATTATCATGCGTGATCATTGTAAAGAATGATAAAGAGTCTCAAGACTATAATTGTTACACTTTCCCAAGTAGCCGAAATCCATGTTGCAGCACCCTAGTGGGTCATCACAATGCAGTCGAACCCGTGACCAAAAATGCATACTGCAAACTAAGAGATCAGACAATTGGTCAAGTGGTCACCTACAAGATTTTTTAAACAATGGGAAATTATTACAGGGCTTTTATTGGGAAAGTGCAGGTGTTTAGGTAGATGGTGGCTTATGGGAGGTGGTCGCTTACGAAAGGTGGTCGTACATGGGGGAGGTTAGACTACATTTGTAATTGCTATGACATTTGTTTATGCCATTTTTAGGAACATCGAATGGTGTACCCTGCCCACCCGGAAAGTACTGCCCACGAGGACAAGCACCGATTGACTGTCCTATTCATAGATACCGAGACATTCCGGGGGGTCAAGACCTGGACGACTGCTTCCCATGCCCAGCAGGTCATTGGTGCAATCTGACTGGAATGGTGAATTATAACAACAGCAAGTGTCCTATCGGTCATTTCTGTCCCAGTCAGCTGGGTCCCAGTCTCTGTGGTGCAGGCCGTCGCCGCTTGACACCAGGAGCCGGAAGTAGAAATGAATGCGACTTGTGTCCAGGTGGTCATTATTGTCCTCATGATACCATTAATGTGCAAGGGATACCTTGTAGGAACAGAACCTATTGTCCTCTTGGCTCTTCCCTTGAGACGCTTTGTCCTGGAGGTGCTTTTTGCCCTGGAGTAACAGAAGTACCAAAACCTTGCCCAGGTACGTAGATAAACCACAATACAGTGGACCTCAAAGACTGTCAATTTTCAAGAAGATTAACATGAACATTTTACTACGTAAAGCTCTTTTAAAAATATTGGTATCATCACAAATACTGCTAAAAAGGTCTTTTTCTAAATTGTCACACTTAAGCATAAGCTATAACCACGTTGCACAGCATAGTAAGTACCACAGGAAAGTACTGCTCAGTGGCTTTCATCTGAATGGTCACACTTTAGGATTTCATCCAAAGACTCAAAGTTGGAACCACCTTGTACAGCATGATAAACAGTACCACAGGAAAGTACTGCTCGGTAGCTTTCATATGAATGGTCACACTTTTTTACAGTGGATCTCGAAGACTGTCAAACGTAAAAATTTCACTATGTACAGCTCTTTTAAAAATATTGGTATCATTACAAATACTGCTAAATATGTTTTTTCTAAATGGTCATATTTAAGGCTTTCATCCACAAATTCAAAAGTTATAATCACCTTTTACAGTATAATGGACATTACCACAGGAAAGCACTGCTTAGTTCAATGGTCAGACCAGACAACTTCTTTCACAGGTGTAAAGGATAATAGTCGAAAGGTTGACTCTGTGAGCCGTGGGCGAGCAGCAGTGGGGTTTTATTAACCGTCTTTGTTATTTGTAGGTGGTCATTATTGTACAAACGGATCAGAGATTCCCACCCTCTGTTACTACCCTGACTACTGTCCGCCAAACAGCACTGAAGAGCTCCCCTGTAAGCTGGGATACAAAGCCTTGAACACTTCTGGTCTGCGAGACTCGCATGAAAAACACTGTGAGGTCTGCCCGGCAGGAACCTACGGCAACGACCCGCAGCGTCGCTTCTGTGATCAATGTCCGGCCGGTTATTTCTGTCCAGTGGGCACAAAAAGTCCCACCGCGAATCCCTGTCCCGAGGGCTCATATTGTCCAGCGGGTGTTGGAGAGGCGCAGCCTTGTTCTCCTGGTTCCTATGGTAACCGATCTCTAGCGACGAAAGCTTCAGACTGCTATCCCTGCCCGACAAACACGTTTAACCCTCTACCAAATCAAAGGGCCTGTCTTCCATGTGGTAGCTCCTCTTTGTCTGAAGAAGGCCAAGCAAGGTGTCAGTGCATAGGACAATCTCGGTCTTTTCAAGTATCCGACGGTTCCTGTACGTGCATTTTGCGATATGTGTTTGACGATCCGTCCACCAAAGAGCGAGAAGAGGGAAATAGTGACCTGGATTGTCGGCCGTTGGTTTGTTAACTTTTTAGTTATTAAATTATTGGTAAAAAGGGAAAGGCACTAACCGAACTAAATATTTCGTTTTCGTATTTTTAGGATGCAGACCGGTGTGGGACTGGTGAGGTTTACCGCGCTTCTGACTGGCAGTGTGTCGATCCGGAGACGGAGAGTGTAGCATGCGACAACAAATGTAAAGAAGAAGGCGAAACGGGGGGTGCATTCAGCCCCGATGAAGGAATCTGTATCTGTAAACACACAACTGAATGTAACAACACTTGTGAGAGGACAAGAGTTAAATGTTACATTCAACGGAGTACTGACGGGGTCTTATCAATGATTTGTACTGACAATAATGGCGACTCTGCAACTTTCAACATCACATCGGAATTGGGTATTGGAGACCATGATAACGAGTTACACTCCGCTGAGTTCATCTTCACCGATTCTCTTAACAAAATGTCGGCTTTCGCTCCGGGAGAGCTTTCACAAGTCCAGAGTGTTGTTGAGCCCAACTCGCAGTCCGCTCGCAGAAGACGTCGCGCCTTGGGGGATAACTCGACAAGCACACCCTCTCCTGTAGCACGTACCATCGCCAATCCAATCATCTGCCTGACTTATGGCAAAGCGCTAATATTCAAGGTTGAAATCAACCCGATAAACCGCAGCCTTAGCCACTACCCGCGATATCGCAAGAATCATTTGATGAACACAAATGGCGAGTTTGATTATGGTATGAATCGAAATAATTGTTTATTTTGGTGAAAATGACTTGTATAGAGACCAGACAAAGGTGACTTAACTTGAAAAATAATATGTCAAGCACGTTATTATTTGGTATTTAATCCCACCAATTGTCTGGATATCCAGTGAAATACTGTGCCAACCATAAAGGCTTCGTCCAAACGTATCCGGATATTTTTGTAAACGGAAATTTTTTATTTCGTTTAAGAAAAAAAATACGCGTCCACACGTAGCGTATTAGAATCGTTTTCGCCCGTGAACATGAAAACGCTAAAACCAAGAAATACGGTAGTGTCTTTTACAGGACATGCGCTGTATAATGTATGACGTCATCGTATTCCAAAACCTCAGTTTTCGTCCGTCCACAAAAAAAAAGCGATAAGCCGGCGTTTTTAAAAAATTCAACTCTGCGGACACTTCTCCTAAACATGTGTTTTTGGTATCCGAGAACGCCGTTTACGTGTGGACGGAAAGTTGAAACGGAAAAAAGAGTCCGTCTCCGTATGAAGAAGTATCGGCATACGTGTGGACGGGACCTCAACATGGTTTCTCAAATGGTCTTTAGGACCTTACGATCATTAAGATCTATCCTTACAGACAACCCATCCAGCCCAGGAAAGGCTGGCTACACCACCGGGGTCTACGTCCGCAGCGCTTTTCGAACGATGGTGTGGGTTCTTTTATGTGCCACAAGAAACAGATATTTGAAAGTGCTGTGAGAAGGGACCTACATGTACGGTTTTCGTCGTTATCCGCCGAGAAGACTAGAAAGTCTGCAGATGTTATTACAAAGGCAGCACTTTCTTCTCAGTTATTTAAATAAGAAAGTTTTGGTCCGGCCAGGGTTTGAATCCGCAACAGACAGGCGCTCTCTCAACTGAGCTAATCGGGTGGTGGTTAGATTTTCTCTTCTTTGTTACTTGTCGAGTTTGAGACATGTTCCCGTCCTCTGTACAGGTAACTTCAGACAGCTCCACTCGCTGGTACAGGAATCCAACAATAGTCTCTCGTACTTTATGCACGTGTTTACGCAAAATGGAACTTTTGTGTTCTACGATAACGCCGAGCCGTTCCGAGAGACGTTCGTCACAGTGAAGGAGCAAGGCAGCAGCTGCCCAGACACCATTCTGTCGCCCATAACTGAAGGCGTTTTAGTCGAACTTGGAGTCAGCAATAAAGAGGTAAGGACGTAAACATTACCACACGAAAGTACTTCTCAGTAGCTTTTATTTAAATGGTAACACCATAGGATTTCATTAGGATTCCATACACGGACTCATAAGTTACAACTTAATTGACTCCATAAGTGTAGTTGTTTAAAGGGTCAGTTATGAAGAAACACGGTATAGTTGAAACATTAGAGAGATTAAGAGTCACGTTTACAGCAAACGGCAAACGTCAGATTCAAGTTAAGAATTTCTCAGAATAAAAAATTAGTAGATAAAAACTGTCCAGAACAATTCTTATAGATAAAACTGGCGTGAAACTACTTATTTTTGGGTAGAAGTAATTAACAGTAAACGACAATTAAGGGGAAAACTGATCACGTGGTACAAATTCACGTTTGCCATAATAAACAGTACCACAGGAGAGTACTGCTCAGTAGCTTTGATTTGAATAGTAACACTACAGGATTTAGTCCACGGACTCCAAAAGTTACGACTTAATTGACGACAGGAGTAAAGGGTTAAATTGAACGAAAGTGACGTTTTATTAAATGTAGTTTTGTTTTCTTTATTGATTAATTTTTAGCCTCAGAACCTGAAGCCGAATTGGGGTGTGATCTGGGGCATGACAATCTTCATGTTGGTCGTTATTATCATGCTTGTTATCGCTGTCATTATCTGGCGCCCCAAGAGCATTGGACGCTACCCCATCCGAACACTCAGGCCCAAATACAAAGCTCTTGGAGCGCCCATACCAGTTGTGCCCATTCCAGGTTTGTTAAGTAAAGATAGGGGCGGATCCAGGATTTTTCTTAGGACGAGGTACACTGCTAAGGAATGACGTAACTGACTGGTGACGTAAATAAATGTTAAGAGCGAATACGAAGAAGAAGGCTTTTGACTAGGCAGTAACATAATGTGAACTGCTGAGAATGCGTTACATATAACATAATGTGAACTGCTGAGAATGCGTTACATATCTGCATATTTTGCAGAATACCAGTTGTACTCAAAACCCCCAGGTCATCTCGCCTCCCCCCCCCACCCCCTCCCCCTAGATCCGTCCCTAAAAGATAAATATAGATGGTCCATGTAACGCACAAAATTGGGAAAATTCGGTCGTCGAGGAAATTCAGAATTAAATTCTTGAAAAATACTTACAACGAATAGCACCATGTGAAAGTATTGCTGAAGAGATTTTTATCCGCAAACCCAACAGTTAGAACCAGATTGTAAAGCATAATAGACACTACCATAGGAGAAAACTACTCATTTGCTTTCATTCAGCTAAAGGCTGTCACTAATTTCATTATGAAACCATCTATCACGTTAACAACCCCCAATGCTTACTGACTTACCCTAACTTTATTGTAATTCGCTATAATAATAGTCTAAAGTTGCTTAAACTTCCTTTGATTCTCATTGTAAACGTTCTCCTTTTGGACACCAGGAATTGATGACCATGTCTACGACCTGGGCCCTCGGGGAGCCCCCGAGGGGGCTTCATTTGACTCCCCGAATGTTCGTTTTGAGCTTGAAAACTTCAACGTCCGCACGCTATACGACAAACTGGAGGATCAGACTCTCCATGTATCGTCCCAGCTGGCACGTCATCAGGCGGACCTGAGAGCGTTTTATGATCGGATTAGTCAACAAGCTGAGAAGCTCAAGGGAATGTTGGATAGCATGGACGTGTCTGCTCTTATTAAAGCGACTAAAGAGGCTGGAGCAGCCAGAGCTGGCCGGGTATGTCGAGCACTGAAATTTTTCTAATTAAGATGAAATGAATAAAGAAAGAAAGAAAGGTGATGTTCTTCGCTAACCATTCTGGATTGAATTGGAATTTGGAAGAGGGGTAAAACTCTTCATTACAAGAGCGAGAACCAACAACACACTCAACTCAATTCTGGTATCATCTCCAGTAAGATCCTCACCTGTGAGTCAACTAACCCCCACCCCTCCCCTCCCAAAGAGGATCAAATTAAACAATTTATTGCATATACAACATGGAGAGAACAATGTTTAAAATGTGGATTTTGGTATTAGGGGTTAAAGATTAAGTGGACTGTTTCACCGTTTGTTTCGAAAAATCATGATGATTGTGATGACGATTGTAACGACAGTAGTGATAAAAATGTACATTACCACGTGCGATGATCTCATCACAAATAACCAAAAATACGCTTGATGACATCTAGCGGGGGTAGTCAAGTTGGAGAGCGCCAGACTGGTTTAAGCAGAAGCGAGTACTGAAGAATCTTTCCTTTACCTTGTACTTCAACCACCACAACTGTTTGCGTTTATGGCATTATGCAAACGATCAATTGGCAATTTAAAGTTGCCCTCTAATAGTTGAAGAAGTTAGTATGGAAGTTTTTTGAGGCACTAAGGAAACATACAATGTCAAAGAGATCGCAAAATAACTTTTAATCTCTGTAATTTCATTGAAGGAATCTCCTCAGGAACACCATGTGAGCGTTGTAAGAAGTGAAGGAGGAAAGATATACGGGCTGACTGCAGGGGGTCAAGCAAGAGAGCAGGAACTCATGGCAAGTCTACAGATGTTACTGGAGAAAGTAGAGAAAGGACAGTTTGCTACTGGACCAGGTAATGTATAATCACGTGGTGGAGAGATAGACTGACGAACTTCCTGAACGATACACTGATGGTCAAAGGAAATTAAGAAAGGAATGGGTGACGGGTTGAGAGAAGTCCTGACTGACTGACTGACTGACTGACTGACTGATCATGACTGACTGACTGACTGCATGTATGACACCATGTGAGTGGGTGGTGTAGGAGGTGTGGGTGGAAAGAGGTACGGTATGACCGCAGGGGGACAAGTCAGAGAACAAGAACTCATGGCGGGTCTACAGATGTTACTGGAGAAAGTAAACATAGGACAGTTTGCTACTGAACCAGATAATGAGTAATGAAGTGATGGAAAGATGACGAGGGCCGAGGGAAGTAAGGAAGAAATGGGAGGCAGATTGAAAACAAGACTTACTGAGTGACTGTCTTACTGACTGACTGACTGCATGTATGACTTTGACAGGCTAAATTACTGAGTGAGCGACTGACTAACTAACTGCATGCATGCATGAGTGTCTGACTGGCTGCGTGTAACACTGAATGATTGTCTTGACGACTGTCTAACTGCATGTATGACTGACTCTATCTACCTAGTTGATAGAACTGATGTTGTTTGTGGCTAATTGGCTGGTTGGCCGGCTGCCGGACGGACTAAGACATACCTTGCTAGCAAAGCTGTTTACTTTTTCTTCCAAAAGTATTGCGATTCTCACGTTTTTTTTTCTTGCAGCAATGGTTTCAGGTACAAACATTACCCTTCCAAGCTCTGGTATGGTGGTAGTGGGCGGAAGTGGTGGTGCCTCCACTACTACGGTCTATCCGCCAACCGCTGGTCAAACTGTAACGGAAGTACATGCAGGCGAGGCTCCCGGCGTGCATTGGCAGGTTCAAGGAACAAGTGACGTCAGCGAGTTCTTACGCAGAATGAACGCAGAGCGCATGCACCTTGAGCAGCAGGTTGGGCGAGACGAGGAAACCGCTGTACACAAACTTCTTAAGGAACAGGTGAGGCTCAGAAACAGAGAACAGATTTAATAAAAATTTGGTAACTATGACAAGTAGAATGCAAAGTTAAAGAATTCTTAATAAAAGTCAATAAAAACGATTCCTGCCACTTGAACGTATTATACCTAGCCTTAGGTTAAGTATTTGTTGGCTTATATGTTTTTTTTTAAAAGAAAGCTGATAATTCTCACGTTTTTTAATTAAAAGGAAGAGAAACGTGCCGCGGAGATGACGAAACTGGCTGAGAAATTAGCGGACAAACTTTCGGGCGATTTGAGTGAAGATGAAATGAAGGCGATAATGGATGATCACGACCGACAAGTTGCGCAGTTGGAAGGCGTCTTAGCGGCGGAGAAAGACAAACAACTGGCAGCACTGAGAGAAAAACTAAGAAGAAGAAGAGAAGAGAAAGAAGCCGCCCTGCTCAGAAAACAGAAAGAAGAGGTAAAGAAATACAACATTGACGATAACGACATGTTTAAATGTCGTTTAAAACCACCAGTGTAACGAAAAACGAGCTTGCTGGGAATCAATTTTTCAAGTAAAAAAAAAACTTGATAAATTTTTTTAAATTTAGATTTTAATTTAGACAACAGAAAAGATAGAGATATAGTCTTCTTGAAGTAGAATTTCCCCAGGCAAACTGTAAATCTTTGACACATTCATCCAGGTTAAGGCAGAAGATGTGTCGCTTTATTGCTTGAAATTAAGATTTTTTATAGAAAACTTCGGTGCGACCCGTTATTATTTCTTGAATTGTATTCCCTAGGGTCAGTTGTTACCCAAGCTACGTACGTGAAATTACAACCCGCTGCAGGTTTTATAGGGAGACTCAATTTTTGTCGTATTTCGTTTTCACCTGTGCATTTCCTCTGTTTTTTTTTTCTTCAAGGCTGAGAAGTCCAATATTCGTCTCGATGACGTACCTCCGCTGGCCAGTATAGACACAATACTGAAGACTCAAGAAAGCGTTCAAGATGTCATCGTTAAGGAAGAATCAATTGGACAGGCCAAAGCAGAAGAGCAGCTATCCAATGAGCAAGCAGACACATACCAGCGACAGATGGGAGACAAGTTCTGTGCTATGGTGGTAAGAACAACATTATTGGAAAGTGTGTCCATGCAATATAATAATGATAATAATAATAATGAATGAATGATAAAAAAAGACTCATTTCAATTAAAAACAATTCATGTCGATTAAAATGAAATAAAAATATTAAAAAGATCCTAAAGTACCAATTTACAAGCCCACGCCACCATAAACCCTCTAAAATGATGATGATGATGATGATGATGATGATGATGATGATGATGATGATGATGATGATGATGATGATGATGATGATAATGATAATAATAATAATTTCACAGGAAAGTAGGGCTCAGTTACTTTCTTTTGCAATTAAGGATTTCATCCACAGACTCAAACGTCACAAGCACCTTGTACAACTTAATAAACAACACCACTTTGTAGCTTTCATTTGCGTGGTCACACTTAAGGTTTTCATCCACAGAAATAGTGGCACGGGAAAGTACTGCTATGTATCTTTCATTTGAACAGACACACTCAAGGTTTTTATCAACATATTAGAAGTAAAGAGGCACCTTAACAGCTTTCAAATAAAAACAGCTAGCACCCAAAATATATTAATCAATTCAGTATTTACTTAAATAACAGAGAATAGATTACCCACGAGATAAAAAGAAATACCTTTCATTTTCTAGGATGACCTTGTTACATCCGGGTCTTTGTACGCTGATCAAGCAGAGCAAATTAAGCGAGAGCAAATGGAATTGGAGGAAAAGATGTCACGTGAGCTCGCCCAGCAACGCGCCCAACAGACAGCGCTGCTCAAGGAAAAACTTGCGCAGAGGAGAAAAGAAAGAATGAAAAAACTTAGAAAACAACAGGAACTGGAAAAGGCCAAGGTTAGTTTTATCTTTTTATTGTTCCTGGCGGCAATAGATTTTATTGGAACGTTTTGTTGAAAGGTCTTATGGTACAATCTTTCAACTTGATTTTCCTTTATGTTAAACGAGCCTTATGTGTACTTGTGGAATCAAATTACACCTGTCAATCAGACACTAAAACATTTGAATGGAACTGGACGCCTGTACGGCGTACTATAGTAGATTTTAAGCAGTTCATTTAATACAGTTACAGTTCATTCAGCTGTCTCATATTGAAGGCTCCAGCATAGAACTCGACTGTCCCAGCTGCGTTGGCACAACGTTCAAAATAGATTTTTCAAATTATTCCAAAGTTCTAACAACAGTAGTTTTCTTGTATATTTATTTACGTTAATTAGCCCTCTCTACCTCGACCGTCTGTCCGCAGAATTCAAAAGGCCTTTTACCTCGAAACGAGGCGTTGAGGACCAATTATCATGAAGAAAGAAGAATAATTAAATCTGCCACCATTTTGGAATTATCATATGTTAACAAACACACTAAACGCTGAAACATATGTTGATGTCTTCCACAGACAATTTGTTACCTTGCAACAAATTCTGACTTTATTTTGTCAACCTCATTGTAGGTCATAAGCGAAGGTGGTGATGTTGAAACACTAATGAAGCAGCAGGAACAGGAAATTGCTGCTCTGGAGGCCAGCTTTGATGCAGAAGAAGCGCGCCATTCTGCAGAGATTGTCAAGAAACTTAATGAAGAATACATGGATAACGTTCAACAATCTCATAGAGCTCTTTTGGATAAGGTATGTGTCAGATTTCCCAGGTAGAGGAACGAAATTGCCTAAAGGGAAATTTGTTTTTTTCCCGCGATGGTTTTCCGCGTCAACGAGTGATCAAGTCATGAATCAATCAGCGGCGGGTCTGATAAGGCATTGGCAGCTGCCAGCCAGGATTCATATATCCCAGCCATGTACAGCACATGTTTTGAGTGCGTTCTGGATTACTATGTGTACTGGGTTTTAGCACTTATGCTGATCAAAACGTCGTGCTTGTTTCACCATATTTGTAGCAGTGTTCTATTGTGTTTAAAGAAACTTATAAAAAGTACCTCTTTCTCGAACAAGTCAAAACAAGCCAACAGATAAATTCAATGCCAACATTGTACGTGAGATAAATTTTCTTGTTGGCTCGACTAACATGGTTTTCATGAGCTTTTGCTAAAAAAGGTTTCAGGCTTGGAATTAAAATCAATTAAGCTCTTACCTCTGTCTTTCTGGCTTTAACAGGTTACCAGAGATAATCTAGACGCAGTTCTGCAGCAACAGATAATGGATCAGTTCAGAAAGGACAACGAAGCTCTGCAAGAAAATCTTGAACAACGCAAACTCAAGTCGCTTGCAGATACGAAGGTAACGACAAATCTTTCGTTATTGAAAAGCACTTTTGCCCGATCACTTTTTTTGTTTTTTCAATCCAAGCTCTGTAGTTGGAACTCACGTCATTAATGTCCAAATGTTGGCATTTTGGGTGGCCACTTACTGTTGGAGGTTCGACTGTATTTAAGCAACGTAGTCAGAGCGAAAAAGGCATATACAGACAATATTAAATAAAAAGAGCTTTAATTAAAGCGAGTCAATTTACGTGGAGTAACAGGCGACAGTAAAATAGATATCAACTGATGAACTCGCATTCCAGAAAGAGGTCTCTGAAAAGTTAAAAATTGTAAGATTTCGTTCTCTTCCCTACAGGCTAAGCTCGCCGCACGACGAGCTCGACGTCAAGATGAGGCACGCCGTCAAGCAGAGGAAGCAGCTGGTCAGCGTATACTCGAAGAACAAAGCCAGGCCATCGCGGCCAACAAGCCAATGGATGCAGATCACGTGGTTGTCCCCGAAGTCATAATTCCACGTGAGACAGCAGAGGAGGAGGTTAGATGTAGTAATTTCTGATTACTATGTTTATTTTCATGTCAATTGCTACATTCTATGAATGGCCACCATTTATTGAAACCTTTGAGAAAGCTTTAATTTACTCGTGATAATTTATGCTAATGTATGTAAATATGATTTATTTTTCACGCTATGGTAATTTATGTTAATTTTTGTTAAAGCAACTCTTTGTCCATAGCGCTGTAACTTATTTTTTTGTTAATGGCAGGCTTTGCGGAATGAGCAGGAGCGTACATTGGCCGACATGAGGGAGAGACACGAACAGGATACGCAGAAAACGAACGAAAAACTTGAAAGAGAGCTGACGGCACAGGAAGATCAGGCAGTAGAGATGCTTGAAGCTGAGAAAGGAAGACGACTTAGAGAGCTGAAGGACAGGCATGCTGCTGAAATGGCTGCGAGGTCTAAGGACATGTCCCCAGAGGACGTACAACAGGTGATTGCGTCCAACAGAACGACTGTTGTAAATTAAGTCTTGCCTGACCAGTACGACACAGAGTCTGAGTACGACAGGAATGATTGAAAACAGTCAATACGCCACTTCCACATTTCCGATAATGCACCTTATTTTCCCCAAAAAATTTTGCACAACCTTTATTTTTCATTTCTCCTGCGCATCACAGCCGTCCCAAGAGAAATTGAAATTGAATTTTTTGCCCCATTGTAATTTTATTATTGTATATTTGGCCTCTGAGTTAATGTTGGCCTTAGAGTTAATAGAGCCCATTCAGGCTCGAGGAATAATTTTTAATTATTGTATATTACGACAGAATAGCCCCGTATAGAGGAGTCGTAATAAAGTGTATGTTATAATATGTTACAATGCTACTATGCAAAATTTTGGGGGGGCAAATCAGGTGCACTATGGGAAATGTGGAAGTGGCGTATAATTATCTGTCACGCAAGTCACACTAGAACATTTGAGCTATGAGAAACCAAGTATTGTATTACTGCCCATGAATGCAAAAAGCCCACTTCCTTTTTTGCTTTAGTTCCCTAATTCTAGCCTTTTAGTCTATTCTTGTAACAATGGCACCGACTCGAAACCTAAGGTGACAAATAAAGTGATTTGTAAGAAATTGTCTACCTAGACTCGTGTCATTGTGTGTTCGCCGAAAAGGTTTTGTATCCTGCGCGCGTTTAAGAAACCGTGTTGATTTCGAATTAACAAGCGTTTCTCTTGATCCTATATCTAAAGCTTTTGGCAACCCACCAACAAGAGCTAGACGAAATCATGGAAAAGATGGACGCAGAAAAACAACGCCAGAAAGCGAATCTGCATCAAAAGTTGTTGGAGAGGAAGAAGCAAAGGCAAGATGCGCAGAAACGAAAACAAGAACGAGAAATGGCTAAAGAGCTTCTGGAACAGAAGAAGGAACTTGCTGAAGTCCGGTCTGAGCACGTGAGTAGCATTCTCGTTTCACTTGTTTTCTTTTGAAAGAGCGCGTGATGATCATGAGGCAAACAATTAGGAAGTAAAACTCCAACTCATTCATTCCAAGGGCTCAGTTACGTCTTCATGGACGGGGAAAGTTTGGTTAATACGCGGCTGCGTCGCTCGCTGTTCAGAATAAACCAAATGTAATTCTGTACAAAAATGAAAGCCCAGATGCGGACAATTCCCAAAAAATTATTACCAAATAGAGTTATATTTAACGTATTCTTTCTTAACAGATCAAGCAAGCAGAGAAGCAGGCTATGATTGAAGGAATAAGAGAAAATGGCTCAGAATCTGCGGAGTTTGTTATTAGAAAGGTAAGAAAAATTCAGTTTCGACGATGTTATCAACGGGAAAATTTGCTTCATTAGCCTAAAAATGGTCCGCGATTATCGTCAATTTGTTGTTTTGGCCTTTTCCAGGTTCTTGAGAAACGACACAGTCAAGAGCTTAAGGACCTAGAACGCATGTTCCAAGAAGAAAGAAAGGTGGCCGTAGATGAAGCTTTAGCAAAGATGGAAGAAAGGCACTCTCAGGAAAGCGATGAACTGCGTGCACAGAACGAGAAAGAACTGAGAGACCTGGAGAAACAAAACCTCAGCCCAGACGATCTGCAACAAAGACGAGCGCAGTTATTGAATCAACAGCAGCTGCGTCAGAGCGCTCTTGACAAGAAACACGCTGAGGAGAGAAAGCAGATTCAACACGGCGTGTTATCCGACTGGGAAATACGTTTTGCTCGTGCTAAGCTGGAACTCAAAGAAAAGCATTATCAGGTTGGTATAAGTTTGTATGAGGATTTTCCAGTTGACCCAGAACCGTTTCAAGTATAGGTGGGTACTGCACTTGAGTTAGCATTTGTGAATTGGAGTAAAAATCTTGTTGCGGGTGACAAGAGGAAACCGCAATTCTAATCTCCAGTTTACTATTACTCATGCTTGGTCCCCTTATTTAGCCAGCATTCGTTTGGACTTCCACGAAGAATGAATAAAATATAAAAAGGCAATCTGATCACGTCCGTTTTTACCTTCTGTCACTGGTAATCTGATCACGTGCGTTTTGATCTTCTATCGCGTGAACTTATGCAAAGCACCGTGGTTGGGGTAAGAGCGTTTTGACCCTCTATTAGAAGCCTGAAACTCGCCCGCATTCCATACCTGTCTTATTTACTAGTTATATTGAAATGATGAATATATGCCGAATTTCACATACACGTATTCAAACCACGAAATGAAGAAATATATGAAGAGACGGTCATCGCATTGAAAGACACAACTTATGCAGTTGCGAAAAGAAACCCTTAATTTGTTCAGGCTTTCTTTTCGCAGTTGCATAAGTTGCGTCTTTCACTACGATGACTCTCTCTTCTTGTACTAATGATATTCCTGACCCTCTTATGTGTTAAGGCTTTCCGTTGTCTTAGTAGAGTTCTTCCTTTGACAATTTTCGTTCCCCCTCTACCCTCTTGACTTGTTTCCCCCCTCTAAAAGAGGCCTTCTGTCATGTCACTGATGTATATTATTATTCAGGAATATGCCGATGCCCTGAATGAGCTGACGCCAGAGCAGGCAGAGGAACACAGGCGATCAGTTGAAAAGGCACTGGCGGCCGCGAGGGAGCTGGAAGTCGTAAAGCAGAAGTTGGACGAACAGCGTTTGGAAAATGAAGAAAAGCTCAAACAAGAAAATGAAGGTTTGTATCTTAGGTGAAGCAGGAGGGGTGATTTCGTATTGATTTCTGTGTGAAATTGCCTCGAAGTGTTTACTGATTGTGTCAACCACAGAGTGCTAACTCTTCTCTAAGACGAAAACGTCCCTCAAACGAGTGCCTACCATTCTGAGGCAAAAGCTTGGTACCGATTACAATGCTGTCTGAACTTAGGGAAAGTTCAGATTGTTTTTGCCCTTCACAGGAAGGTTTGTGTTGACCTATGTGAAGTTCATGATCATCTACAATCTTGCTCACCTACTTTGAATAATGAAACATAACTTCACTTACGACAATTGTATTCACCACAAATTCTAAATAAAATGTTTTCTTACTTAAAGCTTTCGAGGCTGAACAACAGCGAAAATTACAAGAAGACCTTGAGATGTTCGATAAACAACTCGAAGAAGAGGCCGAGCAGGAACAAAAGAAGAACGAAAAGGCGATCCTTGCTTTGAACGCACGCAAAGAAGCGCTGCTTAAGGAAAAGAAAGCTAAAGTCAAACAAGAAATGGAAAAGCTAAGCAATCAAGGAGCTTCCCAAGAAGATCAGGAGGCCATTTTGAAAGAACACAGCAAGGACTTGGCAAAACTGATGAACAAAATGGACGCAGATAGAATGCGAATGCAAAGTTCCTTGGAAGAAAGATTAAAGAAAAGACGCGAGGCAAAGCGGAAAGCTAAGGTAAGATGTATTGTGTAGAACATATAAAAGGTTAAGGCGCACACGAGCCAGAGGCCCAAACGGCCGGAGGTTATCCCGGTTTACCTCAGCATGAAACATATCTAGGAGTTTGCCTCTCCCCCCTGAACGAAATGTTAGTCATTCGCAGGGTTACCCCAAGCAGTATGTCGCTACTGGGCAATTAATATCCTGTGGTAAGTCAATGGATGAAATTCATTAGATTAACCATTCGAAATAAAGCTACTGAGCAGTACTTTCCTGTGGTACTGTTTGTTATGCTATACACGGTGGTTCTAAGTTCGTAGATAAAATCCATAAGAGAAACCATTCAAATGAGCAGTGCTATACTGGATTTTATTGACTAAGTAAAATGGTAACTTGACCGTAAATAAATCCCATCTTCTGAAAAGTAAAAGATGTTTAATAACAGAAATGGTATTATTAAGGTCAGGAGGACTGTAGTTTGTACTATTCTGACTCTAGAACAGATTTTTGGTCTGACAAATGCTTCTTTCATATTGTTCTTCCTAGGTTGAGGAGCTGACGAATAAAAACGAAGAAGAAAAGAAAGAATTTGAAGAAAAAGTACAATCCGAGCGCGACCGAGTTCAGGCTGAAGAGGCACTAGCCCTAAAAGAAAGTATCCACGTCGACAATCTCGTTTCTGCCACGATCGAATCCGAAGTTGCGCCACCTCCTCCACCACAACCTCTAATGATGCCGGAGAGCTATCGATTAGCAGCACCACTAAGCGAGGGTGAACTAGCGTCCTTGTTGCTGTCATCACCGTTGTACCAGAAGATTGAAGGCATCAAATCTATGTTGAGCGGTGGCGCTGGAAAAGGAGGAACGAACTTCAGCCCTCCCGGTAAGGCTTGGAGTTATTCGCTTTTTTTTTTTGTCTTTTCTGAGAAATACTTCAAATCTACGCGTTATTGGGGGCGCTTACCATTTGTATGAAAAACCCGGTAATTCAGGGGAGAATTCCAATGGAATAGTTCATCCCGGTGGAAATTTTTCTGGAAAAAAGCAACACCTTTCGAGGTATTACCTTTTCCGAGTTTTTACCGAAACGACCGAAATTTTTTGTAACATTTGTCTGGTTAACCAGTGCCAGGCTTCCTCTTGGGGAGGAAGGTCATTTGTTTTAACCCAGGCCCACTCGTTATCTGTTGTTTTGCAAATAGTACAACTCTAACCCATTTCTCTTTTCGGAAACGTTCTCAAGTCTAGTACCATTTGTCACACATTTTATACCGACATTTCCTTACAAATGGTAAGCGCTCTGGGTTTTATTATTGTATACTTATTGACGAATTAGTCAGCGTTATGTTGCGTTTGGCCGCTATTTTTCTTTAACAACTGATAAAAATTGTCTTTTTCGTTTTCCAAAGCCGGTTTACGCGCTGCGGATTGAAATCTGTGTTATGGCGAACAAGAGAATTAGTTATCTTTTCAAAATCCCATAGCATATTGCAGGCCTATTTCAGATCAATTTGAATTTCCGCCATTTTGTACTCACTATCCTCACTACCAAAACAACTCAAACTCGTCCTAGGTCCTCTCGGTGAACGGTTCAATAATCTGTCAATTTTGCTGCACGATTGACGTAATGGGGTCAATGTTGCAAAATTCGTCCAAATTTCGTCGACAATAGCTGGTTATGATGAATTATGTGTGGGATTTTAGCCAATCAGAAACGGAGAAATATCTTGAAGGGGCTGTGTCACGCGTGGCTAGTTCATTTTGTTTATTTTGCCAGTGACGCATCCTCTTTTGTTATAACTCTTGCGGAATTACCTGTAAATGACAAAATGGATCAACTGGGAAACTGCCCACCTACCCCTCCCCTAAGCTAACATTAACACTTACTTCTCACTTGGGGTCAAAATGATGGCGGGTAGGTGGGCAGTTTCCTAGAAACCTAAATTAATCCGACAAAATCATAACTTTGCATCAAAAAAAATATATATCTCCCAAGCATTATATCAGCCGTAATAACTTTGAAAAACTGTTAGGCTAACAGGTTTTGAAAAAACACAATTGAAATCCGTTTCAATCTTCTTAAGGTTTGTCCATCCGTGCTTCCTTTTACATCTGTGATGTTGTTTATACCTTCTTTTAACTTTTAAAGCGGTTGTTTTAATGTCTCAGTCAATTTGGTGGCTGATTCCTCGTTTCAAATCTTGATAGATTTCGTGACACAGCCGCCTAAGTTAGGTCCACAGATCACGCTAACGATTCACAGCATGTAACAAGTTCTGAAATGAAGCTTTTTTTTCGTCAGCACCTGGCGAAGGCTACATCGACATCAAGGATGACACTCTGTGGGCAGACGATGATGATCTTGTCCCTGTGGATCTTAACAAGCTTCCTGCCCGTGCGTTTGTGACGTACAAATTTGGTTCGTTCATTGTAGACTTACTTGCTGTTCATTGCCACCATCTTCCAGTCACTCTCCTCCTGGCAGACAAACTTCCTCCGAATAAGCATCTCCAGAGGAACGCGTATCGCAATTCCTTCTTCTACGACGCTAACAACCGCATTCTTTACGTGCGTGCCGAACGAATGGATAATGTTGGGGAGTTCGTGCTTGTTCTAGTTCACTGTCTTTCTCATATCGCTGCCGGTGATCTCCGTGACGACTCTCATCCTGGCTTCCTGAAAGAATTTCATCATGCTCTCGCTGTCTTATGCGATGACTTGTTCTTTGCGCGTTACAGGCGTTCCTCTGCGCTTGCACGCACGCTGTCGTCACTTCCGGAAAATGAAGACCTTGAGAGTGCCAGTCGGGTGTTGCTTGAATCAGTGTTTGGCGACGCACATGCTGAAGCTGATAAATCGAACGTAGTGGAAGGGCTGCTGGACGCGAAGTTGCTGCGGGGTGCAAACAAAGACGGCGTACATTTCACTCATGACGCCATCGTGGAACGCTTGTCGAAGTACAGCAACTTTGCCGTTGAGTCCAAGTTGCGATCTTTCTTAGGTGATGTCGAAGATAAGTCTATCCAAGCGCGTTTGCAGGGTACGGATGAATTCATTGACAAGAGATTGCAAGAGCTCCAAGGTCCACAGACCAAGGACCGGCCTATGTCACGCTACGTTCAGTCACGCGGTAATTTGATGACTCGTGGAATGTCACGTCAAACCTCCCGTGCCATGGCAACATCACGCACTGCCACTGGCTTGCCAATCTCCGGAAAATCTTTGCCATCTCGGCCAAAGGAAGATGAGGACCTTTACAAGACATTCCTGCAGGTATGTCTTATATATTCCACTAGACAATGTGCCTTTCAACATATTTACCTTCATTATTTAAATTCATTATACTAAGTAGGAAATGTGGAATATTTCTAATGAAAAAGGTCATGATAATTTCTTTTGATATTTTGACCATTTTGATCAATTCCTCTTACGCGCTTGCTTTGTTTGAAATCGGTCGTTACCTCTTAGTTTCTTCTTGTATTCAGTAGCGACAAAATAAACGTGAACCACCCAAAATTCTTTAAATCACGGGGCGCCGCTTTAAAAAACAATATATAATAGCGGACTGTTTCTTTTTAGAGGGATTTATTGTTTTCCGTTGACTTTTAGGTTCAAGTGGAAGACATGCAGGACACTGTCGATACCTTGAACCAAGAGTTTGCGCAACTTTCCAGAGAGGCACTCGACGTCACCACAAACTTGCGTGAACTCGAACAAGAGCTTCTCGCGCAAACCGATCTCTTGAGGGAGTCAGCAGAGGGCAGCACCGAACATGCGCAACACAAGAATGCAGTTCGTGAAACAACGACAAAGATCACCACCGCGAAGGGTTCCCTAGAATCTATTGCATTGCAAAAGAGTAACTGCTTAGAAAGACTTAACTTGTTCAAGAAACGGCTTGAAGAGAAACAAGCTCAACTACAACAACATGAAAGCAAACCAGAAAGCGAAAGGAAACAACAGGCAGAGAGAAAGTTGCAGTCCGCCATGGGCAAATCACCAAAAAAGAAGGCAAAAAAGTAATCTGCCCGGTGTAAATATCCCTTCATTAGTCACAATGTCGCTTCTTTCTACTTTTTTATTATTTATTTGCAATGATTGCAGACGATATTTAAGTGGACTGAACTGAAAATAATTTAGTCCTGTGAAATTAGAAACAAAGATATATTTTTGTAACATTTTTCTAAAATCCAATCTGTAGTTGTAGTTAGTTCCCAACATGTAGCGGCATTTTATCTCAGTGCTCAAGTTCATGTTCGATAATTTCTCATTTTTTTCGTATCTGAAAAGTGATTTTTAACACTTACTTAGCTTTGATATCCAAACGCAAATCTTAGAACTCATTCAGATGTTTAGGCAAAATAAAACAATTTCAAAGTTAATAAAGGGCGCTAAAACAGAAGCTAGACAGAAACATTTACTTTAATTTGTGTCTAAAAAATTCACTCTTGGTTTTCTACTGAAGTAAACCACTGTAACAACATGTACGACTTTTAAACCTTCAAATAAAAAAGTATTTTGTAAGATGTCTTCCATCATTTTTCTTTAGGCTTCTTCACAGTTTAGCGTGACCTTAAGCTTCCATTTTGGTTAAGGCAGCTACAATCGAACCTCCAACAACGGCCGCTTTTCTCTGTCCTTGGGGTAGCTGTTGTTCAACATGAGGTTCAAAAAGAAAAAAAAAGTCTTTTAGGGTGTGAAAATAACATTTTCGATTTCTCGCAGTATTTGTAATTTTCGTAAGGTTTAACACATGATTTTGGTCGGAATTTTGAAATTTCTTTCAACTTTGTTTTTATTTAAGACAGGCCTAGGTATATTGTTGGATGAGGTTAAAAAAAAAGGTTTCCTAAGGTATAAAAATGACATTTTGACTTTGTCGAAAAATTTACTTTTTCCAAAGATTTGGGTCAAAAATCTGAAATTTCTTTGTTTTTATTTAACATAGGCATGTATATATTGTTAGATGAGGATCTAAACATATAAGAAGGCTTTCTAGAGTATCAATATGACATTTTGACTTTGATTTTGCTAAACAAATTGAAATTTCTTCCAAGTTTGTTTTTGTTTAAAATAGCCCTCAAGATATTGTTAGATAAGGTTCTAACAACAAAACCAAGCTTACTAGTCGATAAAAAATGTCTTGTCTACAAAGCAATATTTTTTTATCCAGAATATAAAAACAACTTTTTTCTTGCTTATTTTCCAGAAAAAAAACAAAGATGGAAAATGGCCATTTTTAGACAAAAACCATGGACTAACCCCTTTAGAAAATTTCGAATTCTTTAACTTTTTCAAAACTTTATTTTTTCAAAACTTTATTTTTCTTGTCTAGAAAACATTCTATTCTATCCAGAATAATGCCAAACAGTTTTTGTCTTATTTTGCGAAAAAAAAAAACATGGAACGTGGCATTTTTTTGACAAACACCATGGACAAACCCCTTTGGAAACTGAATTTCGAATTTCTTCACTTCTTACAAACCTCATTTTTCCTATGTAGAAAACATTCTTTTCTATCCCGAATGGCAAAACCGTCCTTTTTGTCTTATTTTCAGCAAAAAAAAAGTTAAAAATGGGTTAACCCACCGTTTTGGTCCAAAAATGGACCTTTTCCCAACTTGTTTTTTTTTAGGCAATATAGGCCAGGAAAATGTCTTTTACGATATTCTAGAACGAAAAACTCCTTTCTAGGCTATAAAAACGAGAAGATCAAAAAGTCGAAGAATTGACATTTTTCCAAAGGGGTTAACCCACGGTTTTGGTCCAAAAATGGCCCTTTTTCTAAGTTTTTCTTCTAAGCAATGTAGGCCAGGAAAATGTCTTTTACGATATTCTAGAACAAAAAAAAAACGCCTTTCTAGGCTACAAAAAAAAAACAAAGTTCACAAACTCGAAAAATTGACATTTTTCCAAAGGGGTTAACCAATGGTTTTGGTCCAAAAATGGCCATTTATCTAAGTTTTTTTTTTTAGGAAATATAGGCCAGGAAAACGTCTTTTACGATATTCTAGAACAAAAACACGCCTTTCTAGGCTATAAAAATAACAAGTTCAAAAAGTCGAAAAATTGACATTTTTGCAAAGGGGTTAACCCATGGTTTTGGTCCAAAAATGGCCCTTTTTCCAACTTGTTTTTTTTAAACAATATAGGCAAGGAAAATGTCTTTTACGATATTCTAGAACGAAAAACTCCTTTCTAGGCTATAAAAACGAGAAGATCAAAAAGTCGAAGAATTGACATTTTTCCAAAGGGGTTAACCCACGGTTTTGGTCCAAAAATGGCCCTTTTTCTAAGTTTTTCTTCTAAGCAATGTAGGCCAGGAAAATGTCTTTTACGATATTCTAGAACAAAAAAAAAACGCCTTTCTAGGCTACAAAAAAAAAACAAAGTTCACAAACTCGAAAAATTGACATTTTTCCAAAGGGGTTAACCAATGGTTTTGGTCCAAAAATGGCCATTTATCTAAGTTTTTTTTTTTAGGAAATATAGGCCAGGAAAACGTCTTTTACGATATTCTAGAACAAAAACACGCCTTTCTAGGCTATAAAAATAACAAGTTCAAAAAGTCGAAAAATTGACATTTTTGCAAAGGGGTTAACCCATGGTTTTGGTCCAAAAATGGCCCTTTTTCCAACTTGTTTTTTTTAAACAATATAGGCAAGGAAAATGTCTTTTACGATATTCTAGAACGAAAAAACGCGATTCTAGGCTATAAAAATAAGAAGTTCAAAAAGTCGAAAAAATGACATTTTTCCAAAGGGGTTAACCCATGGTTTTGGTCCAAAAATGGCCATTTCTCCAACTTATTTTTTTTAGACAATATAAGCAAGGAAAATGTCTTTTACGATATTCTAGAACGAAAAAGCGCGATTCTAGGCTATAAAAATAAGAAGTTCAAAAAGTCGAAAAATTGACATTTTTGCAAAGGGGTTAACCCATGGTTTTGGTCCAAAAATGGCCATTTTTCCAACTTTTTTTTTTTAGACAATATACGCAAGGAAAATGTCTTTTACGATATTCTAGAACAAAAAAACGCCATTCTAGGCTATAAAAATAAGAAGTTCAAAACGTCAAAAAACTGACATTTTTTCAAACGGGTTAACCCATGGTTTTGGTCAAAAAATAACCATTTTTCCAACTTGTTTTTTAAGGCAATATAAGCCAGGAAAATGTCTTTTACAATATTCTAGAACGAAAAAACGCCTTTCTAGGCTATAAAAACATGAATTTAAAAAAGTTGAAAAACTCACATTTTGCTAAAGGGGTTAACCCATGGTTTTGGTCCAAAAATGGCCATTTTTCCAACTTGTTTTTTTAGACAATATAGGCAAGAAAAAAGTCGTTTCCGATATTCTAGAACGAAAAAACGCGATTCTAGGCTATAAAAACAAGAAGATCAAAAAGTCGAAAATTGACATTTTTCCAAAGGGGTTAACCCATGGTTTTGGTCCCAAAATGGCCATTTTTCCAACTTGTTTTCTTTAGGCAATATAGGCAAGGAAAATGTCTTTTACGATATTCTAGAAAGAAAAAACGCGATTCTAGGCTATAAAAATAAGAAGTTCAAAAAGTCGAAAAAATGACATTTCTCCAAAGGGGTTAACCCATGGTTTTGCTCCAAAAATGGCCATTTCTCCAACTTATTTTTTTTAGACAATATAAGCAAGGAAAATGTCTTTTACGATATTCTAGAACGAAAAAGCGCGATTCTAGGCTATAAAAATAAGAAGTTCAAAAAGTCGAAAAATTGACATTTTTGCAAAGGGGTTAACCCATGGTTTTGGTCCAAAAATGGCCATTTTTCCAACTTTTTTTTTTTAGACAATATACGCAAGGAAAATGTCTTTTACGATATTCTAGAACAAAAAAACGCCATTCTAGGCTATAAAAATAAGAAGTTCAAAAAGTCGAAAAATTGACATTTTTGCAAACGGGTTAACCCATGGTTTTGGTCCAAAAATGGCCATTTTTCAAACTTGTTTTTTTTAGACAATATACGCAACGAGAACGTCTTTTACGATATTCTAGAACGAAAAAACGCGATTCTAGGCTATAAAAATAAGAAGTTCAAAAAGTCGAAAAATTAACAATTTTCCAAAGGGGTTAACCCATGGTTTTGGTCCAAAAATGGCCATTTTTCCAACTTGTTTTTTTTTAACAATATAGGCAAGGAAAATGTCTTTTACGATACTCTAGAACGAAAAAACGCGATTCTAGGCTATAAAAATAAGAAGTTCAAAAAGTCGAAAAATTGACATTTTTGCAAAGGGGTTAACCCATGGTTTTGGTCCCAAAAATAACCATTTTTCCAACTTGATTTTTTTAGGCAATATAGGCCAGGAAAAAGTCTTTTACGATATTCTAAAATGTAAAAACGACTTTCTAGGCTACAAAAATAAGAAGTTCAAAATGTCGAAAAATTGACATTTTTCCAAAGGGGTTAACCCATGGTTTTCGTCCAAAAATGTCCATTTTTCCAACTTGTTTTTTTTAGGCAATATACGCAAGGAAAATGTCTTTTAAGATATTGTAGAACGAAAAAACGCCTTTGTAGCCTATAAAAATAATAAGTTCAAAAAAACGAAAAATTGACATTTTTCCAAAGGGGTTAACCCATGGTTTTGGTCCAAAAATGGCCATTTTTCCATCTTGTTTTTTTTAGGCAAAATAGGCAAGGAACATGTCTTTTACGATATTCTAGAAGGAAAAAAGGCCAATGAAGCCTATAAAAATAAGAAGTTCAAAAAGTCGAAAAATTGACATTTTTCCAAAGAGGTTAACCCATGGTTTTGGACCAAAAATGGCCATTTTTCCAACTTGTTTTTTTTAGGCAATATAGGCAAGGAAAATGTCTTTTAGGATATTCTAGAACAAAAAAAAACACCTTTCTAGGCTATAAAAAAAAGAAGTTCAAAAAGTCAAAAAACTGACATTTTTTCAAAGGGGTTAACCCATGGTTTTGGTCAAAAAATAACCATTTTTCCAACTTGTTTTTTAAGGCAATATAAGCCAGGAAAATGTCTTTTACAATATTCTAGAACGAAAAAACGCCTTTCTAGGCTATAAAAACATGAATTTAAAAAAGATGAAAAACTCACATTTTTCTAAGGGGGTTAACCCATGGTTTTGGCCAAAAAATGGCCATTTTTCAACCTTGTTTTTTTAGACAATATAGGCAAGAAAAAAGTCGTTTACGATATTCTAGAACCAAAAAACGCGATTCTAGGCTATAAAAACAAGAAGTTCAAAAAGTCGAAAAAATGACATTTTTCCAAAGGGGTTAACCCATGGTTTTGGTCCAAAAATGGCCATTTCTCCAACTTATTTTTTTTAGACAATATAAGCAAGGAAAATGTCTTTTACGATATTCTAGAACGAAAAAGCGCGATTCTAGGCTATAAAAATAAGAAGTTCAAAAAGTCGAAAAATTGACATTTTTGCAAAGGGGTTAACCCATGGTTTTGGTCCAAAAATGGCCATTTTTCCAACTTTTTTTTTTTAGACAATATACGCAAGGAAAATGTCTTTTACGATATTCTAGAACAAAAAAACGCCATTCTAGGCTATAAAAATAAGAAGTTCAAAACGTCAAAAAACTGACATTTTTTCAAACGGGTTAACCCATGGTTTTGGTCAAAAAATAACCATTTTTCCAACTTGTTTTTTAAGGCAATATAAGCCAGGAAAATGTCTTTTACAATATTCTAGAACGAAAAAACGCCTTTCTAGGCTATAAAAACATGAATTTAAAAAAGTTGAAAAACTCACATTTTGCTAAAGGGGTTAACCCATGGTTTCGGTCCAAAAATGGCCATTTTTCCAACTTGTTTTTTTAGACAATATAGGCAAGAAAAAAGTCGTTTCCGATATTCTAGAACGAAAAAACGCGATTCTAGGCTATAAAAACAAGAAGTTCAAAAAGTCGAAAATTGACATTTTTCCAAAGGGGTTAACCCATGGTTTTGGTCCCAAAATGGCCATTTTTCCAACTTGTTTTCTTTAGGCAATATAGGCAAGGAAAATGTCTTTTACGATATTCTAGAAAGAAAAAACGCGATTCTAGGCTATAAAAATAAGAAGTTCAAAAAGTCGAAAAAATGACATTTCTCCAAAGGGGTTAACCCATGGTTTTGCTCCAAAAATGGCCATTTCTCCAACTTATTTTTTTTAGACAATATAAGCAAGGAAAATGTCTTTTACGATATTCTAGAACGAAAAAGCGCGATTCTAGGCTATAAAAATAAGAAGTTCAAAAAGTCGAAAAATTGACATTTTTGCAAAGGGGTTAACCCATGGTTTTGGTCCAAAAATGGCCATTTTTCCAACTTTTTTTTTTAGACAATATACGCAAGGAAAATGTCTTTTACGATATTCTAGAACAAAAAAACGCCATTCTAGGCTATAAAAATAAGAAGTTCAAAAAGTCGAAAAATTGACATTTTTGCAAACGGGTTAACCCATGGTTTTGGTCCAAAAATGGCCATTTTTCAAACTTGTTTTTTTTAGACAATATACGCAACGAGAACGTCTTTTACGATATTCTAGAACGAAAAAACGCGATTCTAGGCTATAAAAATAAGAAGTTCAAAAAGTCGAAAAATTAACAATTTTCCAAAGGGGTTAACCCATGGTTTTGGTCCAAAAATGGCCATTTTTCCAACTTGTTTTTTTTTAACAATATAGGCAAGGAAAATGTCTTTTACGATACTCTAGAACGAAAAAACGCGATTCTAGGCTATAAAAATAAGAAGTTCAAAAAGTCGAAAAATTGACATTTTTGCAAAGGGGTTAACCCATGGTTTTGGTCCCAAAAATAACCATTTTTCCAACTTGATTTTTTTAGGCAATATAGGCCAGGAAAAAGTCTTTTACGATATTCTAAAATGTAAAAACGACTTTCTAGGCTACAAAAATAAGAAGTTCAAAATGTCGAAAAATTGACATTTTTCCAAAGGGGTTAACCCATGGTTTTCGTCCAAAAATGTCCATTTTTCCAACTTGTTTTTTTTAGGCAATATACGCAAGGAAAATGTCTTTTAAGATATTGTAGAACGAAAAAACGCCTTTGTAGCCTATAAAAATAATAAGTTCAAAAAAACGAAAAATTGACATTTTTCCAAAGGGGTTAACCCATGGTTTTGGTCCAAAAATGGCCATTTTTCCATCTTGTTTTTTTTAGGCAAAATAGGCAAGGAACATGTCTTTTACGATATTCTAGAAGGAAAAAAGGCCAATGAAGCCTATAAAAATAAGAAGTTCAAAAAGTCGAAAAATTGACATTTTTCCAAAGAGGTTAACCCATGGTTTTGGACCAAAAATGGCCATTTTTCCAACTTGTTTTTTTTAGGCAATATAGGCAAGGAAAATGTCTTTTAGGATATTCTAGAACAAAAAAAAACACCTTTCTAGGCTATAAAAAAAAGAAGTTCAAAAAGTCAAAAAACTGACATTTTTTCAAAGGGGTTAACCCATGGTTTTGGTCAAAAAATAACCATTTTTCCAACTTGTTTTTTAAGGCAATATAAGCCAGGAAAATGTCTTTTACAATATTCTAGAACGAAAAAACGCCTTTCTAGGCTATAAAAACATGAATTTAAAAAAGATGAAAAACTCACATTTTTCTAAGGGGGTTAACCCATGGTTTTGGCCAAAAAATGGCCATTTTTCAACCTTGTTTTTTTAGACAATATAGGAAAGAAAAAAGTCGTTTACGATATTCTAGAACCAAAAAAACGCGATTCTAGGCTATAAAAACAAGAAGTTCAAAAAGTCGAAAATTGACATTTTTCCAAAGAGGTTAACCCATGGTTTTTGTCCCAAAATGGCCATTTTTCGAACTTGATTTTTTTAGGCAATATAGGAAAGGAAGATGTCTTTTACGATATTCTAAAACGTAAAAACGACTTTCTAGGCTATAAAAATAAGAAGTTCAAAAAGTCGAAAAATTGCCATTTTTCCAAAGGGGTTAAGCCATGGTTTTGGTCCAAAAATGGCCAGTTTTCCAACTTCTTTTTTTTAGGCAATATAGGCAAGGAAAATGTCTTTTACGATATTCTAGAACGAAAAAACGCCTTTGTAGGCTATAAAGATAAGAAGTTCAAAAAATCGAAAAATTGACATTTTTCCAAAGGGGTTAACGCATGGTTTTGGACCAAAAATGGCCATTTTTCCAACTGGTTTTTTTTAGACAATATAGGCAAGGAAATTGTCTTTTACGATATTATAGAACGAAGAAACGCGATTCTAGGCTATAAAAATAAGAAGTTTAAAAAGTCGAAAAATTGACATTTTTCCAAAGGGGTTAACCCATGGTTTTGGTTCAAACGTGGCCATTTTTCCAACTTTTTTTTTTTAGGCAATATAGGCAAGGAAAATGTCTTTTACGATATTCTAGCACAAAAAAAATGCCAATGTAGGCTACAAAAATCAGAAGTTCCAAAAGTCGAAAAATTGACCTTTTTCCAAAGGGGTTAACCCATGGATTTTGGTCCAAAAATGGCCATTTTTCCAATTTGTTTTTTTTAAGCAATATAGGCCAGGAAAATGTCTTTTACGATATTCTAGAACGAAAAAACGCCTTTCTAGGCTATAAAAACATGAATTTAAGAAAGATGAAAAACTCACATTTTTCTAAAGGGGTTAACACATGGTTTTGGTCCAAAAATGGCCATTTGTCCAACCTGTCTTTTGTTTTAGGGAATATAGGCAAGGAAAATGTCTTTTACGATATTCTAAAACTAAAAATGCCTTTCTAGGCTATGAAAATAAGAACTTCAAAAAGTCATAAAATTGGCATTTTTCCAAAAGGGTATTCCATGGTTTTGGTCCAAAAATGACCATTTTTCCAACTTCTTTTTTCTAGGCAATATAGCCAAGGAAAGTGTCTTTTACGATATTGTAAAACGAAAAAACGCCTTTCTAGGCTACAAAAACAAGAAGTTCAAAAAGTCGAAAAATTGACATTTTTCCAAAGGGGTTAACCCATGGTTTGGGTCCAAAAATGGCCATTTTTCCAACTTGTTTTTTTTAGGCAATATAGGCAAGGAAAATGTCTTTTACGATATTCTAGAACAAAAAAAACGCCAATGTAGGCTATAAAAATAAGAAGTTCAAAAAGTCGAAAAATTGACATTTTTCCAAAGGGGTTAACCCATGGTTTTGGTCCCAAAATGGCCATTTTTCAAACTTCTTTTTTCTAGGCAATATAGCCAAGGAAAATATCTTTTACGATATTGTAAAACGAAAAAACGCCTTTCTAGGCTACAAAAACAAGAAGATCAAAAAGTCGAAAAATTGACATTTTTCCAAAGGGGTTAACCCATGGTTTTGGTCCCAAAATGGCAATTTTTCCAACTTGATTTTTTTAGGCAATATAGACCAGGAAAATGTCTTTTACGATATTCTAGAACGAAAAAACGCCTTTCTAGGCTATAAAAATAAGAAGTATCAAAAAGTCATAAAATTGACATTTTTTCAAAAGCGTTAACCCATAGTTTTAGTCCAAAAATGACCATTTTCCCATCGTCTTTTTTTTAGGCAATATAGGCAAGGAAACTGTCTTTTATGATATTTTAGAACGAAAAAACGCCTTTCTAGGCTACAAAAACAAGAAGTTCAAAAAAATCGAAAAATTGACATTTTACCAAACGGGTTAACCCATGGTTTTGGTCCAAAAATGGCCATTTTTCCAACTTGTTTTTGTTAGACAATATAGGCAAGGAAATTGTCTTTTACGATATTCTAGAACGAAGAAACGCGATTCTAGGCTATAAAAATAAGAAGTTTAAAAAGTCGAAAAATTGATATTTTTCCAAAGGGGTTAACCCATGGTTTTGGTTCAAACGTGGCCATTTTTCCAACTTTTTTTTTTTAGGCAATATAGGCAAGGAAAATGTCTTTTACGATATTCTAAAACGAAAAAACGCCTTTGTAGGCTATGAAAATAAGAAGTTCAAAAAGTCGAAAAATTGACATTTTTCCAAAGGGGTTAACCCATGGTTTTGGTCCAAAAATGGCCATTTTTCCAACTTGTTTCTTTTAGGCAATATAGGCAAGGAAAATGTCTTTTACGATATTCTAGAACGAAAAAAAGGCCCTTCTAGGCTAAAAAAAAAAAAAGTTCAAAAAGTCGAAAACTTGACATTTTTCCAGAGGGGTTAACGCATGGTTTTGGTCCAAAAATGGTCATTTTTCCAACTTGTTTCCTTTAGGCAATATAGGCAAGGAAAATGTCTTTTACGATATTCTAGAACAAAAAAAACGCCCTTCTATGCTACAAAAAGAAAAAGTTCAAAAAGTCAAAAAATTGACATTTTTCCAAAGGGGTTAACCCATGGTTTTGGTCCAAAAATGGCCATTTTTCCAACATGTTTTTTTTAGGTAATATAGGCAAGGAAAATGTCTTTTACGATATTCTAGAACGAAAAAACGCCTTTGTAGGCTATAAAAATAGGAAGTTTAAAAAGTGATAAAATTGACATTTTTTCAAAAGGGTTAACCCATGGTTTTGGTCCAAAAATGGCCATTTTTCCTTTTTATTTTTTTTTAGGCAATATAGGCAAGGAAAATATCTTTTAGGATATTCTAGAACGAAAAAACGCCAATGTAGCCTATAAAAGTAAGAAGTTCAAAAAGTCGAAAAATTGACATTTTTCTAAAGGGGTTAACCCATGGTTTTGGTCCAAAAATGGCCATTTTTCCAACTTGTTTTTTTTAGGCAATATAGGCAAGGAAAATGTCTTTTACGATATTCTAGAACGAAAAAACGCCTTTGTCGGCTATAAAAATAGGAAGTTTAAAAAGTCGAAAGATTGCCATTTTTCCAAAGGGGTTAGCCCATGGTTTTGGTCCATAAATGGCCATTTTTCCAACTTGTTTCTTTTAGGCAATATAGGCAAGGAAAATGTCTTTTACGATATTCTAGAACGAAAAAAACGCCCTTCTAGGCTAAAAAAACAAAAAGTTCAAAAAGTCGAAAAATTGACTTTTTTCCAAAGGGGTTAACCCATGGTTTTGGTCCAAAAATGGTCATTTTTTCAAGTTGTTTTTTTTAGGCTATATAGGCAAGAAAGATGTCTTTTACGATATTCTTTAACTTAAAAACGGCTTTGTAAGCTATAAAAATAGGAAGTTCAAAAAGTCGAAAAATTGACATTTTTCCAAAGGCGTTAACCCATGGTTTTGGTCCAAAAATGGCCATTTTTCCAACTTGTTTTTTTTAGGCAATTTAGGCAAGGAAAATCTCTTTTACGATATTCTAGAACGAAAAAAACGCCTTTGTAGGCTATAAAAATAGGAAGTTCAAAAAGTCGAAAAATTGACATTTTCCAAAGGGGTTAACCCATGGTTTTGGTGCAAAAATGCCCATTTTTCCAACTTGTTTTTTTTAAACAATATAGGCAAGGAAAATGTCTTTTACGATATTGTAGAACGAAAAAACGCCTTTCTACGCTATAAAAACAAGAAGTTCAAAAAGTCGAAAAATTGAGATTTTTCCAAAGGGGTTAACCCATGGTTTTGGTCCTAAAATGGCCATTTTTGCATCTTGCTTTTTTTAGACAATATGGGCAAGGAAAATGTCTTTTACCATATCCTAGAACGAAAAAACGCCTTTCTACGCTATAAAAACAAGAAGCTCAAAAAGTCGAAAAATTGAGATTTTTCCAAGGGGGTTAACCCATGGTTTTGGTCCAAAAATGGCCATTTTTCCCCCTTGTTTTTTTTTAGGCAATATAGGCAAGGAAAATCTCTTTTACGATATTCCAGAACGAAAAAAACGCCTTTGTAGGCTATAAAAATAGGAAGTTCAAAAAGTCGAAAAATTGACATTTTCCAAAGGGGTTAACCCATGGTTTTGGTGCAAAAATGGCCATTTTTCTAACTTGTTTTTTTTAAACAATATAGGCAAGGAAAATTTCTTTTACGATATTCTAGAGCGAAAAAACGCCTTTCTAGGCTATAAAAACAAGAAGTTCAAAAAGTCGAAAAATTGACATTTTTCCAAAGGGGTTAACCCATGGTTTTTGTCCATAAATGGCCATTTTTCCAACTTGTTTCTTTTAGGCAATATAGGCAAGGACAATGTCTTTTACGATATTCTAGAACGAAAAAAACGCCCTTCTACGCTAAAAAAACAAAAAGTTCAAAAAGTCGAAAAATTGACATTTTCCAAAGGGGTTAACCCATGGTTTTGGTCCAAAAATGGCCATTTTTCCAACTTGTTTTTTTTTAACAATATAGGCAAGGAAAATGTCTTTTACGATATTCTAGAACGAAAAAACGCCTTTCTACGCTATAAAAACAAGAAGTTCAAAAAGTCGAAAAATTGACATTTTTCCAAAGGGGTTAACCCATGGTTTTGGTCCTAAAATGGCCATTTTTGCATCTTGTTTTTTTTAGACAATATGGGCAAGGAAAATGTCTTTTACGATATTCTAGAACGAAAAAACGCCTTTGTTCGCTATAAAAATAGGAAGTTCAAAAAGTCGAAAAATTGACATTTTTCCAAAGGGGTTAACCCATGGTTTTGGTCCAAAAATGACCATTTTTCCAACTTGTTTCTTTATGGCAATATAGGCCAGGAAACTGTCTTTTACGATATTCTAAAATGAAAAAACGCCTTTGTAGGCTAAAAAAACAAGAAGTTGAAAAAGTCGAAAAATTGACATTTTTCCAAAGGGGTTAACCCATGGTTTTGGTCCAAAAATGGCCATTTTTCCAACTTGTTTTTTTCAGGCAACATAGGCAGAGAAAATGTCTTTTACCATATTCTAGAAGGAAAAAACGCCTTTTTACGCTATAAAAAGAAGAAGTTCAAAAAGTCGAAAAATTGACATTTTTCCAAAGGGTTTTGGTCCAAAAAACCCATGGTTTTGGTCCAAAAATGACCATTTTTCCAACTTGTTTTTTTTAGACAATATAGGCAAGGAAAATGTCTTTTACGATATTCTAAAACGTAAAAACGACTTTCTACGCTATAAAAACAGGAAGCTCAAAAAGTCGAAAAATTGACATTTTTCCAAAGGGGTTAACCCATGGTTTTGGTCCAAAAATGGCCATTTTTCCAACTTGTTTTTTTCAGGCAAAATAGGCCAGGAAAATGTCTTTTACGATATTCTAGAAGGAAAAAACGCCTTTTTACGCTATAAAAACAAGAAGTTCAAAAAGTCGAATAATTGACATTTTTCAAAAGGGGTTAACCCATGGTTTTGGTCCAAAAATGTTCATTTTTCCAAATTGATTTTTATAAACAATATAGGCAAGGAAAATGTTTTTTACGATATTCTAGAACGAAAAAACGCAATTCTAGGCTATAAAAATAAGAAGTTCAAAAAGTCGAAAAATTGACATTTTTCCAAGGGGGTTAACCCATGGTTTTGGTCCAAAAATGGCCATTTTTCCAACTTGTTTTTTTTAGGTAATATGGGCAAGGAAAATGTCTTTTACGATATTCTAGAATTAAAAAAACGCCCTTCTAGGCTAAAAAAACAAGAAGTTCAAAAGGTCGAAAAATTGACATTTTTCCAAAGGGGTTAACCCATGGTTTTGGTCCAAAAATGGCCATTTTTCCAACTTTTTTTTTTCAGGCATCATAGGCAGAGAAAATGTCTTTTACGATATTCTAGAAGGAAAAAACGCCTTTTTACGCTATAAAAACAAGAAGTTCAAAAAGTCGAAAAATTGACATTTTTCCAAAGGGTTTTGGTCCAAAAAACCCATGGTTTTGGTCCAAAAATGACCATTTTTCCAACTTGTTTTTTTTAGGCAATATGGGCAAGGAAAATGTCTTTTACGATATTCTAGAATTAAAAAAACGCCCTTCTAGGCTAAAAAAACAAGAAGTTCAAACGGTCGAAAAACTGACATTTTTCCAAACGGGTTAACCCATGGTTTTGGTCCAAAAATGACCATTTTTCCAACTTGTTTTTTTTAGGCAATATAGGCAGGGAAAATGTCTTTTACGATATTCTAAAACGTAAAAACGACTTTCTAGGCTATAAAAACAGAAAGCTCAAAAGTCGAAAAATTGACATTTTTCCAAAGGGGTTAACCCATGGTTTTGGTCCAAAAATGGCCATTTTTCCAACTTGTTTTTTTTAGGCAATATGGGCAAGGAAAATGTCTTTTACGATATTCTAGAATTAAAAAAACGCCCTTCTAGGCTAAAAAAACAAGAAGTTCAAACGGTCGAAAAACTGACATTTTTCCAAACGGGTTAACCCATGGTTTTGGTCCAAAAATGACCATTTTTCCAACTTGTTTTTTGTAGGAAATATGGGCAAGGAAAATGTCTTTTTCGATATTCTAGAATTAAAAAAACGCCCTTCTGGGCTAAAAAAACAAGAAGTTCAAACGGTCGAAAAACTGACATTTTACCAAACGGGTTAACCCATGGTTTTGGTCCAAAAATGACCATTTTTCCAACTTGTTTTTTTTAGGCAATATAGGCAAGGAAAATGTCTTTTACGATATTCTAAAACGTAAAAACGACTTTCTAGGCTATAAAAACAGAAAGCTCAAAAGTCGAAAAATTGACATTTTTCCAAAGGGGTTAACCCATGGTTTTGGTCCAAAAATGGCCATTTTTCTAACTTGTTTTTTTCAGGCAACATAGGCAGAGAAAATGTCTTTTACGATATTCTAGAAGGAAAAAACGCCTTTTTACGCTATAAAAACAAGAAGTTCAAAAAGTCGAAAAATTGACATTTTTCCAAAGGGTTTTGGTCTAAAAAACACATGGTTTTGGTCCAAAAATGACGATTTTTCCAACTTGTTTTTTTTAGGCAATATGGGCAAGGAAAATGTCTTTTACGATATTCTAGAATTAAAAAAACGCCCTTCTAGGCTAAAAAAAACAAGAACTACAAAAGGTCGAAAAATTGAAATTTTTCCAAAGGGGTTAACCCATGGTTTTGGTCCAAAAATGACCATTTTTCCAACTTGTTTTTTTTAGACAATATAGGCAAGGAAAATGTCTTTTACGATATTCTAGAAGGAAAAAACGCCTATCTAGGCTATAAAAATAAGAAGTTCAAAAAGTCGAAAAATTGACATTTTTCCAAAGGGGTTAACCCATGGTTTTGGTCCAAAAATGGCCATTTTTCCAACTTGTTTTTTTTAGGCAATATAGGCAAGGAAAATGTCTTTTAAGATATTCTAGAACGAAAAAAACGCCTTTGTAGGCTATAAAAATAGGAAGTTCAAAAAGTCGAAAAATTGACATTTTCCGAAGGGGTTAACCCATGGTTTTGGTGCAAAAATGGCCATTTTTCCAAGTTGTTTTTTTTAAACAATATAGGCAAGGAAAATGTCTTTTACGATATTCTAGAACGAAAAAACGCCTTTCTACGCTATAAAAACAAGAAGTTCAAAAAGTCGAAAAATTGACATTTTTCCAAAGGGTCCAAAAATTGGTCCAAAAATGGCCATTTTTCCAACTTGTTTCTTTTAGGCAATATAGGCCAGGAAACTGTCTTTTACGATATTCTAAAATGAAAAAACGCCTTTGTAGGCTAAAAAAACAAGAAGTTCAAAAAGTCGAAAAATTGACATTTTTCCAAAGGGGTTAACCCATGGTTTTGGTCCAAAAATGGCCATTTTTCCAACTTGTTTCTTTTAGGCAATATAGGGAAGGAAAATGTCTTTTACGATATTCTAGAACGAAAAAAAGGCCCTTCTAGGCTAAAAAAACAAAAAGTTCAAAAAGTCGAAAAATTGACATTTTTCCAGAGGGGTTAACCGATGGTTTTGGTCCAAAAATGGCCATTTTTCCAACTTGTTGTTTTTCAACAATATACGCAAGGAAAATGTCTTTTACGATATTCTAGAAGGCAAAAACGCGATTCTAGGCTATAAAAATAGGAAGTTCAAAAAGTCGAAAAATTGACATTTTTCCAAAGGGGTTAACCCATGGTTTTGGTCCAAAAATGGCCATTTTTCCAACTTGGTTTTTTTAGGCAATTTAGGCAAGGAAAATCTCTTTTACGATATTCTAGAACGAAAAAAACGCCTTTGTAGGCTATAAAAATAGGAAGTTCAAAAAGTCGAAAAATTGACATTTTCCAAAGGGGTTAACCCATGGTTTTGGTGCAAAAATGGCCATTTTTCCAACTTGTTTTTTTTAAACAATATAGGCAAGGAAAATGTCTTTTACGATATTCTAGAACGAAAAAAACGCCTTTCTACGCTATAAAAACAGGAAGTTCAAAAAGTCGAAAAATTGACATTTTCCCAAAGGGGTTAACCCATGGTTTTGGTCCAAAAATGGCCATTTTTCCAACTTGTTTTTTTTAGGTAATATGGGCAAGGAAAATGTCTTTTACGATATTCTAGAATTAAAAAAACGCCCTTCTAGGCTAAAAAAACAAAAAGTTCAAAAGGTCGAAAAATTGACATTTTTCCAAAGGGGTTAACCCATGGTTTTGGTCCAAAAATGGCCATTTTTCCAACTTGTTTTTTTCAGGCAACATAGGCAGAGAAAATGTCTTTTACGATATTCTAGAAGGAAAAAACTCCTTTTTAGGCTATAAAAACAAGAAGTTAAAAAAGTCGAAAAACTGACATTTTTCCAAAGGGTTTTGGTCCAAAAAACCCATGGTTTTGGTCCAAAAATGACCATTTTTCCAACTTGTTTTTTTTAGGCAATATGGGCAAGGAAAATGTCTTTTACGATATTCTAGAGTTAAAAAAACGCCCTTCTAGGCTAAAAAAACAAGAAGTTCACACGGTCGAAAAACTGACATTTTTCCAAAGGGGTTAACCCATGGTTTTGGTCCAAAAATGACCATTTTTCCAACTTGTTTTTTTTAGGCAATATGGGCAAGGAAAATGTCTTTTACGATATTCTAGAATTAAAAAAACGCCCTTCTAGGCTAAAAAAAACAACTACAAAAGGTCGAAACATTGAAATTTTTCCAAAGGGGTTAACCCATGGTTTTGGTCCAAAAATGACCATTTTTCCAACTTGTTTTTTTTAGACAATATAGGCAAGGAAAATGTCTTTTACGATATTCTAAAACGTAAAAACGACTTTCTAGGCTATAAAAACAGGAAGCTCAAAAAGTCGAAAAATTGACATTTTTCCAAAGGGGTTAACCCATGGTTTTGGTCCAAAAATGGCCATTTTTCCAACTTGTTTTTTTTAGGCAATATAGGCAAGGAAAATGTCTTTTACGATATTCTAGAACGAAAAAGACGCCTTTGTAGGCTATAAAAATAGGAAGTTCAAAAAGTCGAAAAATTGACATTTTCCAAAGGGGTTAACCCATGGTTTTTTGTCCAAAAATGGCCATTTTTCCAACTTGTTTTTTTTAAACAATATAGGCAAGGAAAATGTCTTTTACGATATTCTAGAACGAAAAAACGCCTTTCTACGCTATAAAAACAAGAAGTTCAAAAAGTCGAAAAATTGACATTTTTCCAAAGGGGTTAACCCACGGTTTTGGTCCTCAAATGGCCATTTTTGCATCTTGTTGTTTTTAGACAATATGGGCAAGGAAAATGTCTTTTACGATATTCTAGAACGAAAAAACGCCTTTGTACGCTATAAAAATAGGAAGTTCAAAAAGTCGAAAAATTGACATTTTTCCAAAGGGGTTAACCCATGGTTTTGGTCCAAAAATGGCCATTTTTCCAACTTGTTTCTTTTAGGCAATATAGGCCAGGAAACTGTCTTTTACGATATTCTAAAATGAAAAAACGCCTTTGTAGGCTAAAAAAACAAGAAGTTCAAAAAGTCGAAAAATTGACATTTTTCCAAAGGGGTTAACCCATGGTTTTGGTCCAAAAATGGCCATTTTTCCAACTTGTTTCTTTTAGGCAATATAGGGAAGGAAAATGTCTTTTAGGATATTCTAGAACGAAAAAAAGGCCCTTCTAGGCTAAAAAAAGAAAAAGTTCAAAAAGTCGAAAAATTGACATTTTTCCAGAGGGGTTAACCGATGGTTTTGGTCCAAAATTGGCCATTTTTCCAACTTGTTGTTTTTCAACAATATACGCAAGGAAAATGTCTTTTACGATATTCTAGAAGGCAAAAACGCGATTCTAGGCTATAAAAATAAGAAGTTCAAAAAGTCGAAAAATTGACATTTTTCCAAAGGGGTTAACCCATGGTTTTGGTCCAAAAATGGCCATTTTTCCAACTTGTTTCTTTTAGGCAATATAGGGAAGGAAAATGTCTTTTAGGATATTCTAGAACGAAAAAAAGGCCCTTCTAGGCTAAAAAAAGAAAAAGTTCAAAAAGTCGAAAAATTGACATTTTTCCAGAGGGGTTAACCGATGGTTTTGGTCCAAAATTGGCCATTTTTCCAACTTGTTGTTTTTCAACAATATACGCAAGGAAAATGTCTTTTACGATATTCTAGAAGGCAAAAACGCGATTCTAGGCTATAAAAATAAGAAGTTCAAAAAGTCGAAAAATTGACATTTTTCCAAAGGGGTTAACCCATGGTTTTGGTCCAAAAATGGCCATTTTTCCAACTTGTTTTTTTTAGGCAATATAGGCAAGGAAAATGTCTTTTACGATATTCTAGAAGGAAAAAAGCGCCTTTGTAGGCTATAAAAATAGGAAGTTCAAAAAGTCGAAAAATTGACATTTTCCAAAGGGGTTAACCCATGGTTTTGGTCCAAAAATGGCCATTTTTCCAACTTGTTTTTTTTAAACAATATAGGCAAGGAAAATGTCTTTTACGATATTCTAGAACGAAAAAACGCCTTTCTACGCTATAAAAACAAGAAGTTCAAAAAGTCGAAAAAACAAACATTATGATGAGAAGATGGAATCATAATTTAATTTTATTTCGAGGCATTTCCCGTTTCTTATCAGCAGTGTGCAGGCGGTGGTTCCCTGGCCAATCAGGAGATCGAACGTGTTTAGTGCTGTATAAAAGACTTGTTATGTGTTTCGCGCGGCCCTTCCAACTATTACCATCAGCCTGTACTAGTGACATCCCTTTGACGCTTAGTTGAAAATTTTTCCCACCACCTCCCCAGTCTCCGACCTGCCACCGTCTACATCTTCTTATAGCTTTATCGTCTTTAGTTTGTCGTAAGTATTTGCTAATTTGTGGCGGATTTTTGTCCCCACCTTTCCTGAAGAGATGTTAATTAGTTAGTTTTATCATTGGTTTCAATTAAAAACGTCACGCTTGTGGCCATTTATCCCAAACAGTTGAGATTTTTGCTCGGGTCATCTCTTCAGCAAACCAGTGCGCCACCATGCGGAGCTCTCGATCGTTTTCGCAAATTCGGTTTGGGAAGACTCGCAATAAAATTGACATTTTTGCAAAGGGGTTAACCCATGGTTTTGGTCCTAAAATGGCCATTTTTGCATCTTGTTTTTTTTAGACAATATGGGCAAGGAAATTGTCTTTTACGATATTCTAGAACGAAAAAACGCCTTTGTACGCTATAAAAATAGGAAGTTCAAAAAATCGAAAAATTGACATTTTTCCAAAGGGGTTAACCCATGGTTTTGGTCCAAAAATGGCCATTTTTCCAACTTGTTTCTTTTAGGCAATATATGCCAGGAAACTGTCTTTTACGATATTCTAAAATGAAAAAACACCTTTGTAGGCTAAAAAAACAAGAAGTTCAAAAAGTCGAAAAATTGACATTTTTCCAACTTGTTTTTTTTAAACAATATAGGAAAGGAAAATGTCTTTTAGGATATTCTAGAACCAAAAAAATGCGATTCTAGGCTATAAAAATAAGAAGTTCAAAAAGTCGAAAAATTGATATTTTTCCAAAGGGGTTAACCCATGGTTTTGGTCCAAAAATGTTCATTTTTCCAAATTAATTTTTTTAAAGAATATAGGAAAGGAAAATGTCTTTTACGATATTCTAGAACGAAAAAACGCAATTCTAGGGTATAAAAATAAGAAGTTCAAAAAGTCGAAAAATTGACATTTTTTCAAAGGGGTTAACCCATGGTTTTGGTCCAAAAATGGCCATTTTTCCAACTTGATTTTTTTTAGGCAATATAGGCCAGGAAAATGTCTTTTACGATATTCTAGAACGAAAAAACGCAATTCTAGGCTATAAAAATAAGAAGTTCAAAAAGTCGAAAAATTGACATTTTTTCAAAGAGGTTAACCCATGGTTTTGGTCCAAAAATGGCCATTTTTCCAACATGATTTTTTTTAGGCAATATACGCCAGGAAAATGTCTTTTACGATATTCTACAACGAAAAAACGCCTTTCTAGGCTATAAAAACAAGAAGCTCAAAAAGTCGAAAAATTGAGATTTTTCGAAAGGGGTTAACCCATGGTTTTGGTCCAAAAATGGCCATTTTTCCCACTTGTTTTTTTTTAGGCAATATAGGCAAGGAAAATGTCTTTTACGATATTTTAGAACGAAAAAACGCCTTTGTAGGCTACAAAATTAGGAAGTTCAAAAAGTCGAAAAATTGACATTTTTCCAAAGGGGTTAACCCATGGTTTTAATCCAAAAATGGCCATTTTTCCAACATGTTTCTTTTAGGCAATATAGGCAAGGAAAATGTCTTTTACGATATTCTAGAACGAAAAAAAGGCTCTTCTAGGCTAAAAAAACAAAAAGTTCAAAAAGTCGAAAAATTGGCATTTTTCCAGAGGGGTTAACCCATGGTTTTGGTCCAAAAATGGCCATTTTTCCAACTTGTTTTTTTTAAACAATATAGGCAAGGAAAATGTCTTTTACGATATTCTAGAACGAAAAAACGCCTTTCTACGCTATAAAAACAAGAAGTTCAAAAAGTCGAAAAATTGACATTTTTCCAAAGGGGTTAACCCATGGTTTTGGTCCAAAAATGGTCATTTTTCCAACTTGTTTTTTTTAGGCTATATAGGCAAGAAAAATGTCTTTTACGATATTCTTTAACTTAGAAACGCCTTTGTAAGCTATAAAAATAGGAAGTTCAAAAAGTCGAAAAATTGACATTTTTCCAAAGGGGTTAACCCATGGTTTTGGTCCAAAAATGGCCATTTTTCCAACTTGTTTTTTTTAGGCAATTTAGGCAAGGAAAATGTCTTTTACGATATTCTAGTACGAAAAAAACGCCTTAGTAGGCTATAAAAATAGGAAGTTCAAAAAGTCGAAAAATTGACATTTTTTCAAAGGGGTTTACCCATGGTTTTGGTCCAAAAATGGCCATTTTTCCCAGTTGTTTTTTTTTAGGCAATATAGGCAAGGAAAATGTCTTTTACGATATTCTAGAACGAAAAAACGCCTTTCTAGGCTATAAAAACAAGAAGCTCAAAAAGTCGAAAAATTGAGATTTTTCCAAAGGGGTTAACCCATGGTTTTGGTCCAAAAATGGCCATTTTTCCCAGTTGTTTTTTTTTAGGCAATATAGGCAAGGAAAATGTCTTTTACGATATTTTAGAACGAAAAAACGCCTTTGTAGGCTATAAAATTAGGAAGTTCAAAAACTCGAAAAATTGACATTTTTCCAAAGGGGTTAACCCATGGTTTTGGTCCAAAAATGGCCATTTTTCCAACTTGTTGTTTTTAAAAAATATAGGCAAGGAAAATGTCTTTTACGATATTCTAGAAGGCTAAAACGCGATTCTAGGCTATAAAAATAAGAAGATCAAAAAGTCGAAAAATTGACATTTTTCCAAAGGGGTTAACCCATGGTTTTGGTCCAAAAATGGTCATTTTTCCAAGTTGTTTTTTTTAGGCTATATAGGCAAGAAAAATGTCTTTTACGAAATTCTTTAACTTAAAAACGCCTTTGTAAGCTATAAAAATAGGAAGTTCAAAAAGTCGAAAAATTGATATTTTTCCAAAGGGGTTAACCCATGGTTTTGGTCCAAAAATGGCCATTTTTCCAACTTGTTTTTTTTAGGCAATTTAGGCAAGGAAAATGTCTTTTACGATATTCTAGAACGAAAAATGCGATTCTAGGCTATAAAAATAAGAAGTTTAAAAAGACGAAAAATTGACATTTTTCCAAAGGGGTTAACCCATGGTTTTTGATCCAAAAATCGCCAATTTTCCAACTTGTTTTTTTTGGGCAATATAGGCAAAAAAAAAAATGTCTTTTACGATATTCTAAAACGAAAAAACGCCTTTGTAGGCTATAAAAATAAGACGTTCAAAAAGTCGAAAAATTGACATTTTTCCAAGGGGGTTAACCCATGGTTTTGGTCCAAAAATGGCCATTTTTCCAACGTGTTTTTTTTACGCAATATAGGCAAGGAAAAAGTCTTTTTCGATATTCTAGAACGAATAAATGCCAATGTAGGCTATAAAAATAAGGAGTTCAAAAAGTTGAAAAATTGACATTTTGCCAAAGGGGTTAACCCATGGTTTTGGTCCAAAAATGGCCATTTTTCCAACTTGTTTTTTTAGGCTATATAGGCAAGAAAAATGTCTTTTACGATATTCTAGAACGAAAAAACGCCTTTGTAGGCTATAAAAATAGTAAGTTCAAAAAGTCGAAAAATTGACATTTGTCCAAAGAGGTTAACCCATGGTTTTGCTCCAAAAATGGCCATTTTTCCAACTTGTTTTTTTTAGGCTATATAGGCAAGAAAAATGTCTTTTAGGATATTATAGAACGAAAAAACGCCTTTGTAAGCTATATAAATAGGAAGTTCAAAAAGTCGAAAAATTGAGATTTTTCCAAAGGGGTTAACCCATGGTTTTGGTCCAAAAATGGCCATTTTTCCAACATGTTTTTTTAAGGCAATATAGGCAAGGAAAATGTCTTTTACGATATTCTAGAACGAAAAAACGCCTTTGTAGGCTATAAAAATAGGAAGTTTAAAAAGTCATAAAATTGACATTTTTTCAAAAGGGTTAACCCATGGTTTTGGTCCAAAAATGACCATTTTTCCAACTTGTTTTTTTTAGGCAATATAGGCAAGTAAAATATCGTTTAGGATATTCTAGATCGAAAAAACGCCAATGTAGCCTATAAAAGTAAGAAGTTCAAAAAGTCGAAAAATTGACATTTTTCTAGAGGGGTTAACCCATGGTTTTGGTCCAAAAATGGCCATTTTTCCAACTTGTTTTTTTTAGGCAATATAGGCAAGGAAAATGTCTTTTACGATATTCTAGGACGAAAAAACGCCTATCTAGGCTACAAAAATAAGAAGTTTAAAAAGTCAAAAAATTGACATTTTTTCCAAAGGGGTTAACCCATTGTTTTGGTCCAAAAATAACCATTTTTCCAACTAGTTTTTTTAGGTAATATAGGGCAGGAAAATGTCTTTTACAATATTCTAGAACGAAAAAACGCCTTTCTAGGCTATAAAAACATGAATTTAAAAAAGTTGAAAAACTGACATTTTTCCAAAGGGGTTAACCCAAGGTTTTGGTCCAAAAATGGCCATTTTTGCAACTTGTTTTTTTTAGACAATATAGGGAAGGAAAATGTCTTTTACGATATTCTAGAAGGTAAAAACGCCTATCTAGGCTATAAAAATAAGAAGTTCAAAAAGTCGAAAAATTGACATTTTTCCAAAGGGGTTAACCCATGGTTTTGGTCCAAAAATGGCCATTTTTCCAACTTGTTTTTTTAGACAATATAGGCAAAGAAAATGTCTTTTACGATATTCTAGAACGAAGAAACGTGATTCTAGGCTATAAAAATAAGAAGTTCAAAAAGTCGAAAAATTGACATTTTTCCAAAGGGGTTAATCCATGGTTTTGGTCCAAACATGGCCATTTTTCGCACTTGTTTTTTTTAGGTAATATAGGCATGGATAATGTCTTTTACGATATTCTAGAACGAAAAAACGCCTTTCTACGCTATAAAAACAAGAAGTTCAAAAAGTCAAAAAATTGACATTTTTCCAAAGGGGTTAACCCATGGATTTTGTCCAAAAATGGCCATTTCTCCAACTTGTTTTTTTTAGGCAATATAGGCAAGGAAAATGTCTTTTACGATATTCTAGAACGAAAAAACGCCTTTCTAGGCTATAAAAATAAGAAGTTCAAAAAATCATAAAATTGACATTTTTTCAAAAGGGTTAACCCATGGTTTTGGTGCAAAAATGACCATTTTTAAGAATTTCAAAAAGTCGAAAAATTGACATTTTTCCAAAGGGGTTAACCCATGGTTTTGGTCCAAAAATGGCCATTTTTCTAAAATTTGCGGAAAAAAAACAAAAGTTTAAGATGGCTAGTTTTTGACAAAAACCACGGACTAACCCCTTTGGAAAATTTCTGATTTTTTCTACTTTTTAAAAATTTAATTTTGCTTGTCTAGAAAACATTCTTCTCCATCCAGAGCAATGGGAAACGGTCTGTTATCTTTTATTTTGGGGAGAAAAAAATGGAAAATGACCATTATTTTACGACAGGCATGGATTAACCCCTTAAGAAAATTTCCAATTTTTGCACTTTTTTAAAACTTAATTTTTGTTGTCTGGAAAACATTCTTTTCTATCCAGAATAATGCGCAAAAGACTTTTTAGGTTAATTTTGCTAAAAAAAACCAAAAGTTGAAAATTTCCTTTTTTTGACAAAAACCATGTACTAACTCCTTTGAAAAATGTCGAATTTTTTGACTTTTTTAAAACGTTATTTTTCGTGTCTAGAAAACATTCTCTTTTAACCAGAACAATGCGAAAGACTTTTTTGTCGTCTTATTTAGCGGAACAAAAGTTTAAAATGGCCATTTTTTTGACAAAAACCATGGACTAATTCCTTTGAAAATTGTCGAATTATTTTTACTTTCTAAAAACTTTTTTTTTTCTGTCTAGAAAACATTCTCTTCTATCCAAAATAATGCGAAGTAGACTTATTTGTCTGATTTTGCGAAGAAAAACAAAAGTGGAAAAGGCCATTTTTGGACGAAAACCGTGGACTAATCCCTTTGGAAAATTTGTTTTTTTTTACTTTTTTAAAACTTACTTTTCCTTGTCTAAAAAACATTCTTTTTTATCCAGAATAATGCCAAGTAGTTTTTTTTTTGTCTTGTTTTTCGGAAAAAAAACAAAAGTGCAGAATGGTGATTGTTTGACAAAAAGCATGGACTAACTCCTTTGAAAAATGTCGAATTATTTAAACTTTCTCAAAACTTAATTTTTCTTGTCTAGAAAACATTCTCTTCTGCTTAACATAGTGTTTCCACCTGGGAAACACATATCCCTCGTGATATGGGTTTCCCCACCTGGGAAACACATATCCCTGGTGATATGGGTTCCCCCACCTGGGAAACATATATCCCTAGTGATATCTGGCTCCCCACCTGGAAAACACATATCCCTAGTGATATGTGTTCCCCCACCTGGGAAACACATATCCCTAGTGATATGTGTTCCCGCACCTGGGAAACACATATCCCTAGTGATATGTGTTCCCCCACCTGGGAAACACATATCCCTAGTGACATGGGTTCCCCCACCTGGGAAACACATATCCCTAGTGATATGGGTTTTCCCACCTGGGAAACACATATCCCTGGTAATATGTGTTCCCCCACCTGGGAAACACATATCCCTAGTGATATGGGTTCCCCCATCTGGAAAACACATATCCCTAGTGATATGGGTTCCCCCACCTGCAAAACACATATCCCTAGTGATATGTGTTCCCCCACCTGGGAAACACATATCCCTAGTGATATGGGTTCCCCCACCTGGGAAACACATATCCCTAGTGATATGTGTTCCCCCACCTGGGAAACACATATCCCTAGTCATATGTGTTCCCCCACCTGGGAAACACATATCCCTAGTGATATGGGTTCCCCCACCTGGGAAACACATATCCCTGGTGATATGTGTTCCTTCAGCTAAGAAACACATATCCCTAGTGATACGGGTTTTCCCACCTGGGAAACACATATCCCTAGTGATATGGGTTCCCCCACCTAGGAAACCCATATCCATAGTGATTTGGGTTCCCCCACTTGGGAAACACATATCCTTGGTGATATGTGTTCCCCAACCTGGGAAACACATATCCCTAGTGATATGTGTTTCCCCACCTGGAAAACACATATTCCTAGTGATATGTGTTCCCCCACCTAAGAAACACATATCCCTTGTGATATGTGTTCCCCCACCTGGGAAACACATATCCCTAGTGATATGGGTTCCCCCACCTGGGAAACACATATCCCTAGTGATATGGGTTCCCCCAACTGGGAAACACATATCCCTAGTGATATGGGTTCCCCCACCTGGGAAACACATATCCCTGGTGATATGGGTTCCCCCACCTGGGAAACACATATCCCTAGTGATATGTGTTCCCCCACCTGGGAAACACATATCCCTAGTGATATGTGTTCCCCCACCTGGGAAACACATATCCCTAGTGATATGGGTTCCCCCACCTGGGAAACACATATCCCTAATGACATGGGTTCACCCACCTGGGAAACACATATCCCTAGTGATATGGGTTCCCCCACCTGGAAAACACATATCCCTAGTGATATGGGTTCCCCCACCTGGGAAACACATATCCCTAGTGATATGGGTTCCCCCACCTGGAAAACACATATCCCTAGTGATATGGATTCCCCCACCTGGGAAACACATATCCCTAGTGATATGGGTTCCCCCACCTAGGAAACACATATCCCTAGTGATATGAGGTCCCCCACCTGGGAAACACATATCGCTAGTGATATGGGTTTCCCCACGTGGGAGACACATATTCCTAGTGATATGTGTTCCCCCACCTGGGAAACACATATCCCTAGTGATATGTGTTCCCCCACCTGGGAAACACATATCCCTAGTGATATGGGGTCCCCCACCTGGGAAACACATATCCCTAGTGATATGGGTTCCCCCACTTGGGAAACACATATCCCTGGTGATATGTGTTCCGCCACCTGGGAAACACATATCTCTAGTGATATGGGTTCCCCCACCTGCGAAACACATATCCCTAGTGATATGTGTTCTCCCACCTGGGAAACACATATCCCTAGTGATATGTGTTCCCCCACCTGGGAAACACATATCCCTAGTGATATGTGTTCCCCCACCTGGGAAACACATATCCCAAGTGATAAGTGTTCCCCCACCAGGGAAACACATATCCCTAGTGATATGTGTTCCCCTACCTGTGAAACACATATCCCTAGTGATATGTGTTCCCCCACCTGAAAAACACATATACCAAGTGATAAGTGTTCCCCTTCCTGGGAAACACATATCCCTAGTGATGTGTGTTCCCCCACCTGGGAAACACATATCCCTAGTGAAATGTGTTTCCCCACCTGGGAAACACATATCCCTAGTGATATGTGTTCCCCCACCTAAGAAACTTATATCCCTAGCGATATGTGTTCCCCCACCTGGGAAACACATATCCCTAGTGATATGGGTTCCCCCACCTGGGAAACACATATCCCTAGTAATATGGGTTCCCCAACCTGGGAAACACATATCCCTAGTGATATGGGTTCCCCCACCTGGGAAACACATATCCCTGGTGATATGTGTTCCCCAACCTGGGAAACACATATCCCTAGTTATATGGGTTCCCCCACCTGGGAAACACTTTTTATTATTGCATTGAATCGCCCGTAAATACATTCATAGCCTGAATCCAATACTAAAAATATTAAAATTTAAATACCTTTAAATACGGAAAAACCTTGTAACCAATTGCCCATAAAGGCACAATCTTTTCCACGAAAATCCTCAACATGCTCTAACACCGCGTCCCTCATGACAGCTCGCCTCGCCAGAGATTTCGAGATTTCGAGATATCACATGACATCGGGGGTGCAGCTCAAATTCCCTACCCCCTGCTGGAAGACTCTGATAATCAAATTCCCTCGTCCCCGGGAAAAAGGTGTCAAATGCCCGGGGTATGCCTGGGAGGGGGGGGGGATGTTGAAGCTTCGATTTGACCGATACATTACTCTAGTAACCGACCGGGGACATGTCTAGATGTGAAGTACAGTACTATATATTAGAGTTCTTCTTGATCAGTTTTTACGGGCTCCTGTTCGTGTACACTAGCCAAAATTCTTGATGTCATGATAGACAGTGAGATGTCTTTCCCAGAGGGCGAAATCTCTAGTAACTCGCATGTATATAAAGGAAAGTACTTACAGTTGAAATGTTCAGTCAGTATGCCAGAAAAAATCGCGATTTGATTGAACAGGGGCCGCGAGGAATTGGTGGGTAATGATGACGTTTCTATTGTTAGCACCTGCAAGTAACGGATGGTTTAGCTCAAATTTTGTTGACAACTAGGTTTTTGTAAACAAATGGGCATTTTGTATGTTTTTTTTTTTTCGAAAAATGTTAAAAAATGGCCATTTTCGATCTTATGTTTTTTTGTGGAAAATGAGCTAGAAAAAATTGTTTCTTGATATTCTGGAGAGAAAAGAATGTTTTCTACACAAGAAAAATTAAGTTTTTAAAAGTGAAAAAAATCGAAGTTTTCTGAATGGGTATGGACTAACCCCTTTGGAAAAATTTCGATTTTTGTCACTTTTTGAAAACTTCATTTTTCTTGTCTAAAAAAATTCTTTTCTATTCATAATGTCAAGAAAAAAATTTTTCTGGCCCATATTAGAGAAAAAAGAAATGGAAAATGGCTATTTTTTGACAAAATCAATGGACTAATCCCTTTGGAAAATTGCCATTATGTATACTGTATTTTTTTTGTCTAGAAAATAATCTTTTCTATCCAAAATGTCACTAAACATTTTTCTGGCTCATTTTGCGGAAAAAAAACAAACCATGGAAAATAGCCATTTTTTGACGAAAACCATAGACTACACCCTTAGCAAAAATTGGGATTTTTTGAAATTTTTTCAAAACTTTACTTTTCTTGTCTAGAAAACATTCTTTTCCGTCCGGAATGTCACGAAACATTTTTTTTGCTTTATTTTGCAGAAAAACACAAACGATGGAAAATGGCCATTTTTTGACAAAAACCATGGACTGACCCCTTTGGAGAACTTCTATTTTTTTTACTTCTTTCATGTCCACAAAACATTCTTTTGTATCCAGAATATCACGAAACAGTCTTTTTGTCTTATTTTGCGGAAAAAAACTGTCTTGCCTTCTCCCCTTCCCCGTCGCTTTGTGGTTGGAACTCGGTTTGGCTTTTTGCACCACTGAAAAGCACTTGAGCCTCCCAAGCAAATGTTCGAAGGTTCACTTTCCTTGAGGAAGAACGAATCTAAAGGAAGGCAGCATGGGTGGCAAGCACAGTATGGGCTGGGATGGGTCTATCCTCTTTTTGTTTTCTTGGGGAAGGGGTGGGGCTACTTTTCAAAGATATGTATGGGGTGGTTTAGCCTTCCATACGCTTTTATATACCAATTTTAAACATTTTCCCACCCATTTATATACTTCAACTTCAACTTGTAAAATCCCAGCCGTTTCAGATACACAGGTTAAAAAGGGTACTCCTTTAACTTTTTAAGCCCCAGTATCCAGGTTCTCCACACTGATCCCTATATATTTCCTTCAAAGATTAGTTGAGAGCAGGAGCCCAGGGTGATGGTCTCCTGTTGAGAGAATTTGATTAAAGACTAAAGTATTTCATACTTGGTGATTATTTCATTAATTCTAATAACCATTTCTCTTTATCATGTATGGAAAATGTTAGGAGAAAATTGATGCAGGTCACCATAGGGACCTAGAGGGCCAAGGAAGAGCCTCCCAGTATAGGCCATTATACCAAATACTCGATCCCCCCCCCCCCCCCCAACCCTGGTTTTTATTTCCGATGTTGGTTTCTATAAAATTAAGTCTTAATCAGGAGCCCACAACCCTGTTATAACCATACTCAAGCCGACATCACCTATTGATATTAATGTGCCAACCAGAAGAACATTGGTTCTTGAAAAAAAAAGATTCTTTTATTTCCCTTGTAACAAATTTCAATAACAAAAGCAACGTTTTGGGGCCCCTGATCTTAACACTCTTTTTATACTCTTAAGTAAAAAGGTCAAAACTTAACTCAATTCTTTGACTTTTTACCTATTTAAATGGCAACGAGCTTCATTTCGTTGTATGCATTCTTACAACCAATCACAAGGACTATATTTAGATTTGGTTGTGTTTGTTATGTATTTGCTGATCTTTAAACTTTTAACTTCATGTGACAACCATCCTGCAAACTGCCAAGTTTGGAATAACATGAAGAAAGGAGAGAGGATACACTACACGGGACACACATAATTCCACCTTTTTTTGTGCTTCTTTAATTATATTGAATAGAAAAAACAGGACACATAGTAATTATACAAAAGTAATATAAACACCACAGCAAAAATGCACTATTCTTACAAAAGTGAAAAAAAAGTCACATGAGCTTCCCAGTTTGTCTTGCATTAAGCTTAAAAACTATTTTAGCTACACTAAAGCCTCAAGCAGTTTTAAGTTTTATAATTGTGTTACTGTCACATATGTAGCATTAGAGTTAGAATGCCTGGTGACATTAAAGGAACCACACACTGAAAAGCGACTAAAACAAAGCCTTGACAAAATATTGGTGAAAGTGCAGTGGCGAAACAATGGCATGGGCCATTGCCCACATACCCCAAAACTGAGGCCCACTGAGGAAGGTCTGCTCCACCCACACACCCTGCAAACTCCACCCACACGCCCCTTTTCCCCTTTGATGGAGCTTCCGTGTAGCAATACCCTTCCATGGTATTGATAGCCGTAGCCAGTCACGCATATATGCTTCCCGCTCCTATGCTTGGAGGCAGGGAGCATTGTGTGACTTTGACGAGGTACAGGTTGGCTACGTTGGTGGCTGGTGTCAGAGCTGCACACATTTAATTTTATCCACTGAGTTGATTAAGTAAATCCACCAACGTCTAGACATTCAAATTAACAAGCTGACATTTCAAGCCCTTAGCCGATAATTAGGGTTTGAAAAACAAACTTACTGTTACTTAAAACTGCTTTGACAAATTCTCTAATTCACATGTATGTGTTCTTAACTATATAGACTGGGATATGTGACAAGGAGCTGCGCCTACAAGCTACTCCTCATTGACCAGTGGTTCCATTGGAACCTTGGTTTTAATGGGATATGTAGCCTCTTCATAGGTTGGAGGCTTGACGCCCAACTTGCTTGCACTGGCACGACGTTTCTTGCAGCAGTAAGCAATGGCAAAGACCACCATCAGGGAAACCAAGATAGCACTCACAATGATGCTGGCCTTGACAGCAGTGGACTGGCGCTTGAACCAGGATGCAAACCCTGGACAAAAAAACACAAATTTTTCACAAGGATGAGTTAATGACTTGACACTTTATAGTACATAATTTTTTCTTGTGTATTTTTGGAGTGGCCAAACTGGTTACTGTCTAAATTCAGTTATAAGGAATTTTATTCATTATGTGGCTAAGTCCATTATTGGGAAGGATGAAGCAAACCTCACGTTCTGATTGACTTCTCGAGCTGGCTTACAATTTTTGCACATCAATGGTCTCGCCAGAAAAAAGTTTTTTTTTGGCCATACAATAAATCCATTTTTGACCAAGCTTGTTTGGTTTCTCGTTGGCTGGATATTGGCCTCCTTGAATTAATATCAGGCTTCTTTAAAGGAATGTTAACTAGAGACTTCTCGATTTTGACCACTGGGTTCCTAAGAATTAAGGAATCCACCATGCTCCATAGAAACTAAATTATAGCCCTCTTTCAAAGAGGGCTATATATTTCCACAATCGGGAGAGTACTTTAATGCATCCCTTAGGAACTTGAGAGATGAGAAGATTAATACTTAACACGAGTAGAATTTGGAATTGTTTAGTGGATGAACTAGATTTAAGCTCATCGACCTTAGCTTCCTTTAAATCGGTTACATTTAATTATCATAAGTCTGCGTTAGCTGTTTCCTATGATTGTGAAGACCCATGTTCGTTGAAGTCCATCTGTTTAAAATGTAATAGTGCTCGTCCCTTGACACTTCCAATAACTTGTTGTATGTAGCTGTAGTTCTTCTTGTATCGCTGTGCTTTTTAATATTTCTAATTGTTTTTACTTTTTTTAGTATCCGAGCCTGCTGTAATTGGCCACATCTGTTGCGGTGTCCCTGCTAATGTTCTTTCTGTTTGTTTGTTTGTTTTTTTGGCGAAGCTTATAAAATAAAAATAAAACAAAATAAAAATACTCACTGCCGCATTTGCTCCAGCGGTGATGCTCCATATGAGGCACCTTGCCCTTCACTAAGGTAACATCCAAAGGTTCTGAACTGTCAATCTTGACATAGAGATCCACCTTTCAAACAAAAAAATAATTAACCATGATTGACAAAACGTAACAAATATAAACTGCTACTTAGGTATTTATTTAAAACTCCACTAATTATATTTACCATATTTTTGAAGCTAGCTAAGAAAAATGAATCTATATAAGGTATTCAAAACACCTTTCCTTTCTTTCCTTTTTCCAGATGCAAAAATATAGCCTTTAATTTTTTGGTCCAGGCATACATGCATGGAAGCAAAACTACCGGGTGCTTTTCACATGAGAAAAAGAAAAAGCACACCTGACTTGGGTTTCTCTTTTTGTTTTCGTTCTTTTTTTCAATAAAGGGGTGTGTGCATGTCCTTCATTAGAATTTTAAAACCCGTCATTTCAGATATTCAGGAGCAAGCCATATCCATATTGGTATTTTATACATAAATTATTGTCAAGTATGCATCTTTGTCCATCTCACATGTACAGTTTCAATCCATGTTTGTGTTGTTATGTCACCACTAAAAATCATCAATAGGGAGCTTTAGCATTGACAAAGGCAACGGCAGCGAAAACGTCACTTTTAAAATGAATTCCCATTTTTTCAATCTTTGTCGCGTTTATTCCTATTTGCTGAAAATGGCAACTGTAGGCGAATTTCCCTGGAGTTGATTACTTGAGGACCAAAGTTTAGAGAGAGAAAAAGAGATTCGTCGTTACTTGTTTACGTCCTCCATAAAACTTGCAATTAGGCATTTTCACTTCGTAGTCGTGCAAGGACAGTAAAGAAATGTACAAAAAAGCGTGATGCATGTGCAAAGTTGTTGTTTTGCGTAATAAACCTATTGCTTTTTTGACGTCCTAGTTGCCATCGCCGTCGTCATTGCTAAGGCTCCCTAATTATACGTTGCTGTTTCAAGGCCCTGTCCCTTTTTTGGAATTGGTGGATCATTATTTATTTCTGGGATTAGCTGCCCACCTACCCCTTCCCTAAGGCAACACTTTGCCCTAAGTGAGAAGTAAGTGTTAATGTTGGCTTAGGGGAGGGGTAGGTGGGCAGTTTCCCAGAAAAGTACGATGATCCAAATCGGTTTAGCCTCACAGGACCTCATTTCAGAGGACTTTTTACCTGCTTACACTGATTTCAGGTAATTTGCATGCAAAGCCATTGACACCCAGAAAACTATCTAAGAGGATATATATAAATTGACTAATCTTGCAAGGACTGCATTTCACTTTCACATAATAACTTACCTCAAATTCAACTCCCATTTTTCCTTTGACGAGTTTCAACATCAGGTACATATCTGGGTTAGCCACTCCCTCGATCTTCAGAGGGAAACCTGGTACCTGGATCTTGTCTCCACTCTTGAAAGTATGCGACCATTCATAGTCAAGGTTTGGAACCTTAAGAGTGATTGTTGCGCTCATTACATCCTCAGCAGAGTTAACCTCAAGACTCAGCGTGACGGTCTGACCATCCAACTGTGTAGAGCAGGTGATTTTGCTACAGCCTTCCCCGCTGGTGGAACACTTCATATGAAGTTTAGGATAAGTGTAAAGTGGAGGACATTTCTTGTCATCATCATGCTTCTTGTGATGCCTATCATGATCATGGTCACGGCCACGGTGTCCACCTTTTGCTGATATTCAATGAAGTAAAAACACTACGTCACGCAGCAAACTAATAGGCCACTTCCCAGTTCTGCAAACTCTCACTTTCAAAACAAAGCTATGTAATAATATTACACTAGGTATACCTATCGATAGAGTGCCAACGAGCAAATCATGCGTATTTTGCTTAGGAATAAAATTCCTTTTTTTTCCCATTTGACAGTTTCTTGGTCCCTTCCTGTTGCAAGGATTATTTTCTTGAAAAGTTCTCAGATTCAGTGGCTTTATAAACCTGCTATCCCTTGTAGAAATTAAGTATACTTTAAGTATACTTTAAGTATACTTTATATGTACTTCTCAGAAAAAAAGTACATTTGAAGTATACCTCGTTTGTACTTCCAGAAAAAAAGTATAAATGAAGTATATTTGGCAAATGTACTTCATTTATACTTCAAATACTTAAGTATACTTTAAGTATACTTTTTCAAACTTCAGTGCTTGTGAAAAATAGTTTCGCAAAGAAAAGTGTACTTAAGTATACTTTGAAACTGAAAGACACATTCTGATCTGAGGATCTAAGAAGGTTTGTCCGGATCTTGAAATCACTACAAGACAAAAGTATACTAAAAGTATGCTTTAAGTATATATAATTTAACTTCAAAATAATGTTCAGATCAAATCAGTTTTCTTCTATTAAGGACACAGTTGAGATCATGTAAAGATTTCTTCAGAGTGGTGAAGTATATAACAGGTTTCTAGATACACAGGGCACACATTAGCTGTTCAGTCGACTTCCTTCGTAAGAAGATCATCCGCCGATCGAATCCCTGGGCGAAATGGCAAAGTCGTACAGTTTCGCGCATTTCTTTAACGTCTTTCGTGGAATTTTTGCACTTGGCAGTAAAAGATATCGGATGTAATTAAGGCCGGGGTCGTTTAACCTCCTTTTTTTATGAGGACCTTAAGAAATAGAACGAGAACTCGAAGCAAAACCATCGCTCATCGTCGGACATCTTTACGTTCGAGGAAAGAAATGCATATATGAAGGTGTTGAATTACCGCTGACTTCCAGTACCGTCGGAACATATACGGGATCTTGTGGATTTCCTAATACGGTCATGCATGAATCATTTACAGCATACCTAACTTCCATATATGGTTTTGGCGGGTGATACAGATTCGAAGGAACGTTCGTTGAGCTTTGCCGAGAGTGTCTTCAAGATATTTATACGCTTGGAATATTGCCTTTAATTTATCTTCACAATTCGAGTACAATATGAGTGGAACTTGAAAAGAAAACAAAAGAAGTACACCATGACTGAATTTTGACGATACAAGTAAGTTTTGGGGTAGAAAATGTATCGGTTCCAGTCGTTTCAATATATATCGATTCTTCTTTGCGAGCCATTTGCAAATGACACACGAGTTAAGCCTTAAGGTTTACAGAGTGAAAGCTTGTTTACTTCGCCTAAAGTGCAGTGTAAATTCAAAATATAAAACCCAAGTCTTGTTTTCCTTAGATCGCATTTCGTTCCAGTTTTTGTACGTAATAGGTAGACATACCCTTGCGAAATGAATTCCCAGAGTTCTGGGAATTCCTAGGAATTCCTAGGAATTCCTAGGAATTCCAAGTTATTCCAAGACATGCAAATGAGCAAAGATAAAAAACCTTGGAATATTTGGGAATACTTGGGAATGGGTTAAAACACCAGTGGGAATTTTTGGGAATTCCTAGGAATTCCCAATAATTCCAAGTTTGAAGGAAACTGTCTTTGGAACTTATGGGAATTATTGGGAATTGCTAAAACACCAATGAGAATTTGTGGGAATTCCTAGGAATTCTCAATAATTCCAAGTCATTGTTAACTTGGAAACACTGGCTTAATTTTTGGGGAAAACGATAAGTGTTCAAAGGTAATAAAAAGCGTAAAAAATTTTAATAATCATTTCTTTAATTGCCTATAACAACAAGGATTTCTTGACATTAACCAGCATCTATATACAACATTTATTGCGACTTAAATCTTTAAAAAAAAATTATCAACAATAAGCACGATACTGAAAGCTTATTCAAAGAGCCACTTCTTGTACCTGAGCTTTCCAAACATGCCCACAACACGTTTTTCATCGCGGCTTTGCCTAATAAAAGGTCATCGCTTCTTGAAAAAACAATACGAAGTTTTCCTCTCGCTGGTTATACCTCAAAAGCGTTGGAATATTTTATTTAGCTCTGAAAACGACCGCTTTTTTCAACTTGCTCATCATCGAGCAAAATCATCCGCCATGTTTGAGCTATACTGGTTACCAGTCTCCCCACTAAGTGAACTGCGTCATCACGTGCGCCTTTTGAACCAATGGAAAAGTGTGAAATGAAGTTCCGTTTGGTGAGTTCAAATTCACGCGGACTTTCATTAGCAAGAGCACAAGTATTTTGCATCCGAAATTGACGTTATTTTAAACGCGGATTGTTCATTTATTTTGTTGTTGACACATGAAACGTGCTTCCAGTCATGTCCGAGAACGATAAGTCAGCTGGATTGTGAAAGGTAAAGGTACGTTCCTGCTTCGTAATGTGTCTTCTGATGGTAACCACGTACTCAAATAATGAAGCTGGAGATCAAAGTGAAATTATAGATCGTTCCGATATATGAACACGAAACTTCAAGATGGCATGGAAAACCATTTACTGGAGACATAACTGTAGTCGTTCTTGCAAAAAGTTGATGGAATTCTACGTGAATAAGCTAATACTCGATCAGATTCTGGTGGATTTAATACAGTAGAACCTCGATAACTCGAACTCGGATAACTCGAATTCTCCGCTAAGTCGAACTAAATTTGCTTTCTCTTGATCAAGATTTCACTGAAATTTACCCCGATAACTCGAATTCCCCACTTAAAATCGAACTATTTTTCGTTTCCCTTTAGAGTTCGAGTTCACCGCCGGGGTTTCTACTGTAGTCATGAACAAGTATGTTTAAACGCCATGTACTACAAGTATTTTAGTTTCCAGTTCATTATTTTGTTCTCAGTTTGAGTCCTGAATTAAAAGAGCGGCTTAATAAGGGCTTAGCAGATAAGCTTGCTGGAAGCAAGTTGGCCTGACTTTTTCTTCTTTTACATATATGTTCCCGCTGTAAAATTAATTCAGTCAAGACTCTTTTGCTGTATTATCCCAGTTACAAATGTGTCCCACAATTTTTCAATAATGAGTCAAGAACAATTTATATCTCAGGACTTTCATTGTTTTATTCAATTTTTTAAAAAACAACATGTACCATAAGATGTGATTTTGAACATTATTATCATAAACTTGTTTAAATGCAATTTCCATGCTTTCTCCAGTTGGTGATTAATCATTAAATTTGTGTATACTTTACTATCCTGGCATTGGATCTTGATTGATGACATGATGTTAAACCTGTAAACTCCTAGAATTCCTAGGAATTCCTAAGAATTCCTAGGAATTACTAGGAATTTCTGGGAATTTCTAAGAATTTTTTGTGATTTAAAATCTTGTAGGTTGGAATTCCTAGGAATTCCTAGGAATTCCAAGTCTAGTTTCATTTCCATTTGGAATTTCCGGGAATTTCTAGGAATTTAGAACCAGAACTTTTTAAACTGGGAATTCCTAGGAATTCCAAGTCCGAATTTACCGTGAAAATTCACACCTACAATTCCTAGGAATTCCTAGGAATTCTTAGGAATTCCTAGGATTTTTTTCCTAGGAATTCCTAGGATAATCCTAGGAATTCCTAGGAATTCCAAAAGTTATTTCGCAAGGGTATTTCTTTAATAAGGTAATGGCACAATTTACTTTGTAGCCAAAGAGTACAGATCTAATCATTCTTGTCTATTAAACATTTACTAAAATTAAGAAGAATATTGTGTGATGGTTCTAAGCAATAATTATTAAGTACAAGTGAGTTAAAGAAAGTTCAGAAAGAAACCTGTTAATATACAAGAGCCTTCCTTGAAATGATCTCATTGTCAATGAAAATTTTACTAAAATCAAGAAGAATAATATATTATGGTAATCAAATGCAGTGATTTCCTTTGATAGGAATAGAAAATGTATATTTTTATGTTGTGGAAACCTATTTCAACAAGATTTGCTATATATTTTTTTATAATTTCTTAGTACATTTGTATTGCTTTAAGTTAGGGGTAGTTTTTTTTGTTATATCAATAAATGATTTTACAAAATAATTGATCCAAGTCTGACGTGTCTCAGTGATTGATTAACATATTGCATTGAGTATACTTTAAGTATATTTTAAGTATACTTGAAGTATACTTCCCATTAAGTATACTTCAAGTATACTTTCGTTAAGTATACTTTAAGTATACTTTTTAGGTGTCGAAAAGTTGTGTACTTAAAGTATACTTCTGGTAAGTATACTTAAAGTATACTTTAAGTACAAATGAAGTATACTTTTTAAAGTGTTTATCACCTATATAAAGTATACTTTAAATGTACTGAATTTCTACAAGGGATGTAAAAGTGTGAGGTGCCTTGAAAGAGTAAAGTCAGCTTTGCAGAGGAAGCGATCGGGAATATTATTAAGTCCAGCTACAAATCTACTGTCGGTTCGGTTTCACATTGTTGATAAATATTTGCACAGTTAAATCATTTAAACCTCTTCAAATTTCCCGAGGGTTTTTGTTATCCGATTGAAACTTAGAATGATTCGCTGGGCTATCTGAAATGTTTCCAAGGACATGCGATGTACGGCACGTCGGTATTTAATTTTAGTTCATTATTTTTATACTTTACTCGACCACGTTTCGAAAAAAATGGCGTTGTTTTCTTTTCCTTTGTCGTTCGCTTTAGGCTTGTAATTCGTTTTTGTTCTCATTGTTTCTGTTTGCTGGTTAGATTTTTTCCGCGACACCAGATTTTCCAACAGAAGCGACTGCATTCTTCGTGTCAAGCTTTCCTTTAATATCTCCTCGTGTAATCTGATCCTTTTTAGTGGTGAGAATATTGCTTTCTGCACATAGAACACTTTTGCTGTTTTACAAACTTCTCTTCGTTAAAACTTAACATTATGGCCCCTAAAATTAATAGAATATATTAAGTGCTCATGTCTCCTGACTGCGGTGGCCGCGTTTGACGAAAAAATTTAGGTAAATAAACACAGGAAGTCAAGACAGCGGGAAGTGTGTCAAATTTTGTTTGTTATTCAACTTGAGCCCGTGCGCCAGGTACTGCCTTTTGATTGGTTCACAACTGACCACTTGGTTTCAGGGGAATCTACATTACATTAGGTTACACTTTTTTCAGCTCGATCGAGAATTTTTCTGCCTATTGCCCAGTCTTGCGCGGCTCTATTCTGCTGCCGCCTCGCCATCCGAGTGTTTTTGCTCGGATGGCTCGTTGGCAATAGTTACATAATAATTACATAATTACATGTTTTATACTACTACATGAGAAATTTCTGCAATTTGATTGGCTTAGAGCAGTGGTATTTCAGCCTAATTTGAAATACCTACATGTGAAAATTACAAACCTTTTGCGGGTAGTAGTATAAACAAATAATAGCATGATTTGTACGTGATATTTGGCATAAATACCACTTGTGATATTTCAAAATTGCCTCAAATTTCACTCGCCTAACGGCTCGTGAAATTACGTATAACAATTTCGAAATATCACTCGTGGTATTTATGCCAAATATCACTACAAATCATGCTATTACCTATACTAATTATTAAACATGTTCATGATCGTGTTGTCTGTTGGTTTGTGCATTTCAGCGCTTCATGCCACTGAGACTGCAAATTTTTCTTCTTTGTTAATTCGTCATAATGTAAGTAATAGACAGAAAAGCTTTTCTTCAACAACACCCCAAATTTTTATAAATTCCACAAATTCCTCAATAGATATCCGAAAGAAGATGTACTTACAGTTATTACTTGTATCCAAAAATTTCACTTATTTTTATTAAATGCTTCTAATATTTTCATACGACGAAAATTGCCCAAATCGGCCTCCGCTACCACCTTAACGGGTAAGCTCCGCATGCAACCACATCTCGCATATCCCACTTCCCACATTTCCGCGAGAAACAAAGTAAAGACGACGTCACATGCACATAGCTTTTAATTCTTATGACAACTTACAGTCCGTACATCAGGGCGTAACACATCGATCAAAATCGATAAACATCGATAAACATCGATACTAATCAATTGATTAATATCGGAAATCGATAAAAATCGATCGCCAGATTCTTTGTGATTATCGATTTGATCGATTTCGTTCGATTAGTATCAATTTCGTTCGATTAGTATCGATCTCGTTCAATTAGTATCGATTTCGATCGATAATATTGGGCAAGAAAAGGTACTGTTCACGCTTATAGAACGAAGAATATACGTTAGCGAACTAACCTAAGACGTTCGTTAGCGAAACAACTACTAAGCGAAACAACCGGTTTCCCGCTAAAAGATTCCATTTTAATGAAGTTTGTTTGAACAATCTTTTATTTGTCTCTCCTTACCTTTTTGACGCTGTGAAACACTGTAAGACATGAACATATATATTCTTCTCGCGGGTATCGAAACGAAGAAATGATTCACCTTAAAAATTGACGTTAATTACTATCTACATTGTATTTCATATCTTTTAAAACAACAGTAAAACAACAACAGTAACAAAACAACAGTAACAGTAACAGTAACAGTAACAGTAACTTCATATCAAACTGATAAAAATGCTGAGAATGGCACAAACGCTGTTCAAAACAGGATCTGATAAAATGCCGCGGGCACCCCACCCCCTCGCCCCAGTCTCCCCTAATTTCTTAGCTATCGCGCCTTGCTCTCGCCGATGCGTTTGACAAACACGCTAAAGCCGGCTAAAGGTGTTCTGTCGACTATCCGTGACTGACTATATTTGCACATTTTTCTAATATACTCAGCAGCATACTGAATGCAGAATGAATGGGCCGGTGAATGCTGAATGGGTCGGTGGGTCAAAGAATTTAATCTCAAACCGAAAATGATGGCTGCTGACAAAATGCGTTTGCTGAGGTTTGCTAGTTTGATGCCTGACAGTTGCCGTTGTTCGGCGTTGTTTAATAGCCGGTGTTAAGGTATGAAAGCGGATGAAAGCGATGGTTAATCAGAGTTAATACAGGGTGCACTAAGCCAGTCTTGCTTTGTAGTAAATATATTCAACACTATTGTTTCGATCAAATTGGCTTACTCGGGGCAGATTATGAGCGGTTGTTTTCTCGTGGAATCTTCGAAAATTTCACGAAATCGATAGAAATCGATACCAAATGCTCAAACTTGTGTGATTATCGATTTTGATCGATTAATTTGCTTAATCGATTGACTATTATCGAGTAGTATCGATTTATCGATTAGCTTTCCGATGATCGATTTCGATCGATGTGTTACGCCCTGCGTACATGCATCACGCACCACTAAGCTGAAGTTATGTTATCGATAAATTTGGAAGATAGCCTTGAAAAATGTAAAGAGAATAAATCAATTCTAACAAAGTAACAACTTAACTCGGACACGAACAATATTTCAAAGTATTAAACAATGAAGTGTACAAACAAAGTCTTCGTTCCGGATGACACTATATGACGCAGCATCTTTTTTCGTTTAGACGGAATCAATTAACAAAGCTAGGGAAAAATACGTTAGTGAAGATATCTTGTGCTTTTAATGTCCGTGAGGTAATGCAGTGGAAAAGGTTCGCATTTTAATCGGTTTTCTTTCCCCAAACTAAAATTACAGGACAAGGTTTCATGAAACGTCATGAAATAAACAAACTTGAAGCAGCTGAAATCTAGGAACGGCAGATGAAACGTTCCTCGAAATTTTCCTCAGAAACACAAAGCAAATTCAAAACTTTTGCGTTCGCTTTATACGATTTTTTAATAGAGTGAACCAATTCCTTGAAGAAACTGAAAAGAGTAAATTTTTTCGATCATGATGACATGGATCATCGCACTGCAAAAGACGACATGGCTGGTGCGAAAAGTTCTTATCCAGCAATTTCGTTGAGCGTAATGTTTTTTACCTATTAAAAGACTAGCAAAACCAGTATCCGGGAAAGGATAGGAAAGTTAGGTTTATCTTTAAATTTCCTCCTACGTGAAGAATTGACAGTGTAGTGTCAAAACAAATATGTTGCGTAACAAAATTTGCACCTAACCGAAAAACATCGTCACTTTGGTACGTACTTGCTGCATAAACTCAGATCTTAGAAAAATATTTTACAGAAGAAACATACCTAGAGAAGAAGAAGCCAGGCCCAAAATCAGCAACGAAACGAGAAACTTTCCCTCCATCTTGCTGTTCGAATGCTCACTGTGTTTAAATCGGGAACTGCCGAGAATTAGATATTCAAATCAATATTTCCTTTTATGGCCGTTCCTAGGAGACCAACTAAGACGTGTCAAGAAAACAATAATTTTCACAAATAAAAAACTACGTCACTTGCCAAAAAAAGAGCCATTCAACCAATCAACCGAGCTACATTTCGGCAACAACTTCTGCAACAAGCTGTGTGTAAAAAGATTAGGTAACAATACAACTCTGGTAAAAATGCGAATAGATTTTTAGCGAAAAAGTACAGTCAAACCCTCTTTACGGACACCCTCTGAATATTACGGACAGTTTTCTTTGTCCCCAGGGAAAGCCCCGACATTTTCTCTAAATTCAACCCGCTTAATACAGACTTGAACCGTTAATGCAGACAACGGACACTTCTCTCATGCCCAATGTACAGATAGAAAGCTAACCTCGCTAATCCGGACTCTTCATAATCAGCTGTGTGTTGTAACAAACCTTTCCTTTTTGAAGGTAACACCTATGGCGTCAAACTAGTTTAGACTTGGTACACGTAGCTACAAGTCGACCTCATGAGTTTCTTTGCGAGCGGAGCGAGCTTTTTAGACCGCGAGGAAAGTGGCCATGCGAACGCGCGACGAAATCTTGCCTCCATTTGCGTTTCGCGCCAAAGTTGGGGAGTGACGTGACTAACATTGTATTTGCGAGTCTTAGCCGCATTAAATTTTTCATTAAATTGGACGAAGGACGTTTTTGAAAGTCTACAAACTAGTTGTACAGAGAACGTTTTTGATTACGTGATGTAAAGATGAGCGATTTTAGAGTGTTTCTGTGGGTTTGCCCCGCGCAATGACGGATTTGTGTAAGTTGAAGATGTTTGAATTGACGATGCTAATGTCCTCGTTTATTTCTTTCCTATTTTGTTCTATTGATTTTCATAACATGACACGCTTAATACGGACACTTCTATGGCTCCCTTGAGTGTCCGTATTACAACTGTAACGGGTGTGTCATTTATATCATAATCATCATCATCATCATCATTATTTAATTGTGCCAATAAGAAAATTTTCCAATCTGATTGGTTTTCAGCAGCCCTATAAAATTGCTTACCGTAAATGGTTTCACAAACGCCCTTCGCGTTTGTGATTGATTTTTGGGCCATTGAAGAGTAGGCGTTTTTTAGACAGGAGGCGTTTTAATAAAAGAGGGAATCGTTTATTCCAATCAAAAAGCTAGAAACCCGTTGCATATGATTATAAACAGAACCTCTTTAAAAGGAAAGTGTCTTTCTTCAGCGAGCCAGTGCCCGAAACTTTTGAATAAAAATGAAAAGGTGGGTAGTACTTAACCCCCGTCCCACCCTATACAGTGCCTGGTCACCCAGCAGAGTCTGGGCACTACTGCGTCATGCATGATTTCCGAGAAAACAAGGCTTGACTTCCTTATAGATCGTTTTTTGAAGAAAGGCTTAACAACTTCACTGGGCCGGAATATTTCTGTTTGAATCTATTGCCAGATTGTAGTAAAAATGGCTTCAGAGCGGATAGTTATTGCTGGTCTTTTCGTGTTCATTTTTTGCCACGCATTTTCTTCAACTGCAGGTAGGTTTGTTCAGTTTTTAACATGGTTTCGAATGGTTTTTAACCTGAAATGAGAAAAAATCGGCTTAAGTTTGCCCGCTTTGTGTGAGAAATCACATTGTAACTTTACTCAAAAAACGTGTTTGTTTTATTAGAATCACAACTGAGGAAATACGCATTGAAGAAAGCGTTGTCGTGGGTTACAGTTTTCTCGGAGCCTTGATACAATAGCCAGGGGAGAATTCTTGTTTCGAGGAACATTTGAACGTTTTCGGTATAAAAAAGGCTGTCGGTACGGCAAAGACCAATCCATCGCCGAAAAGTTAAAAAATGTGTTATTGTCACCTATAGCTCTATCTAGATAAAGGTATTTTTTTGTACTACTCTTTTTTTTTCGCAAGAGAGAATAATCTCTCTCTCGTGCTTTCCCGGAATCTTGAGGGCCTTGGTGAGTTCTTGGAATCAACCAAATGCTCTGCCTCGGGACTCTTCGCGCGTCTACTTTGAACAATACCGCATATTTTGCTTCGCGAATAACCACCAAATGAAGTCATAATTTACAAAATAACCATTAAAAACTTGACGGATATATATGACCTGTTTCTTTAGAATGAGAGAACGGTAAAAATTGGTAAGGGAATTCGCTTCGAATGGCGAGTGAAGCGGTGAAACTCCTCCCGTTTATTATATCGAATCTCAACTGTCGACATTTTGGAGCTTTCGGATCAGTCTGTCTGATGGCCTTAACAGCTTTTAGAACCTCTCTGGTAACGTTGTAAACTATGATATTAAAGTTTTAAGTATTTTTAGCAAACGAAATAACTTAAATATACTTGATCATATTTCAGTATTTCTTGGCTTGTCCATCGAATTCCACAGTTGTTCAACTAGCCGGGAAGGTTGCTTCAGAAACCAGTTAAACTGCTCCGGCTTTTAAATTTGACTCGATTTCACGATATTAGAACCGCATTATGGAATTTAAAGCTCTACAAACGAATCAAAAACTTCTAAAACCTCCTGAAAGAGTAGCTTGTATATAATTGTCTAGCGTGTTATTTGAAATTAAAATTTCGCTAACGTGATGTCAAATTATCACTTGATATGTGCAGTTAATGGCCGCTTGCTTGTCGTCATTTCCATTTTTTAGTTGTGGTCTTTGAAATACTAGAATAAAAACGTCCACAATAAAACAGAGTCATAGCTCAATGAACCAAGTATTAAATTTATTGATACTCTGATACTACGTGGTGGCATTCCAATTATTTCAAGCACTGCGCCGACCACCGACGGAAGTTCCTCGGAACCTCTGAGGTATCGCCAAGGGTTGAAGTACTGGAGTTTCACAGGCCGCTGTAAAATTGTTGATCATTGTTGGAAAACAAATTTAAACCTTTGCGATTTCCTTGTAAATACCACTTCAAGCGTCCATGACATTTAAGATGTTTTAAAATGCAATAGTTTTCGGGGGAATGAAACGTCAGTAAATTACGCGAAGACATTCGAAATATCGCTGAGTCGTATCACGTCGTCATGACCACCAAGGAACGGGCGTGAAAATCGGTTTGTAATTTATACCATAGTATTTGCAAACTTTTAATACACGGAAAGTTGCACAAGTATATTCTTACAGTTTTTTCCGAAATATCGACATTTGGAATTTACAGTGATTTATTCTAGTTTCAGATAATTGCTTAAACTTTTGCCAGCCTTCGCGTGAGTGAACATTTTTGGACGATAAAATTTTGGACGTCTTTTGATACAAATCTCCCCCTTAAGACAATTAAGTAATACTTTAGTCAGTCTTATTCTTGAAATTCTTATTAAAAGCTCTGTAGAGTAAAGTACATGCAAGAAAAACGCATTTATCGTGTTGAGAACTTTGGTATCCGGACTGACTAGCACAATAGGCCAGCTATCCAATAACCTGCGTGCGATCAGGTATCATGAGGTATCCTTCTTCCCTTTTTGTTTGGGGAAAAAAACGCCTGCTCGCAGGTTAGCTATCGTATCCGATATTGTATGAACACCTATCCGATATGTGACTCTCCACTTTAGAGATCGTTACAGAAATCGCGTCGAGATCACCGTGATCGTTCCTGTGTGTCAACCTAAGCCCAATCCGATATCATGATGGTCTTCGCGCCAGCGCAAAAGCTATCTGGTATAATGTAAACGTAGCCTTAATCTAATCAGTAGGTAATGGTTTTATGATCAGCAGTTAAATCATTTTGTTTTTAGCTGAGTTTGAAGACCACCAAGATATAGAGCCAAACTCCATCTCTGAGGTTGGCGGATGTTCCGGTTCTTCCCCAACCTTGGGCGATGGCTGTTCACTAAGCGATGACTGCAGCACGATCACCTGCAAAATGGATTTCGTCAAGAAGCCAATCACATTCAAACTCAAGGTATGCTAAGAATTTAACGCCATAACGAACTAGGTAGTTTTAGATTGCGAACTGAAACGCTTACGACAAGCAATGAATTCAATTACAATGAGACAATGTTGTTATAAGCTATAACTTTAGTCAAATGAAAGCTACTGAGCAGTACTTTCCATGGTACTGTTTACTATGCTTTATTATATAGACATCAGTGTTTTAATGGCAAATATACCACTCGTAAAATTCATAAAAACTACATCCGGGACCCGAGTGGTTTATTTTCCATAATGTCAGTCATTTCCCTCTATTATTTTATCGATGTCTTTTTGTCTATATAATAAAAAGAACATTACACGGTGGCGCGAAGATATGAATTTTATTTTCTCGTGGCAAAACAATATTTTACTCACTCGCTGCGCTCGTTTGTAAAATATTGTTTTGCCACTCGAAAATAAAATTCATATCTTCGCGCCACCGTGTAATATCCTCTATGTACAAGGTGGTTCTAACTTTTGAGTCTGTGGATGAAATCCGTGACCATTCAAATGAAAGCTACTGAGCAGTACTTTTCTGTGTTACTGTTTATTATGCTGTACAAGGTGGTTCTAACTTTTGAGTCTGTGGATGAAATCCTAAAGTGTTACCATTCAAATGAAAGCTACTGAGCAGAACTTTCCTGTGGTACTGTTTATTACACTGTACAATGTGCTTCTGACTTTTGAGTTACTGTGGATGAAATTTTGAAGTGTGACCATTTCTCGCGAAGCAGCGACATGTGAATAGCTATCGTGTATAAATAGGCTCTATTGATGAAAATATATATTCTCTTACTCGCTAGATCAACAAATGTGATGACCCTGTTACTGTAACGGCTTCCATGAATGTCCCGGATCTCGATATCACGTGGTCTCATACCTACAGTGGTGATGACAAAATTCCAGTGCCCGGATTTAGTGTTCCTGTTGGTGGTGTGTACGTTGAAGTAGACCTCACCAATAACGGAGATACACTGCATTTAAAGGTGTGTTCTAAAGGCTTTCATTGATAATCACCTGGAAGGAAAGGGGGGAGGGGGTGGGGAGAGGGTGGTCATCAAAATCCGTTTCAATTTCCAGTCCATACTTTCCAGTCCCGCCATTCACACAAGCCATTTCCCACAGGGCTTTTCCCAGCACAATAAATGAAAGCTCCCTTACGTCACGATAAATAAACAATCGGCCAGTTGGCGGGGGTCTGATGTGACCGGTGAGGGTAAAAGGAGGAATGAATTTGCGGAATGGCACGTGGCATGGCTTGCGGAGTGACATAATCATGCGGAATGTAATATATGCTGAATGACTGAAAGAAATAAATTAAACTGAAAAGTGTACCCTTTTTTGGCGCCAATCAATTTGCAAAATTAGCGACTTTTTTAATTTTGCGGGCTCGACTACGATGACAATCAAAATGCCACGAAAGATTCATTGATTTCTCACTCTCGATTAGCCGTTTTTGCACAGCCACAAAGATTAGATTTATTCAGGCGGGCTGCATGGCATTACCGATTCTACATCACTAAAGTCGGCCATTGAAGAAAACAGTGAGAAAAGATGTTTTGGAAGGTCACGCTCCCTTCTGCTTTAATTTTTCTGCAAAAGTTGTTTGCACAATTAACTTCACAGGTTTTTTACCTTTACTTGTACAGCAGAACCCTATATCTCGAACTCGGATAACTCGCACTCCCCCCCCCCCCCCCCCCCCTCCGCTCACTCGAACTAAGTCCAATTTCCCCTGGATTTCATCCCACTTTTCATTCATTTTTTACTCGACCGTTAACTCGAACTCGGATATTCGAATTCTCCGCTGACTCAAAATAAATTTTCTTTCCTTTGATCAGAAACTTCGCAAAATTTACGCCAGTAACTCGAATTCTGGTTCTTGGAACTCCACTCAGATACCATCTAATTAGTTCTTCTTGGATGAATGGTAAAAACACTCAAAATAAGACCGGTCAGCATTACAGCAATTTGATTTTAATTGGTGCAAACAGATTACGTTTTATGACTAAAAATGGTTAATCATTTTACCGTTTCTGATGAAATAAGATAGATTTGTACTGCACTATACACTGAAGTGTTGAAAGACCAGTAACTAGCAATTTTAACATGGCAAATTGAACTGCAATCGACTCCCATAACTCGAACCCTCGTTAACTCCAGCTGTAACTCGACCTGTTTTTCCTTTCCCTTCAGAGTTCGAGTTACTGGCGTTCTACTATATTTGAAACTGCGTGAGAAGTGGGTCGCGTGATCGTGACATAATATTCAGAGATGAAATATATCCGACTTCATGCACGTTCAACGAGCGTTCTGTTCCCTCTAGCGTTACAATAAAGAGTGACCCTTGATTTGAGTTTAGTGAAGTACAGGTTAGATACAGGACAAGACAGATTTGCGACACAGTACGTCTGCGCGTATTTACGAGGCTTATTTGTTTATTTCATTTGGGACTACCGAGTCTACCATTTCTTAGCAGCCTCGTAAAGCCTACCGCTACTAGAAGTGATTTCCTCCATAATCCTCGTAAACTCCAACGCGCTTCTCTGGCTTCTTCGTTTGAGCCAGCAATAATAAACAGACCGGCAGAGCGGTTGCTCCTTCAAATTTGTGCCAAAATAAGGCGCGGCAGAGACGCGCGTATGCTTTTCTGTTTAATTTATTCCGCCGTGCCATTTCCAAATATTGCATTCCGCATAATTATTTCATTCCGCAAGCTTGCCACATGTCATTCCGCACACTCTTTCCGTCTTTTACCCTCACTGTGATGCTTCGCGCTCTTCGACTCGCTCTTCTTTCCGCGCGAAACTTCCTCAGCGACGAAGAGCGAGGAGAAACGGATGTTTTCGCAGGCTAGACTTGTTCTGAAGTGGTACATCAACTAGCTCAAGAAAGTTAAGACATAAATATCAAAATCAAAACCCACATACAGAAACGAATCCTCAAAAACGAAAACGAAACAACTGGTTACTGTGTAAATGGTTTTCTACATTTTTTATAAAAAAATTGCGCTTGGCAACCAGGAAGACTAAATGTTTTTTCTTCATGCTGATCATATTTTTGATATGAAAAGGTCTTTCTAGTTGCAGCTTTCAAACTACTTTTGTAAGATTTGAATGAACCAACACTCAATTGAATGGAATCAGTTCAAGGTGACTGTTTTATCTTTTACCAGGTGAATCTGCTGGTCGGAGCAGTGGGTGTTTATCTCCCCCCAGTCACTGTTGTGGATGGAGACTTGCCGATCTCAACTGACGATTGTGGCAAGTAAAACTGATCTTGATCAACATGGCGTACTATATCTAATTAAAAGCAGTTCTTGTCACGAGTAATAATCTGTACGATAAAGCGGTGTCCGACACTAAATATAAGCACTTTACTTAGAGCGGGACACCCGTGGGACACCCGCGGGGCCAAATTAAGACCTTAATACGAGAGGGACATCCGCGGGATTATATTAGGTGCCTGCCATACGTGTATAAATCGAACTGAATCAGTGTTAGCCTGCGTAGCAGGTGCTTGGAAGTAGTGGGCGCAAGACAGAACGGGCCGCGCGAGGTAGACACGCGTGTCGCACTCTCGCACGCTCGTTCTTTCTTGCGCCCAAATACTTCCAAGCGCCTGCTACTCGGGATAAATCAGCGTGTCCACCTCATTACCTTGCGATGTTGGTAACCATAGTAACACAGAAAAAGGAGTAAAATAAAGAGGAACTCCGATATAACCATGTGCCAGGTGTACAGAAAAAGATAACGGGGCTGCATGGTTCTTTACAGTGGAGTTTCGTTTCATTCATTTTTGATCACTGCAGATATCGGAGTTACGTAGGGCTGGTTCGATTTACTGGGGAATAACTGTTCATTTCCACAGTGCAATACGTGTAAGAAAGGTGTCAGCTTGAAAAGAAATGACCAAAATTTGTTGTTTTTAGGATTCTTCGGATGGTTTATTGACCTAAGTGTTCCTGCCAAAATAGCAGTGATCGCTGGAACGGTTGTTTTTCTCATCGCCGTCTGCTGTGGCTGCTGTTGCTACTGCTGCTGTAGGAGGCGCCGCTCCGCCAATCAAGGTCCTATCATCATCGCGCCTGGTGTCGGTACTTCCGCTGTCATGACAACGAATGCCAACACTCGGGTTCCCATGCGACCATTGGTCGAGGAGGAATGAGCCCCAACTAGCTCCTAAGTTCTTAGAATAGTGTCTCCCAATGCAGCCTTGAGCCCTCATTATACGCAGCCAAACTTATTTAGTCACTTTTTTTGTGTGATGAATTAACCGTAAAATCAACCATATATCGTTTGAAATAACAATATGAAGTTTTGCTTTTATCAAGTTTGTTGTTTTGAGTACTCTTTTTGCCTTAGCTTGTATCGTGGATAATGGATTTTCTCCCCCATGATTGGTCCCAAGTGAAGACCAGCCTTACATGTTTTCATGGAATTTACTTTATGTTGTAATGGTTCAAAAACAGTTGATTATGAGATTTTGTTAGCCAGCCTACGAATGAAATAGACTGTAGACCACGCTTAAAATGAGTCAGGTCAGAGTTGAACACTGAAAATAGGAATTAAGCATCGACTATAGTAATTAGGATTAAGAACTAACAATTATATAGTGATAAGAGTTAAACATTAATGGAACTCGATATGTTTTGCATTTTTTTAGGTTTAGGTTTGCCATTGTATGCGCCATGTATTTTGATCAAAGTAGTAATTGACAACGAATTTGAAAGATTCTAACCTTTTTTTGACTTAACTCATGACTCATTTTGACTCATTTGTACCTATCTCTAGCTATTTCAGTGTAAACGGAGCCTAAACGGGCCACCACATGTTTCAGCTGATAGAGGTTCGATTGTAATAGTATGAATAAATCAGCGTTTTTGATTGAAGTGTAGTGCGTATTCTTGGCTCAGTTCTCTTCTCCACTTTATTTTAACCTAAAGTCAGTTCGCATTAGAATATTTTATCTTCTTTTTCCTTTTGTTTCTTAAGACACAAACTTGATACACTGAGAAAAAAGACGCCACCTTATCCTTGACCCCATTTGAGGAAAACATCCTAAAAAGAATAGTTTTATACGGATGGAGATCAAGCTTTTGAGATAGGATGATAGGAATGTTGAATAATTTTGTTCCAGACTCGTAGCGTCCACGCTTTTATTTTCTCAGGACATGATCATAGTTGAAAGAACAAACCAGAAGGGACTGGGATTAACTCTATTGTTTTCTCGTTCGTCAATAGAGCGACCAATAGAGCCGGTGTTTTCACATGACGTCACGGCGGCCATATTGGTGTCCCAAAACAATAAAACCTTAGCCTGAGTATCAGGTGTTTCTGGGGAAAAGGGGAAAAATGGAAGCGAAAAAGGAAGAGAGGTGAAGGAGAGAAACGCCTGACACAGATGCTTTTACTGGAGCCTTCCACCCTCACACAGCATGATTCGATACCATCCAATCAAAATCACTTCCGGTCATTGGTTTGTCAGCTTCACGTGTCAAAAAGCTCGCCTAAAATAAATCTCACTTAACGGTCTGGCCGAGCATCGGTGCTTGTGTTGCTACGATTTCGCTTTTTTCTGAAACCTCCTATGAGGAGTTTTCGAATACTTGTAATGTAAAACCTGCCGTTTATGAGGAATTATAACAGGGTTTAGGAATTGTGCTAGTGTAAGATCGCCAACGCTCTGTTTGTAAACAAACGTGTGCCCGGAAAATTGTAAATTGCTTTTGTTTACAGAGTTAAATCAGGCGCTTGTCTGACAGCTAAAAAGCTGGTGTTATCCCCCGTATTCTCGGGTGGTTGAAAGGGGCTGCAAGAATATATAGGAAGGTGCGATGGTGAAACACCTATGCCTAGAAATCAGAGGAAATTATCAATTATCCCCCATCTAAAATCTCCTCTCCCCTAGCCCCGTAGGAAGGCCTGATACTCAGGCTAATAAAACCTGGGCCATATATGGTGTCCCGAACAAATCCTGTGGGAGTTGAACTCTTTTCTTATGCAAACGCTTTCTTTTGTTCCAATCAATTTGCGTAGATGCTGGCCACGTGAGTGAAAACACTCTATTGAGATTCTCAAATATATAGGTGCGTTTCTTTGATATCATCCAGATCAGGATCAGTGATCCGAGATCACTCGGATCAGTAGATCAAATGAACCGATGAATCCTTGTCCAGAGTGGATTCATCGGTTCATTTGATCTACCGTGATCCGCGTAATCTGATTGGATCTGATTGGATCATGGAACGCACCCACAAATCTTTATGGGTTCTTCAACTGGGCCGAGTTGTTCAAAGCTGGGTTAAGATAACCCAGGGTTAGTTGGAAATTTGAATTCAGATATGAAAGCTTAAAAAGCAAATTCAATTTAATTCTTTTTGTCAACAATTTGATGATTGGCTACTCTAAAAAGCATAGAGGAAATTATCCGAAAAAATGCTTTCGATCAAAAGAAAACGAAGAGACCCGGGTTACAATTTAACCGTGGGTTATCGCTAATCGGCCTTCGAACAACTGGGCCCTGGGCTTGTTTTGCCCTCTTTCCACTCCCCACCCCCCTCCCCCTTCGCCCTTCATTAGGGAGCTTAAGCAGCGATGATGGCAACGGCAGCTAAAACGTCACCCGAAAACTGAATTCTCGCTGCTTCAAATTTCATCGCTCTTATTGCGACTCTTTTAATTTGTCAAATGTTGGCGATATTTTCAGGAGTTGAATTCTAAAGGATTGTATCTACGTTCACAAAAAGAAAAAGAAAATAGTTGTCATGTGTTCCCGTCCTCCATAAAACGTGAAGTTAGAAAAATTTCACGCCGTAGCTGTGCAGTGACAGCTACGAAAAATACAAAAAAGCGTGATGCCCGTGTAAAAATGTTGTTTTGCGAGTGTTGCCGTTCTCGTTGCCGACGCCGCCATCGTTGGTTAATAAGCTCCCTATTCCGGTCCTGCGTCACTGTGGTTCGTCACGGCACAATGCGCTATTCACAATTTCCGAGAAAATGGCCTCGATTCGAAGAATACTGCAAACCGGTCAAACAGGAAATCTGGCTAATGCCTCCTACCAACAACCACGAAGAGTGACGTTAAAACATTTTTGTTTGCTCCTTCGGTGTGATGATGGCTTGGAGAAGGAACTTGGCAACTGGCTTTTATTTTCTTATTTTTACCCAACTTTTGTCTTCAGTTGCAGGTCAGTTTAGTTTACAAACTGTTACAAACTATCTCATCTCTGATGACCAGTGAAATTATAATTTCTTGTGATCGTTAGCATGCTTTTGTTGGTAGTTTGGGTTTTTATAGTATTTTTTAGACGGCTACGACTTGGTGCAATAGATTCTTTGGGAAAAGGCCGAATATAAAACAGGTCAATTCGTTGAAAAGCGAAAAGATCTCTTTTATAGAATTATACGCACTTGGAGTGTGACAGATTTCTCAGAAACTTTGATCTCCTGTTTCTTCGAAACGAAACAATAAGACTCTCAATTAAGTTTAGCGTCCTACACATTCTGCGTGAGGTACAAGCCCATATACAACTATAAACTCTTAACTGCTGAAAATTTTGCATATAAATCCTTTCACTTAAATAAGTAAACTTCGAGAGTTGAAATCTAGCTGTTCAAAGAAATTTCTCTTTGTTCACCGGCTCGGAAACTTCCAAAAGTCTTTGAACTTTAATAGATTGCTGATCGCTTATAGATTACCGCACTGCTAATATAACGCTGTCTTTGGTCACCAAAAATTCAAGAGAACTATCTGGAGAAATAACTTGTTTTGATCTTGATATGAAAGCAAATCAAATATTGCATTTTGCGATTTAGTTTTAATAGTTTTTGGACGAAAAAAATTGAGCGGCTTCAGGAGAACGCGTGCGTTGGAAACGGCCGGGTGGATGCATGGATCGTCGTTGTAACCTGAAATTTATTTTGACCGTTTTCAGTACGGTATCATTTTTTTCTCCAAGCTAAGCCGGCTCTTTGATTGTGAATAAATATGAAATCAAGAAGCAAGACTGACTGCAGCTAGAAGAATGCTAGCCTTTCTTCTTAATCTTTGGTAGTTTATTCGACAAAATTTGCCCACTAGACTGATTTACCGGGATTCGGCACCTTTTTGCCTTGTACCTCGGCCCTTGGTGCGTATAGACTTCCCCTGCCATTCTTGAGTAATGTTCCTTAATTTTTTTCAATATTCATATCAAATTCAATTATTTATGACGCGGCACTCTCGAATCTTCCGCTTGGGGGGCGATTATCTATAATCGATCGAATTAGGTAGCGGGATTAATTATACTCAATTGGTTTTTAAGCTACCTGAATAAAGCCAGTTTTACACATTTTTCGTGTTTTAACACGAATGAATATCGCTTTAAAGCAAGATTAAAAGAGATGTATAAAAAAACTTGGCTTCGTTTGTCTCCTTTTGTTAAACCTAATTTCTTTTCATTCTGCTGAAAACCTTATTAAAATTCATAAAAAACTGTATGTTTATTTATTTATTTATTTATTACAATCTATGGATTAAAAACCAAAGAATGAACTGTAAAGGAGTCCTAGACCCCATATAAAAACAGATCACCTAAAAATATATAGAAACACAATAAAATAATAGTTTCAGAAAATACAGAAATATAAAAGCTACTTAAAAATCACTGAAAAATTTCCTAACTCTAGACTTAGAAATATTTACATTATCAGAAACACGAATGTCTAACGGTAGTTGATTCCACTGGTCAGTAATTCTATGGAAAAAACTATACTTCAAGACATTAGTTCTGGCATATTTCTTCTTTAAAGTTAAAAGAGTCCTTAGCCCTAAGTGAGAAGCGGTCAGCTTCTGAGTGGAAATCTATAATTTTACTGATGTCAATATCAATGTTGCCATTAAGTACTTTATATAAGAAAGTCACGTCAGCCAGTGATCTTCTCTTCTCCAGTGACATGAGGTTTAGCTTCTTCAAACGAATGTCATAGGGATCATCACTTTTTAAGATAAGTTTAGACGCTCTTCTCTGTACTCTTTCCAGCTTATCAGTATTTCTCTTTGTATATCGGGACCACACCACTGAACAATATTCCAAATTTGAGCGGACCGATGAGCAGTAAAGAGTACGCAAGGTCTTAGGGTCATCCAGACCTTTCCAAGTTCTCTTAATCAGACCGAGCATTCTGTTAGCCTTGGATACTACGTAATCTATATGTGGGCTCCATGATAAGTGATGATTTGTAATAATCCCCAAGTCTTTAAACTCTTTAACCTCTTCCAGTTCAGAGCTTTCCAGGAAAAAACTAGAAGTGAGTGGTTGAATCTTCTTAGTAATTTTCATAATTTTGCATTTCTTGACATTGAAGTTCACGAAATTCCGAACACTCCACTGATGAAGACTATCCAGGTCCTGTTGAAACAATTCAAGATCACCAGCCGTGTCACTGATTCTAGAACATTTACAGTCATGAGCATAAAGAGCAATAGTACTGCCAGGAAGTACTACTTCGGGAAGGTCACTGATAAATATAACAAAAAATAAAGGCCCTAATAAAGAGCCCTAAGGAACTCCAGATGAGACATCGGACCAGGAAGAGGATATACCATCCAGCACTACTCTCTATCGGAGATTGCTTAAATAGCTTTCACACCATTGTAATAATGAGCCAGTGATCCCAAAGTTGCACAACTTTTGCAACAAAACTGCATGGTTCACTTTGTCAAAGGCCTTTAGAAAAGTCTAAAAAGACTACATCAACTTGTCTGCCTTTATCAAGGGCAGTAGCCCACTGATGATGGGTTAAAATCAGTTGAGTCTCACAGGATCTACCTTTAATGAAACCATGTTGCCACTCAGTTAAAAATGGTGAGACATAATCATAGATAGCAGAATGAACAATACGTTCTAAGCACTTGGCCGGGATTGGCAATAACGAGATAGATCTGTAGTTGGTAACGAGCTCCCTGCTATCTCCCTTATGAATTGGGGTAATATTGGCTGATTTCCATAAAGTGGGCATTTTCCCGGTTCTCAGGGATAAATTAAACAAATGGGCAAGTGGAATTGAAAGCTCTTTTGCACAAGTACGTAAAATACGGGCTGGTAAGTTGTCCACACCAGGTGCCTTGTTTACGTTGGTCATACTTAGAATTCCTTCAAACTCTGGAGCTGTTGTTGTAACTTCAAATACCAAGTTCGGATTAACAACATCTGTGGCCAACAGTTTAACATCAGTAGTGGATTTAGAGTAGACTGAATGAAAAAACACATTGAATAACTCCACTTTCGAATTCAAGTCTCTAGACCTGGTGTCTCCATAGATAACAGTTTCAGGAATTCGTTTTGTCTTAGATTTGATAGAATAGAATGCCCAAAAATGCTTGGGATTTTCCTGGAGTTTTCCAGACAGAGACTGAAGATACTGTTGATAGCTTGAATTAATAAGCTTCTTGGTCTTCCTTCTAAGATCCTTAAATTTCAGAAATAAATCAGCATATCCATTAGTGTAGTCATTGTATTTTGGTGAACAGTGAAGAATGTACCGTGTCGAAGTAAAGTATGAGCTTATATAGTTGGATACATTCTAAGTGTAGCATACATTTTAAGTATTCAGTCAGGATTAACCGAAATTAACATGGGTTTGAAGATTTATCTTTAACTGCAATACTACATTCTCGACTAAGCTGACTGGCATTCATGTTCTCTTTGTAATCTGCGTCTTCGGTACAATTTCCATTAACGTAGCTTCCTTCAAGCGCAAGCTGGAATTCTGAGGAGTGGTTACATGTAATAAATCTTGCTACAGCTGGAACACTTAATGACTGATTTCCACGTAAAACAGTTGATTTGTTCAACTCCTACTGGAAAATATTGAGATTTGAAGAAAGCAAAAGTAACTGTTATCGCGAGGGTACAGTCATTTTTTTCTCGTATAGCCCGGGGGAGGACACCATGTAGATATTGAAGTATTTGAATTGTTGCGGCATTGCCGTAGTCGATTAATTCGGCATAGGACAGTACGCTACTATAAAGTCCGGCTACAGCGTTGAACTTGATAACTTTGGTAGCGGTTGTTTACAAAAGTGCGAACTCCTTCCTGCAATTTGTTTCTTATTTCTTTTCACTTTTGTCATCACCTTCCTCTTTCCTTTCTTTCAGTTCTTGTTGTTTTACCGCAGTGACTTTATATTCTTAAAAATTCTTCTCCTCTGAAGCGCGCCTGCCCAGTCTAAATCACCACTCTCAAAACAAAGATTTAGACTTTATATAGTAATTAATATCGATTTTCTTTTACAGAGATTCAGGGAGTGTAAATTTGAATGCAAACTTCTCTTTTTAAGGCTGGCAGAGACTTTTTTAAAGTCCGTTTTTGGGTGGGTAATAGGTCAGGAGGGAAAACTTCTCGTGACTTCGTCCCTCAAAAAGTCGACTTGCAGGCAATTCTTAGGCTGGCAATGAAACTAACCTTGAATTCTGAGGTGTACCATTCAGGATCCCATAAACAGTCGAAATTCTCCTTATGCACACCTTTTCTGTTGCAGGTTTCGAGGTAACAAACTCCTGACCTGTATATCTGTATATCGGACATTTATAGGCTCTGTCCCTTTGGTGTCCGTATTAAGGTCTCGGTAAATGAAAATTTTAGTACATTGCTCGATTTGTTTTTTTTTTTTTTTTGGATTTTTGGCATGAGTGGGTCCTAAATTACATTTTGGCAGAAAAAGAAAATCAGAAAGTGCTTTTTAACCCTTCTAAAATGAGCCTTTTCTGTTTCCCGCCATAAGTTGCGCGCGAAAAGTGATTGACAGCCCCTGTCTATTGCGTGACTCTCACTCTATTTTAGACACAAAAATCAAAATTCTCCGACCTCCAGTCGTGACAGGTTTTAAGCTATCACTTTGAAACTTTCAGTATATGATGAATAATGATATAGACTCAAAAAGGGTGTGAGGAATTTTCCGATTTCCCTTTGTAACTCATTTTATGTCAGTTTCTTTGCGTAAATCGCGTTCGAGATTCGGACTTTTTAGTTTGAAATGCAATAACTCCGCTAATACGAGACATATGCAAATTTCCTCACACCTTTTTTAGGTCTTTTATCTGTCAATCAGATGCAATAAAAGGGAAGTGAATATTTAACAACGCGAAAGGGCTGGAGCTTCAGCAGTAAACTCGATACCTCTGAGTTCGAGAGCAAAAAACTTAATCGCCTTTTGAAATTCGATGAAATAAAATCTTTTATAACGTAATTTAGTCTTAAAGCTTTAAGCTTAAAATTTGATATATAACTTGCCTTTGTAGCGAAAATACTCGCGCGACTAGAATTTTTTTCTGTGGGTACCTCGTTTTCCTTTACCGAGACCTTAACAAAGCTTGATTGTACTCGTTTTGCGACCACGCCCATTACGTTTATGCGTTTAGATTTTCACCAACAGATTTCAGACTACAAACCTGTTATCACACGATATCTCGCGGCCTTCCTGGATGAGTGTGAAATCTACTTAGGGGGTGGGGGACGGTTTGGGGGAAGGCTCTCTCTCTCTCCCCACCCTCCTTTAAAGTAGACTTTTGCTCCAAGAGTTTGAGACTAACCTGTCGCGGTTTTAAAAACCCGCTCACATCTTAGTAAGGATTCAGAAACCAGATATGAGGAAGAATGAGAAAGGGCCCTAGTCGGACAGCTTAAAAATAACGCTTTATTTAGAGAGGTTGACACTTAACAGTTTCACGAACTGATAAACCTCTAGCTCCCTCTAAGGGTTCCTAACTAAGGCTGGAGACACTTTCGAGATCGAAATGTAATTTATCTGAAATGTTGGTTTTTGGATGAAACCGAAGTACCGACTGGCGAGCCGGCGAGCCGCCGAACCACTAAATCATATACCTTAACGTTCTTCAATCACTGGAAGCGACTGGCGAGCCACTAAATCATATACCTTTCTCGTTCTTTATTCACTGAAAGCGACTGGCGAGCCGGCGAGCCGCCGAGCCACTAAATCATATACCTTTCTCGGTCTTCAATCACTGAAAGCGACTGGCGAGCCGGAGAGCCGCCGAGCCACTAAATCATATACCTTTCTCGTTCTTCAATCACTGAAAGCGACTGGCGAGCCGGCGAGCCACCGAGCCACTAAATCATATACCTTTCACGTTCTTTATTCACTGAAAGCGACTGGCGAGCCAGCGAGCCGCCGAGCCACTAAATCATATACTTTTCACGTTCTTTATTCAATGGAAGCGACTGGCGAGCCGGCGAGCCGCCGAGCCACTAAATCATATACCTTTCTCGTTCTTTTTTCACTGGAAGCGACTGGCGAGCCGGCGAGCCGGCGAGCCGCCGAGCCACTAAATCATATACCTTTCTCGTTCTTCAATCACTGAAAGCGACTGGCGAGCCGGCGAGCCGGCGAGCCGCTAACATCTAACGCTCTTACTAAAGTGGCCCTGTATTATGTAGTTGCTCCAATATTTCTGTTTGAATCTATTGCCAGATTGTAGTAAAAATGGCTTCAGAGCGGATAGTTATTGCTGGTCTTTTCGTGTTCATTTTTTGCCACGCATTTTCTTCAACTGCAGGTAGGTTTGTTCAGTTTTTAACATGGTTTCGAATGGTTTTTAACCTGAAATGAGAAAAAATCGGCTTAAGTTTGCCCGCTTTGTGTGAGAAATCACATTGTAACTTTACTCAAAAAACGTGTTTGTTTTATTAGAATCACAACTGAGGAAATACGCATTGAAGAAAGCGTTGTCGTGGGTTACAGTTTTCTCGGAGCCTTGATACAATAGCCAGGGGAGAATTCTTGTTTCGAGGAACATTTGAACGTTTTCGGTATAAAAAAGGCTGTCGGTACGGCAAAGACCAATCCATCGCCGAAAAGTTAAAAAATGTGTTATTGTCACCTATAGCTCTATCTAGATAAAGGTATTTTTCTGTACTACTCTTTTTTTTTCGCAAGAGAGAATAATCTCTCTCTCGTGCTTTCCCGGAATCTTGAGGGCCTTGGTGAGTTCTTGGAATCAACCAAATGCTCTGCCTCGGGACTCTTCGCGCGTCTACTTTGAACAATACCGCATATTTTGCTTCGCGAATAACCACCAAATGAAGTCATAATTTACAAAATAACCATTAAAAACTTGACGGATATATATGACCTGTTTCTTTAGAATGAGAGAACGGTAAAAATTGGTAAAGGAATTCGCTTCGAATGGCGAGTGAAGCGGTGAAACTCCTCCCGTTTATTATATCGAATCTCAACTGTCGACATTTTGGAGCTTTCTGATCAGTCTGTCTGATGGCCTTAACAGCTTTTAGAACCTCTCTGGTAACGTTGTAAACTATGATATTAAAGTTTTAAGTATTTTTAGCAAACGAAATAACTTAAATATACTTGATCATATTTCAGTATTTCTTGGCTTGTCCATCGAATTCCACAGTTGTTCAACTAGCCGGGAAGGTTCCTTCAGAAACCAGTTAAACTGCTCCGGCTTTTAAATTTGACTCGATTTCACGATATTAGAACCGCATTATGGAATTTAAAGCTCTACAAACGAATCAAAAACTTCTAAAACCTCCTGAAAGAGTAGCTTGTATATAATTGTCTAGCGTGTTATTTGAAATTAAAATTTCGCTAACGTGATGTCAAATTATCACTTGATATGTGCAGTTAATGGCCGCTTGCCTGTCGTCATTTCCATTTTTTAGGTGTTGTCTTTGAAATACTAGAATAAAAACGTCCACAATAAAACAGAATCATAGCTCAATGAACCAAGTATTAAATTTATTGATACTCTGATACTACGTGGTGGCATTCCAATTATTTCAAACACTGCGCCGACCACCGACGGAAGTTCCTCGGAACCTCTGAGGTATCGCCAAGGGTTGAAGTACTGGAGTTTCACAGGCCGCTGTATAAATTGTTGATCATTGTTGGAAAACAAATTTAAACCTTTGCGATTTCCTTGTAAATACCACTTCAAGCGTCCATGACATTTAAGATGTTTTAAAATGCAATAGTTTTCGCGGGAGTGAAACGTCAGTAAATTACGCGAAGACATTCGAAATATCGCTGAGTCGTATCACGTCGTCATGACCACCAAGGAACGGGCGTGAAAATCGGTTTGTAATTTATACCATAGTATTTGCAAACTTTTAATACACGGAAAGTTGCACAAGTATATTCTTACAGTTTTTTCCGAAATATCGACATTTGGAATTTACAGTGATTTATTCTAGTTTCAGATAATTGCTTATAAACTTTTGCCAGCCTTTGACCGTGAGTGAACATTTTTGGACGATAAAATTTTGGACGTCTTTTGATACAAACCTTCCCCTTAAGATCATAAAGTAATACTTTAGTCAGTCTTATTCTTGAAAATCTTATTAAAGCTCTGCAGAGTAAAGTACATGAAAAAAAAAACGCATTTATCGTGTTGAGAACTTTGGAATCCGGACTGACTAGCACAATAGGCCAGCTATCCAATAACCTGCGTGCGATCAGGTATTATGAGGTATCCTTCTTTCCTTTTTGTTTGGGGAAAAAAACGCCTGCTCGCAGGTTAGCTATCGTATCCGATATTGTATGAACACCTATCCGATATGTGACTCTCCATTTTAGAGATCGTTACAGAAATCGCGTCGAGATCACCGTGATCGTTGGCCTGTGTGTCAGCCTAAGCCCAATCCGATATCATGATGGTCTTCGCGCCAGCGCAAAAGCTATCTGGTATAATGTAAACGTAGCCTTAATCTAATCAGTAGGTAATGGTTTTATGATCAGCAGTTAAATCATTTTGTTTTTAGCTGAGTTTGAAGACCACCAAGATATAGAGCCAAACTCCATCTCTGAGGATGGGGGATGTTCCGGTTCTTCTCCAACCTTGGGCGATGGCTGTTCACTAAGCGATGACTGCAGCACGATCACCTGCAAAATGGATTTCGTCAAGAAGCCAATCACATTCAAACTCAAGGTATGCTAAGAATTTAACGCCATAACGGACTAGGTAGTTTTAGATTGCGAACGTTAACTGAAACGCTTACGACAAGCAATGAATTCAATTACAATGAGACAATGTTGTTATAAGCTATAACTTTAGTCAAATGAAAGCTACTAAGCAGTACTTTCCATGGTACTGTTTACTATGCTTTATTATATAGACATCAGTGTTTTAATGGCAAATATACCACTCGTAAAATTCATAAAAACTACATCCGGGACCCGTGTGGTTTATTTTCCATAATGTCAGTCATTTCCCTCTATTATTTTATCGATGTCTTTTTGTCTATATAATAAAAAGAACATTACACGGTGGCGCGAAGATATGAATTTTATTTTCTCGTGGCAAAACAATATTTTACTCACTCGCTGCGCTCGTTTGTAAAATATTGTTTTGCCACTCGAAAATATAATTCATATCTTCGCGCCACCGTGTAATATCCTCTATGTACAAGGTGGTTCTAACTTTTGAGTCTGTGGATGAAATCCGTGACCATTCAAATGAAAGCTACTGAGCACTACTTTTCTGTGTTACTGTTTATTATGCTGCTGTACAAGGTGGTTCTAACTTTTGAGTCTGTGGATGAAATCCTAAAGTGTTACCATTCAGATGAAAGCTACTGAGCAGAACTTTCCTGTGGCCGTTTATTACACTGTACAATGTGCTTCTGACTTTTGAGTTACTGTGGATGAAATTTTGAAGTGTGACCATTTCTCGCGAAGCAGCGACATGTGAATAGCTATCGTGTATAAATAGGCTCTATTGATGAAAATATATATTCTCTTACTCGCTAGATCAACAAATGTGATGACCCTGTTACTGTAACGGCTTCCATGAATGTCCCGGATCTGGATATCACGTGGTCTCATACCTACAGTGGTGATGACAAAATTCCAGTGCCCGGATTTAGTGTTCCTGTTGGTGGTGTGTACGTTGAAGTAGACCTCACCAATAACGGAGATACACTGCATTTAAAGGTGTGTTCTAAAGGCTTTCATTTATAATCACCTGGAAGGAACGGGGGTTGGGGGGAGGGGGTGGGGAGAGGGTGGTCGTCAATATCCGTTTCAATTTCCAATCCATACTTTCCAGTCCCGCCATTCACACAAGCCATTTCCCACAGGGCTTTTCCCAGCACAATAAATGAAAGCTCCCTTACGTCACGATAAATAAACAATCAGCCAATTGGCGGAGGTCTATGTGACTGGTGAGGGTAAAAGGAGGAATGAGTTTGGGGAATGACATGTGGCATGCCTTGCGGAGTGACATACAGTTGTAATCATGCGGAATGTAATATATGCTGAATGACTAAAAGAAATAAATTAAACTGAAAAGTGTACCCTTTTTTGGCGCCAATCAATTTGCAAAATTAGCAACTTTTTTAATTCTGCGGGCTCGACTACGATGACAATCAAAAAGCCACGAAGGATTCCTTGATTTCTCACTCTCGATTAGCCTTTTTCGCACAGCCTCAAAGATGAGATTTATTCAGGCGGGCTGCATGGCATTACCGATACTACAGCACTGAAGTCGGCCATTGAAGAAAAGATGTTTTGGAAGGTCACGCTCCCTTCTGCTTTAATTTTTCTGCAAAAGTTGTTTGCACGATTAACTTCACAGGTTTTTTTACCTTCACTTGTAGAGCAGAACCCCTATATCTCGAACTCAGATAACTCGCACTCCCCGCCTATTCGAACTAAGTTCAATTTCCCCTGGATTTCATCCCACTTTTCATTCATTTTTACTCGACCGTTAACTCGAACTCGGATATTCGTTACCCCACTGACTCAAACTAAATTTCCTTTCCTACGACCGAGTCGACCATTTCCTAGCAGCCTCGTAAACTACCACTACTAGAAGTGATTTCCTCCATAATCCTCGTGAACTCCAACGCGCTGCTCTAGCATCTTGGTTTGAGCCAGAAATAATAAACGGACCGGCAGAGCGGTTGCTCCTTCAAATTTGTGCCAAAATAAGGCGCGGCAGAGACGCACGTATGCTTTTCTGCTTAATTTATTCCTGTGTTCCATTTCCATATATTGCATTCCGCATAATTATTTCATTCCGCAAGCCATGCCACATGCCATTCCGCAAACTCATTCCGCCTTTTACCCTCACCGTGATGCGAGAGCAGGTCACGTAATGAAAGGTTTTCTGTTGTATGGTTTCAGGCTTGTTCTGGCCTGCGAAAACATCCATTTCTCCTCGCTCTTCTTTCCGCGCGAAACTTCCCCAGCGGCGAAGAGCGAGGAGAAAAGGATGTTTTCGCAGGCTAGGCTTGTTCTAACTTAGTACATCAACTAGCTTAAGACATAAAAATCAACATCAAAACCCACATACAGAAACGAATCCTCGAAAATGAAAACTAAACAACTGGTTACTGTGTAAATGGTTTTCTACATTTTTATAAAAAAATTGCGCTGGGATGACTAAATGTTTTTTACTTCTTCATACTGATCATATTTTTGATATGAAAAGGTTTTTCTAGTTGCAGCTTTAAAACTACTTTTGTAAGATTTGAATGAACCATCACTCAATTGAATGGAATCAGTGACTGTTTTATCTTTTACCAGGTGAATCTGCTGGTCGGAGCAGTGGGTGTTTATCTCCCCCCAGTCACTGTTGTGGATGGAGACTTGCCGATCTCAACTGACGACTGTGGCAAGTAAAACTGATCTTGATCAACATGGCGTACTATATCTAATTAAAAGAAGTTCTTTTCACGAGTAATAATCTGTACGATAAAGCGGTGTCCGACACTAAATATAAGCACTTTACTTAGAGCGGGACACCCGCGGGACCAAATTAAGACCTTAATACGAGAAGGACATCCGCGGGATTATATTACGTGCCTTCCATACGTGTATACATCGAACTGAATCAGTGTTAGCCTGCGTAGCAGGTGCTTGGAAGTAGTCGGGCGCAAGAAAGAACGGGCCTCGCGAGGTAGACACGTGTGTCTCACTCTGGCACGCTCGTTCTTTCTTGCGCCCAAATACTTCCAAGTGCCTGCTACTCTGGCTAAATCAGCTTGTCCGCCTCGTTACCTTGCGATGTTGGTATAACCATAGTAGCACAGACAAAGGAGTAAAATAAAGAGGAACTCCGATATAAACAAGTGCCAGGTGTACAGAAAAATACAACGGGGCTGGTTCTTTACTGGGGAGTTTCGTTTCATTCATTTTCGATCACTGCAGATATCGGAGTTACGTAGGGCTGGTTCGATTTACTGAGGAATAACTGTTCATTTCCACGGTGCAATACGTGTAAGAAAGGTGTCAGCTTGAAAAGAAATGACCAAAATTTGTTGTTTTTAGGATTCTTCGGATGGTTTATTGACCTAAGTGTTCCTGCCAAAATAGCAGTGATCGCTGGAACGGTTGTTTTTCTCATCGCCGTCTGCTGTGGCTGCTGTTGCTACTGCTGCTGTAGGAGGCGCCGCTCCGCCAATCAAGGTCCTATCATCATCGCGCCTGGTGTTGGTACTTCCGCTGTCATGACAACGAATGCCAACACTCGGGTTCCCATGCGACCATTGGTCGAGGAGGAATGAGCCCCAACTAGCTCCTAAGTTCTTAGAATAGTGTCTCCCAATGCAGCCTTGAGCCCGCATTATACGCGGTCAAACTTATTTAGTCCTTTTTTGTGTGATGAAATTAACCGTAAAATCAACCATATATCGCTTGAAATAACAGTATGAAGTTTTGCTAATATTAAGTTTGTTGTTTTGAGTACTCTTTTTGCCTTAGCTTGTCTCGTAGATAATGGATTTTCTCCCCCATGATTGGTCCCAAGTGAAGACCAGCCTTACATGTTTTCATGGAATTTACGTTATGTTGTAATGGTTCAAAAACAGTTGATTATGAGATTTTGTTAGCCAGCCTACGAATGAAATAGACTGTAGACCACGCTTAAAATGAGTCAGGTCAGGGTTGAACACTGAAAATAGGAATTAAGCACTGACTATAGTAATTAGGATTAAGAACTAACAATTATATAGTGATAAGAGTTAAACATTAATAGAACTCGATATGTTTTGCATTTTTTTAGGTTTAGGTTTGCCATTGTATGCGTGATGTATTTTGATCAAAGTAGTAATTGACAACGAATTTGAAAGATTCTAACCTTTTTTTGACTTAACTCATGACTCATTTTGACTCATTTGTACCTATCTCTAGCTATTTCAGTGTAAACGGAGCCTAAACGGGCCACCACATGTTTCAGCAGATAGAAGTTCGATTGTAATTAGTATGAATAAATCAGCGTTTTTGATTGAAATGTAGTGCGTATTCTTGGCTCAGTTCTCTTCTCCACTTTATTTTAACCTCAAGTCAGTTCGCATTAGAATATTTTATCTTCTTTTTCCTTTTATTTCTTAAGACACAAACTTGATAAACTGAGAAAAAAGACGCCACTTTACCCTTTACCCCATTAGAGGAAAACATCCTAAAAAGAATAGTTTTATACGGATGGAGATCAAGCTTTTGAGATAGGATGATACGTATTATAGTGAAGAAATATGTTCAATAATGGAATGATCAATAATTTTGTTCCAGACTCGTAGCGTCCACGCTTTCATTTTCTCAGGACATGATCATAGTTGAAAGAACACTGAAACCAGAAGGGACTGGGATTAACTCTATTGTGTTCGCGTTCGTCAATAGAGCGACCAATAGAGCCGGTGTTTTCACATGACATCACGGCGGACATATTGGTGTCCCAAAACAATAAAACCTGGGCCATATATGGTGTCACAAATTTTTATGGGTTCTTCAACTGAGCCTAGTTGTTCAAAGCTGGGTTAAGATAACCCAGGGTTAGTTCGAAATTTGAATTCAGATATGAAAGCTTAAAAAGCAAATTCAAATTAATTCTTTTTGTCAACAATTTGATGATTGGCTACTCTAAAAAGAATAGAGAAAATTGTCGGAGAAAATGCTTTTGATCAAAAGAAAAAGCGACCCGGGTTAAAATTTAACCCTGGGTTAGCGCCAATCGGCCTTCGAACAACTGGGCCCTGGGCTTGTTTTGCCCTCTTTCCACTCCCCACCCCCCTCCCCCTTCGCCCTTCATTAGGGAGCTTAAGCAGCGATGATGGCAACGGCAGCTAAAACGTCACCCGAAAACTGAATTCTCGCTGCTTCAAATTTCATCGCTCTTATTGCGACTCTTTTACTTTGTCAAGTGTTGGCGATATTTTCAGGAGTTGAATTCTAAAGGATTGTATCTACGTTCACAACAAGAAAAAGAAAATAGTTGTCATGTGTTCCTGTCCTCCATAAAACGTGAAGTTAGAAAAATTTCACGCCGTAGTTGTGCAGTGACAGCAAAGAAAAGTACAAAAAAGCGTGATGCCCGTGCAAAAATGTTGTTTTGCCAGTGTTGCCGTTCTCGTTGCCGACGCCGCCATCGTTGGTTAATAAGCTTCCTATTCCGGTCCTGCGTCACTGTGGTTCATCACGGCACAATGCACTAATCATAATTTCCGAGAAAATGGCCTCGATTCGAACTGAATACTGCAAACCGGTCAAACAGGAAATCTGGCTAATGCCTCCTACCAACAACCACGAAGAGTGACGTTAAAACATTTTTGTTTGCTCCTTCGGTGTGATGATGGCTTGGAGAAGGAACTTGGCAACTGGCTTTTATTTTCTTATTTTTACCCAACTTTTGTCTTCAGTTGCAGGTCAGTTTAGTTTACAAACTGTTACAAACTATCTCATCTCTGATGACCAGTGAAATTATAATTTCTTGTGATCGTTAGCATGCTTTTGTTGGTAGTTTGGGGTCTTATAGTATTTTTTAAACGGCTACGACTTGGTGTAATAGATTCTTTGGGAAAAGGCCGAATATAAAACAGGTCAATTTGTTGAAAAGCGAAAAGATCTCTTTTATAGAATTATACGCCCTTGGAGTGTGTCAGATTTCTCAGAAACTTTGATCTCCTGTTTCTTCGAAACGAAACAATTAAGACTCTCAATTAAGTTTAGCGTCCTACACATTCTGCGTGAGGTACAAGCCCATATACAAATATAAACTCTTAACTGCTGAAAATTTTGCATATAAATCCTTTCACTTAAATAAGTAAACTTCGAGAGTTGAAATCTAGCTGTTCAAAGAAATTTCTCTTTGTTTACTGGCTCGGAAACTTCCAAAAGTCTTTGAACTTTAATAGATTGCTGATCGCTTATAGATTACCGCACTGCTAATATAACGCTGTCTTTGGTCACCAAAAATTCAAGAGAACTATCTGGAGAAATAACTTGTTTTGATCTTGATATGAAAGCAAATCAAATATTACATTTTGCGATTTAGTTTAAATAGTTTTTGGACGAAAAAAATTGAGTGGCTCCTGGAGAGCGCGTGCGTTGGAAACGGCTTGGTGGATGCATGGATCGTCGTTGTCACCGCCGTAGCCAGTATGAGGCGAACCGAGGCACTCGCCTCGGTAAAATTTTACCAAATACTGTCGATTTTTATTTTTTTTATCAGACTGATAATATTAGAAGATTTCATACGGCTGGTTTCGTACAACGGACCGTGTGTTCGCCTCGGTTGTAGTTTCTTCCTGGCTACGGCCCTGGTTGTAACCTGAAATTTATTTTGACCGTTTTCAGTAAGGTATCATTTTTTTCTCCAAGCTAAGCTGGCTCTTTTATTGTGAATAAATCATGAAATCAAGAAGCAAGACTGACTGCAGCTAGAAGAATGCCAGCCTTTCTTCCTAATCTTTGGTAGTTTATTCGACAAACTTTGCCCACCAGGCTGATTTACCAGCATTCGGCACCTTTTTGCCTTGTACCTCGACCCTTGCTACATGTATAAGCTTCCCCTGCCAGTCTTGAGTAATGCTGCTTAATTTTTTTTAATATTCATATCAAATGCCATTATTTATGACGCGGCACTCTCGAATCTTCCTTTTTGGGGGGCGATTATATATAATCGATCGAATTAGGGAGCGCGATTAATTATACTCAATTGGTTTTTAAGCTACCTGAATAAAGCCAGTTTTACACATTTTTCGTGTTTTAACACGAGTGAATATTGCTTTAAAGCGAGATAAAAAGAGATATATAAAAAAACTTGGCTTCGTTTGTCTCCTTTTGTTAAACCTAATTTCTTTTCATTTCGCTGAAAACCTTATTAAAATTCATCAAAAACTGCATGTGAAAAGTTTATTTTAAAAAGTTACAGAATGATGCCAAGTTTTTCTACTGCCATTATTTATTTAGCCAAAAATATGGCAAAACCTAAAGTTATTTGGTAGACTGAACAGAAATGCGAGAAATTGTTCACAACCCTTCAACAGACGTCACAGAAACTCGAAATTCTTCAATGTTTAAACCCTGTTTTTCATTCTTAAATATAAAAATATTGTTCATTCTTAAATAAAAATAATATTATCGTTATTTTCTTGTCGTCCATAATAATATTTATATGAAGTTTTGCGACCAGAAAAGGAAATAGTGTTTTTAAGTTGTGTCGACATGGGTCAGTTGATATCATGGTTAGTTGTCTCAGTAGAGTTGTGTCATTCATTTTCATTGAGTAAGAGCACCCAACGACGCGGTAATTTCACCTTTCCTTGTCAGTCTTGAATCGTATCTAGAGCCAGTCTCCGGCAAAAATAGTTGGAAAACTTCCACCCAACGCTGTTTTTTCAACTTCTGGTCCATCTTCTCGTCCTTCCAATTTTGTTTATCGCAGTTAACTCGCCAAATCTTGTATACCAACATTGGGAGGGCATGCGCAAGAAGACGGCAATGGCGGAACCAGACCTTCAGATAAGGTGGGGAGCGGGGGGGGGGGGGGAGCGGTCATCCAGACCCTGAGATAAGGGGGCGGGGGCGGGGGGGGGGGGATGGTGTCAAAAAATTTTTTTCGGCCCTTCGGGCCCCAGTTTGGTTTAAAAATAAGGGGAGAGCCTGGCTCCCCCGGGCCCCTACCCTCTATCCGCCACTGGACAGCAAAGTGTCCCAACAATTTTGACTGAGACTGTAACTTACACAGCATAATAAACAAAGAACAATTTAGAAACACGTTTACGGCAAACGTCAATTTGAACAACGTGACCAGGTTTTCCCTTTACTCTTGTCGTAGTACTGTTTACGATATCTACACAAAAATAAGCAGTTTTATGTCGGGTTCATCCACAATAATTGTATATTTACACAGCCTTTTATCTGGTCATTTCGTAGTTTGAAAAATTGCAAACTTGAAGCGGATGTTTATTATTTGCCCGGAAACGTGATTCTAAACCTTTCGAAAAAAAAAATGTAACATGCAGGAGCGTAGCGTCCATATACGTACGTAGTATTTCCTTAGTTTTATTATTCCATAATTCGGCTCGAACAGACGTCGATGAGAAAAACAACCGTTCCGCATTTTTTCTGCATATTAATTTATTGAAAATATCCTGCGGAAAAGCTGGAAATTGGATTTCTGAGACCCGAAATTTAAGATGATTTTCTGGGGGGGCATCACCCAAGACCCACCCTAGGTTGGGCCGCCTTCGGCATACAACTGTTCTCTCCGCGTGCGTACACCTTCACAATCTTACGCTAGGCTCCTGATATGAAGTCCTTTGCTTTCAGCTGGCAGTTACGAAGATGATAGTTGGTCTGACGGCAATAATAACTATATTGCAGAGTACTCTGGGGGTTCATGTTCTGGTATGTCCCAGACCCAGCTGAGTGAAGGCTGTTCTATCAGTGACGACTGCAGCACGATCACGTGCAATATGAATTTCGTTGACGAGCCAATCACATTCAAGCTAAAGGTATAGCCTGCAGAGCATGCGTTTTTTTTTTCTTCCATATTAATCTGAGTAAATTTGAAGACGTCGTCTTCTTTCATCCCAAAGATTCAGGGAAATGCTTAATTTTCTGCTTTTGTAACCGTATTAATGCCGGTAAGCCAACACGAATGACAATTACGAGTACAACTAGCTCCTTTCACGAAATCACGTTGTGCCTATCATAACTAAATATTAGCATTATTTCTTAACAGGTCAACAAATGCGATGAACCTGTCACGGTAACGGCCTCCATGGATGTCCCGGATCTAGGTGTCACGTGGTCTCACACGTACACAAGTGACGACATCATTGAAGTGCCCGGATTTACTGTATCTTTGCCTTCGATTTTCTCGGCTGGAGTGTACGTTCAAGTTGGACTCACTGATAACGGAGACCGATTGCATCTTAAGGTATTTTACAGTTATCTCATTGGCCAATTCATCGTGACGTCAATACGTTTACTACTAAGGGGCTAGAGATGACGTTGCGGTGAGTACAAGAGTAGGCCATCTCCAAGTTCCAAAAACCCTCACTTTCAAAGCGAGGCAAAGTGCAATGCTATCATTAAAGGCTAATGTTGACTTTGATTTATGAAATGAAACTTCGAAACTATTCTTTGTCTCAACAGGTAAACCTTTTGGCCGGTGGTAAAGTGTTAGGAAAGAGTGTTTATCCAGTAAAAGTCACTGTCATACAGGGAGATTTGCCAATTTCCACTGATGAGTGCGGTGAGTACTGATCATGCTTCTACTAAAACACTTACTTTTATAAACGTTTTTAAAGCAGGAGTACACTTCAGTACACTTCATTCTACGATAAAAATTTGACAAGTTTCACTTGGTGCTTTATTTTTCTCTGTTTGTGGTGTCATGTTTGTAGAAGAGAGGGGAATTGGGAGCCGCAAATGTTTTTCGAGAATCATTGTTCTCGAGCGGAGCGGGTACAATTTTAGAGAAGTTTATTGGTGCAATGGACGAGTTCAATCCGACCAAATAACGTAGCACAAAAGATTGAAAAGTCACTGAAAAATACCCCCAAAAATTCCCAAAATTCAAAAATTCAAAAGCAACCAACAATATGGCTCCCGCAAAACCATAGAACACTCAATTTTTAGAGTTCAATCAATTAAGTATCACTGAATCTATTTTTAATAAAAAGTGTGTTTTGGTTGCAGGAATCTTCGGGTGGTGGTACGACTTTTCCGATATTGAGAAGGCAGCAGTAATTGGTGGACCTCTATTGTTCATCATTCTACTAATCATTGCCTGTTGCTGTTGTTGCGGCTGCTGCAGGTCCCGTCCAACCAACCAAGGAGCTGTCATCGTCACTCCCGCAGCGCTAGCTGTCCCTACGGCTGTCATGGCAACAAGCACCAAGAGCACCGTTCCCATGAAACCGCTGGTCAACGAGGCTTGAGTTTCACTCCAATCTAGGCGAACCCAGAGTCTTCTTTATTTTTAGTTAGCGGGCAACGCGTTCCCCGCTGACGAAAAAGACAGAAGACTCTGGGTGCGAGATTGGTTTCACTATGAATAGACACAGTGGAGCAATGTGCAAAAAACGCGTAGTTTTCGCTAAAATTTTGCTTTGTTTATAACAGTTTACGCAGTTCTGAACACTTTTATGTTTAGTTACTGTAAACAATTACATAAACAATTGTTGACGTCTTATGCTCGGTTGACGCCGTACTTCCCATGAAGCGGATCTAGTTTGATTTTGGGCCCACCCATATTAATTTAGCACGGCTTAATTGATCAGACGCCAAACTTTAATCCAACCGAACTAAAGCTTGAAAATGTAGTACGAATATATCAAAACTTTTTCAAAATTATGCAGTTAGTTTGGCTAAAATTTGTAGTTCAGTGTATGTGTTAACGCTGGTCCACAGGCGTTTCGAATTGATTCTCCGTCTTGATTCTGCTTCTGTGGAAGTGCAGCGTCTGAATCGAACCTCTAAGTGCCTTTGTTGCTAGATGTTTCCTGCTATCGTTTATATTTTTATACTTGTTATTATATCGATCGATTTGGAGCATTAAATGTTTATTCGGATTTTCGTATTGGACTCGCTATGTGAACCTATAACCAACAGCCAACGCTGGAAAGCGCGGGACGCCATCAAGACTGTTATTTAAGTGTGAGTTACGTATGTTGGCATTGCATTGTTTACTATTGATGGTGCGCTATGAGGAAGCCCAGTAGCCAAAAACACAGTTTTCAGTAGTGGTCATGGTTCTTCGAATTTTTTTTTACTATTTCCTTCCACTTTTTGCCCTTTCCTTTCTTCCCTCACCGACTTTAGTATATTTTAGTCCAAAGAATTATTTTTCCTGCCGCGCGCTTTACTCAATATGAATTTCTACTCTTAAAAGAAACATTTAGAAATGATAATCTGATTTCCAGACTTAAATACAGAAATGAATGGAATGTAAATTCGAATGCAAAACTGCATTCTTTGTGGCTGGCAGAGACTTTCTAAAATGAGTCCGTTTTTGGATGGGTAATTAGGTCAGCAGGAAAAACTTCTCGCGGCTCATTTCCAATTTGTCCCTCAAAAAAGTCGTATGGTAGCAAATCTTAGGCTGGCACTAAAACTAACCAGGGCTCCAAGATTAGCCTGCGATCATGCCCTCTCCCGTTATCTTTGTTGTCTGTTTTCAAGCAGAGAAGAGAAAAATAACGCCTGATCTCAGGGTACTCCAAGATGTACTATCAAACCCCCTTTAAAAAGAGATTTTGATAGTACATCTTGTAGCCCTTGTTAATTTTAATGCCAGCCTAAGATTTGCCACCATACGACTCACTTGAAATACGGACATCAATTAGTCTCCTCCGCAGCCACTTGGAACGGAGTCAGCGATGCAGGAGACTAGGCACTAACCATGGAATAAAAAGGTGTCGCCATGCATTTATATATAGTATACACTGTAGGAATTGTATGAAGTTTTAGATCTACGGAACCAAAGAGAAACGTCCTGCGATAGAATTTAGGGTGTGCCCTAAAGAAGGTTTGGGCGGTATGGGACAAAACCGAATTATCCTTTTGTTATGTGGATTTTCCAGCATGTAAAATTGTATCGTATTCAAAATTTAAGGAGTGTCATCTTGATCTTTCATCTTTAAAACGTAGTGCGGCTTTTCTAGACAAACTTGAAATAGACGACTTATCGCTTAATTACTTTTTTAAAACAATGGTCTGTTGTTTCGTCACATGACCAATCATGCCAACAGTACGATGCTGCTGACTCATTCCCTTTGGACGTACCGGTCGACATTAATTTAATTACTGCAGCATACTTGCCCGAGGAATCCATACCATCTACTGCTGGCACTGATCTTCACACAAAAGTATCTCACTTTTGGCTCTCAAACAAAGGTTTGTTTTTAGATATCGTGTTTAAAAACATGATGTTTATATTTGGGATTTTAAGGCATTATTCACTTATAAATCTACAAATGTGCGGTGTGTGTGCTTGTTGAAGTGTAAAGGAAAGGTATAGTCCTTTTTAAGCTTGGTCTAAAAGTGCTCGAATTGTCATATCATCTGTTCATGCCTCGTAGAGGCGATTTTAAACTCATATTCGACCGTATGCATGGGTTACAATATCGCCCTTGACTGGCATTTTAACTCTTTCTGTAAAGCCACGGCGAGGACGTCAGGATCGAAAATCGTTCTCCATAAACCAATTACTGCCGTGATCACTTATGAGTATTCTCTTCGATCTTCTCCATCTTCTCCGTTTATCCAGTCTGCATTAATGACTTAAGGAGCGGACTTTGTAGGGTGAAATATTTCGCCCATAAATATAATTGAAAACAATGGACTTCAGGAGCCGCGAACGTGAACGGCATAAACGCTATTTCTAGTTATTGTCGAAAAACATGTGGTGTCGCTTCTGTCCACCAGTCGGTTAGCGTTTGCAGTGTTGTTGGCAGTAGAGTGAACCTGGCAAACTGAACAAACTAAGATAAAGTTACATAGTTAAGAAAGGCCGTGTTACTATAAACTCTTTCGTTAAAATCGCGTGACTTGTGGAAAAAATTCACAAGATTCGCGTGAATTATCCGTTAACATATTCAGAACATTCCAGACGCCGCGACGGATGATTATAGGCTCCACCTACAATTCAAGCGTAAGTTCTCTCTTGCCTCATCCATCAGTTTTTTTTCTTTCTTTTTTAGCGTCTTTAACGGATTGTCACTTAACTTCAAGTTGGAAAGTTTACAAAGGGAAATTTCTGCGCGAAAAATGAACAAGTCTGGACCTGTTTAAAGACTTCTTTAATAATCTAGGCTTGTAGCTTCTGATTCGCGTCTGAACACTCAGATCCATCTTTGTCGTTCGAATGAAATGTAACAATTTTAAAAAGAAGCGAAAATGACTGATCTACACTAAATTGTGCTCAAAAGTCGCGTGATGCTGCGTTAATTCGAATAGTGTATTGTCTTTGCATATATACATATCAAGTGTTCTATTTACATACATTAGTCATTTTCAATCATGATCAACCACTAGCAAAGGAAGCACTTATTGTGTGTGTAACTCCTACCAGTACCGTAAAAAGAATTATGCCGCTCCATTTTTAGACTTTCTGCCAGCCTCGCAGCTCGTCTATGTTAATAATCGCACTTCATGTACAGGTTTGTTAACGTGTGATTTTCATCTTCTGAGTGTTTAAGACATTTCGACCAAACATGAACAGAGTGTTACGAAACAATGAATCATCTAAGGAGTAGCTAGACAGTCACACCCTGATCTACTTAAAAAGATCAATCAAATATCAATTCAATTCAAGTCGATAGTTCTCTTGTTCATATAAGTATTTTCTCTTCCATTTTTAGTTTCTTCTTTCACGATTTTAAAATTCTTAAACTCAAGTCAAAAGGAATTTGCTAACAAGTCGGACTTCATTAGTGAATTCGTCAAGGTATGTTGATGATGGCGTCATGTCTTGAACTTTCAATTTGATTTCTGTTTTTTCTTTTGGACACACAGCACCAACGTTGTGTAACCTGCGTTCGAAATGAAATAAAGTAATAACAACGTAAAGCAAAATAGACTGATCTACTCAGTCTAGATTGATTATCCTAATTGTGTAGACCCTAACATCAACACAATGCCCTTCAATAGAGGAATGCGGAATCCTTTTGAATCATAATGAATTGTTCCTTTCATAGGAAAGAATAGCGTTACCTGACTTCGAGAAGGGACCACGCTCTGAGCTTTGGTTTCTCTTACGACTTCCCCAAAGAGTCTACAGGTTTGTTTTAGATTTTTATACTTTCTAGAAATTTTCAGCCATTCAGAGCTAACTCACGGTCAGCTTTTGTTTGGAGGGTCGCAGTTGTTTCTTAGCTATGTATTCATGCTATCTCCACCCAGAGAACTGCAAGAAGATTTTGGTATAAAAAAAAATATGCATGAGGGCTGTAACGAGCGTATCATAGTTCCACCTGACACTCAGAGAATCAAATCTGCCGGTTTTCAAATTACGGCCACTCCATATTTTACTTCAATGATGAACATTTATTCATCTTATCTCGCGTCTTCGCGTTCCTGATGACTTAGGCCACACCCATGTTAGAGACCGCGAACCCAGTACAGACAGTACAACTTTCTGTAAACAGGCTCCGAAATTTTAAGCAGCTTAAACGCGTACGTTCCTCTCTTTGTTTGAGGTTCAGATATGATGTGATCATCTGCATTTGGAGAGAGCCCCGTTTTTAATTTTACATTATACATTCTTAGGTTTTTACTTAGAGAGAATCATTTAACCAGACTACAAGTACGTGAACTAGTGGCTGTGGTTATCGAAGAATCATCTGACGAATGAATGACACAATCATGCAGTTTGCAACAGTGATCTATAAAATTCTCTAACAGGAATAAGTCACTGGGAAGCCGCCCACATTAAATACAATTTTATTCATAACTATGATTTAGTTGACATCTAATCATGACAAAATTTTCCCCTTTCAGAAATATTCTTAAGATCTCCTCGATGAAAGTCATGTCAGACTGCGAGATTTCGACACCATATGATCACGCCAGTAGCTTGCTTTCCACTTAGTGTAAAAGATCAAGAGTATTTTTTTCGTTACAGGCTATCTTGTAGTGCACTTTCAATAGGATTTCATTACAATCAGGCAGCCAAAAGCAAGTACTGATCAAGGTATGATTTCCATTCCTACGTTTATGTCTGGTTTACGGTTAAACTTCTGATGTCTTCTGAAAACTGGGCGTGTTTTTCAGATCTTTAAGAATATATGATTACGTTCAAGATACAAATTTTTGCCAAGAGAAGAGTAGTTAATAAACTGACGGATTAAAACAACTCGATTGGGTCAGTATAAAACTCCTTAAAGTGTATTCCCGGGACTGACGCTTTATATAAATAGAATCATGTGTTTGTAACGTCGTTCGGGAGTCATTCCATCTGACATAAGCGCATCAGTTCTTGTCCTCAGGAGTTCAGTGATAGATATAAACCAAGAGAGGATAAAGCTCTTTTGATATAAACTGCTTAATTTCTTAAGATGAAACTGATACAGAGAAAGAAGATAATGGAAGCAGTCTAACTATTGCAGCGCTCCTTAAATCGAGTGATTTCCAGGTTCAGCACCAATTATATGACATGAGTTGTATTTAAAGGCCGCTTCTCATTTTTCCTGATATAAGAATTATTGCAAACTGTTCGTTTCACGGAAAGTTTGAAGTGTCGAGGACGGGAGGACTGAATTCAAGGACCTGTTACATTAGTAGCTATTATAGTTGTCAAGAGAGAGCTTTCTGAACAGCTTTTTTGCAAAATAGATAGCTTAAAACATGTGATCTACAAGATTCTGCGCGCGCCGCTAAAATAAAAAATTTTTTGCAGGTTAACCGAGCGGGCACTGGGGCTATTCAAAGTGGAGATTTCCGAAGATCAAGATAGTGATCTGTTTCAGTCTGTTTGTAAGGTAAGTTTCCCTCCCTGATTTACATGTAAGTTACATGTTCAGGTCTTTCTCCCTTTGGTTAACATTTACAGTTTGTCTAGCTAACAATATGGCTGATTATTTATAATGAACTACATTCTTTCTTCCAGATCGTGTGCACTCAGATCACATGAATGTGATCGTGAACACTCAGTGAAATCTGAACGTCGGTCATCTGCGAAAGGTAAGCTTAAGCTTGTTAAGATTACTTTTTTTAAAAGGCATTTTCTTGTAAAAGAAAAGGTTGTTGCTGGTGAAAAAATGTTATTTTTGTTTAATGCTCGTAAGACAAGTTTTATCACTACATTATTTTTAAAATGCACTACTGCCGCTGTGTGCCGCCAAATTATGCTCGCAAAGACCATTTGATATCTCTTTCAGTCAAATCGTGGAATTGTTGTGAAATGTAATCCAAAAAAAAAAGGCATGAGGAGAAGAAGTAACTGCAGGGATCACTTGTGTTACTTGAGGTTGAATCAGAAATATTAAAATCACCCGTTACGTGAAAAGGTGTTAAGTGCATGATGATATTTTTTTCAGTTTTGTAGATCAGTTACCAAGATTCTGAAGATGTCACCACCTGATAACACAAGATTAAAATTGTGCTCCTGAAAGTAAGTTTATATTCTCTGTGACCTCTGCTATAAGTGTGTTTTGATGTAGATATGATATATCTCTGAACCAGATAATTATTTTGGGCAATTGCCCCTTGCGGCAGCGGGGAGGGGGGGGGGGTACTCCCTATAATGACCTATAGGAGGAGGTTGTGCTCAGTACCCTATAGGCGTGCGAGCTACCCCATAGCATGCTGCAGTTGTCAAAATGTGATTGGCGACCACAATAGACAGCATACAAGGTGGGAGGGGGCAAACAATGATTGATCGGTTACCAGACTCAATTTTCTTTAATATAGTGTACTACAGTGTCAACATGGTTTTTGCATGTTAGATTTTCATCAATAAGCATGCTAAGAGACTTAGACGAATGAGAATGTTTGATCAGAACATTATTAATTTTATATTTAAGGAAGGCAGAGATTAGGTAGATTATTAAGCTTCTGCCTTGAGCCGTTTAACATGAATTCAGTTTTAGTCATATGTAACATTAATAAATTATTTATTTGTGATTAAGCCAGTGATTAATGTTGAGCAAGTCTTCATTCAGGGAAGACTGAATGGAGTGGATATTGCCGTTCGAATAAGTCAGATGGGTATCATCAACATGCATCCTTTGTTCAAAATGAAGCAGACAATTGGGCAAATCATTGATATATAGCAAAAACAGTAGAGGCCCTAATGTTGTTCCTTGGGGAAAACCACACTTTACGGTGCAACATTCTTAAAGGGAACCACTGACAAGACATTTCTGAGTATGATTATCCAAATAGGAGAAAAAACATTTATGGGTAACATGACCGTGATATACTATAAAGACGTATTTAGACATTAGGATATCATGACTGACTGTGTCAAACGCTTTCTTAAGGTCAAGAAAAGCAACAGTGTTAACGTTACCTATATCAATATTACAGGCCTCTAATAAGGCTGTAACTATTGAATGGAGCACAATGGAATCTGGATTTTGGTTCTTAGAGAAAATACTATGATCCAATAGAATTGGCAAAGAGGTGATGATAGATAATTCTTTCAAATACTTTGCCAATTATAGAGATAACTGATATTGAACGATGATTGTCTATGTTGCCTCTTTTGCCACGTACTTGAATAGAGAAGTAACCCTTGCAGACTTCCAATCATCCTAGGAAATATACCATTAGCGCGCTAAAGAACTATTAAATGTAATTGAAATGAGGTGCAATTGAATAAGCACAATCTATAATAAGCTGACTAGCCTGAGATCATGCCCTCTCCCTATGTTTATGACTCTCATGGGAAGAGGGCATGATTCATTTGTTTGTCGGATGTAAAAAAGCCAGAATCTGGACTTTTTTCTGATTGGATAGGAAACAATACAAATGATTTGCGCTGTTCCAATTGGCCAAAATGCTGCCATCCGTTAGTTTTTGCTGATTTCAGTCTGCATTTTTGCTTGCGTAATGAGCAGTGAATACACATGCGAGTTCATTATGAAATTTCTGCCGGCTCAGTTTTTTTTAATTTGAAGAATGCCTAAATAGAAATTTCATCCACTGAAATATTTTCCATCTCATCGTTTACACCGATTATTTGAATGCAATTTGATACTGGCTACAAGTTACAGAAGCGACAAACGGGTTCACTTTTCAAATAATCAATTCATGAATCGAATCTTGACCCGGCTTGACTGTAATTCCTCCTTCAGAAACCTGTGAATTTTTCTGAGCGATCTTCGCTTTCACAACACTTTCCAGTGCGTGAAATATGGTGCTTCAGCCTATAATTCTTTTTTCACTGCTTTCGATACAGAACGAAGGCAACGAGCTTTAACCAGTAAATTCTTTATTATTTGTAGCTGTTAAAATAAATAAAGGTGTGGCAGCTCCAGCTAGCAGTATTTCATCACAAAAACATCACATTTAAAATTTTTTTTTAGGAAGCGCCATCTGAACATGGACGTACTTAAAAATTTTCTTTTCCCTAAAAACTGATTTTAAAACAGACATTATCCGCGCCAAAATTTGATTCCCGTATGGTAAACGCTTATTGGCTAATAACATGACAGGTTGAACAGACGTTAGATTATGTAAATTAGGGGGCAGTTGATGGCTTGTTAAATTAATGTATCAGGCGTTATTTTTTTTTCCTCTCGAGCCATAGAAGCAAAAAAATAAAATAAAATAACACCTGATCTCAGGTTATAAGCTGCATGACTAGATATTTCATCTGGACCTGAGCACCTTTAGATTTATTCAGTTTTTTAAAAAGAGACAACACCTGATTACTATCAGTGGGGATGAATTTGGAATCTTTCACTTTAAAGGCCAGAGATATTTAAATTCCTGAAAACTGGGGCCATTGTTTAAAGGTATTTTGCAAGCCAGTTTTGGGCCAATTGTAGAGAAGTGATCATCGAAAGTGTTTGACATAGCCGTTGAATTAGTCATAGAAACTCAATTCGGACTTAATTCCTTAACAGAAGACCTGCTGGATTTATGAGAAGTATTAGCTCATTCGGATGACCTGCCATGTTTTATGCGGGTCGCCATCAGTTTCACTAAATTTGTTTTTATAAAATAATTCGTAAGCCTGTTTGATTTCAGCATTGACTTTAAATATTGTTATGCAGTCTTTTAAAGCAGACCCAATTGTGCCAATCATTGGACCTAATTGCTTAAAGTGCCTTATCAGCAGTTAAATAGAGGATATATTACATGGCTGCGCGGGGATACGAATTTTATCTTCAAGTGCTGAAAGTATCTCTCATGATCAAGTAAGCGACGCGAACAAGTGCAAGATACTTTCAGCACGAGAAGATAAAATTCGTATCCCCAAGCGGCCATGTAATTTTCTGTTTATTTTATAGGTACTGATGAAATTCCTACACAAAACACAACTTTTTTAAAATTCATTTTCAAAACAGCAAAATAGTGCAGTTAAAGTGGTCACCTATCGCAAAATACCTGTCACAAAAATGTTATGAAACTCGGATATAAAGTTAAAAAGGAGGAATAAAGACAATAATACTTAGTAACCTGAGTGGGAAGCTCTCTTGCAATTGGCTAATCATGTTAGTAACCATGGCGATACCAATATCCTCACATGTGAAAGATAAAAATAGTATCTTCACTGCCCGTGATGAAGATATGATTTTTTAGTAAAAGGAAAAATCCTGGTATTTCATCAGTATCTATATAATAAAAAGGGATACAAAGTTCTAAACTAGGTATGTGAAAGGGGTACCATATTTTGTCAAAAGAAGGTAGACGAAAGGGGTACCTTTTCTGTCAAAATGGTACCGTAAAATTCTGAAAATAAGCCCCTCCAAAATTGTAACGCAAAAAACCCTCCGTTAAATCACCCCTCCAAATATAAGCCCCCCACGGGGCTTGTAATTAGAATTTGCCCTCAAGTACAAAGTAAAACAAAGCAAAAATGATAAATTTCCTTTCAACTACAAGCTAGCCCAACCGATTTTATAATGCAAATTTCCCTTGGTACATAAGCCCTTCCGAATATAGGCCCCTGCAAAAATAAGCCCCTCAAAAAGGGCCTTTGAAAAATATAAGCCCTAGGGCTTATTTTTGGAATTTTACAGTATTTCAAAGGGTAAGGGGCTGGACCTCGGGGCGGAGCCTCCCTGTATAGAACTTTGTTGAGTAGCCCCTTCCTCCTGGGGGCAATGCATGGTTTTGTTGTTGCATGGCTTCAAAATAATATCTCATATTGTGATGTCATCTTTACCATCCTTTTATTATTTTCAGGATTTTATCTCATTTGAATTAAACACACACAATTAGTTGAATGGTGTGAAGCTATCAAAGGAGAAGGTAATTTAGCTGAGTTTATTGATTGCAGTAAAATGGCAAAGGGAGTTAACATTGTAAGCTTTAAAGCTTTCTTGCATCACTAGAGTATTATTCTATTACCTCACATTTGATTTAGATGCACTCATTGATATACTATTGATTACAGTACACAGTCAGTAGAATGGTACAGGCCAGAAACTGTTAACTTTCCAAACATTTCTATTGCCTTGATCACTATTTGTTTGAACCTCATGGTACAGTCAAACCTTATTGGCCTCTCCTCTAAACATAGAGACTTAGTCATGGCCCCAGTCATTAATATTAAAGAGTGTATTTTTGGTTGGGAATCTCTCATAAATTGCTTGGTCACCACAGACACTTACAAACACTGCATATTGACCTTTGTGAAATGGACCCCTTTCCATAGCAAGAACTAGTCGTGGACCCAGGAAGTTACAAACACTGTTTGCATATTTTGACCTTTGTGAAGTGGATGGACACCTCTTCTAAAAGTAGACACTAACTGGTCATGGACTACAAACTCTGCATTTGACCTTTGTCACTAAAAGAGGCAAACATCTCGATCTTATAATTACCTGTAGGTCGACACATCTCCTGGTCACTGTACAGTGGTGTCCACTAATATAATAATTAAGAGGTTTGACCCTTAAAATAAAGCTGTGACATAAAGGTAATTTATTAATAAAAAACGTTGTTGGAGTCATTTACAGTAAGGTGGTGATCTTATTAAATTAAATTTATACTCTTTAGGGACATCTTTAACTGAGCCTCAATGGCGCAGCATCAAGACCTTAAAAGAAAAGGAGGTTCTGATCCTCATCATCAGATGTCAAGAAATCATGCCCCTCCTCCTCTAAGTATTGAAGTGCCTGAAATGAGAGATCTTCCAGACAAGTTAAACCCTTGGAGTGATGACCAGCTTCCTGTTGACATTCTTTTGTTGACAGTAGAAGACTGCGAGTTTTTAGCCTGTTATGCTTTCTTGAAAAATTCTTTTAAAAGTTATGACCAGAATCTGGGATTCGTGTACTTTGGGACCATGGGTGAAACTGGAGAAGAGGCACTGAAAGTTGCTTTAATGAAATGTTATAAAGGTTCTTCTGGTCCAGGTGGCTCTCAAAATGTTATTAAAAATGCCGTGATGCAACTGAGACCCAGGGCTGCTTTTTTGGTTGGCAGCTGCCAGGGTACAAACCCAGAACGCACCAAACAAGGAGATGTAGTGGTATCCTCTAAACTTTCAACTGAACAATTCACAACTCCAGTAAGAAGAAATATTGGCAACCTTATCTTGTTTTCAGCTGGAGGCTGGAATCCACCATTAAAAGATCCAGTAGGTGAAGAAACAGTACAGGTACACCGTGACAGCGACATTTTCAGTGGTAGTCAATTTATAACCAAACAACGCCGTATGTCTCAATCTCGCGTGATTGCAGTTGAAACAGAAGGGGAAGGTAAGATTATATACATATTTAACTATTACAACAATTTGATGTAGCATTCAATTTGAGGTCTAGAGTAGAACTCTAAATAAATTGTCCTTTTTGACAACTGAGCTTATATGACCATGGAAAATCACAGTACTTTATTGGTTTGTTGACCACGGTTGGCAATGTTGTCAGATCAATATTATTATAGGGTGCAAACAAGTCTCTTATGGTTAATTCATACGTCAACCGATATGTGTTTACATTAAAAGATTTTGGAGAAGTATAAGTTCACAAGTTAAATATTTTGCAAGGGAACATAAATTAAGCTTATTTAAAAACACAATAAAATTTAGCCATTACACTGTAGAGAAAAATTTACAGTTTTGCTAGATTCTTTCATGTTCACAAAGGATTGGACAAAGCTTTTAAAAAAGAGCCAGTTAGGCTGGAAAGAATCATCCTTTATTGATCTGTTTTTCTTACCACTTACAGGACTGTTTGCTGCAGCTCAAGATATGAACATTGAATGGGTGATTGTTAAAGGGATATCACATTTTTCTGATGATAGCAACACTTGTGATGAGTCCTGGAAGTCATTTGCTTCCATCATGGCAGCTTCTGTTGTGTCTAACATGTTAAATAATCCAGTTGTTTTTAAAGAATGGCCTCACTATGAAGGTAAATTGTGACATCCCTGTTTTAATGAGTGATAATGAAAAAATTATTAATAGTGATGAATTTTCTGTTCAGATAATTATTTTTATGTCGGCTGGTTCAATATTATCCTTGAAAATGCGATTGTCAAACGACGGCCTGCAAATATCAGTAGATGGAGTGACTAATTCCACCGAAAGCATACTGCATAAGTTTTGTTGAGTTCATTAAATAACAAGAATAAACGCCTCCCATCTATTAAATGCCCCTAATGGTTTAAGTTTTTCTCTGTTTGAAACTCAAAAATTTAATACATACATTAATATTAAAATACGAAATAACAAAGGCCAAAAGTAAAATTTGTTTTGAGGTGTTTTCAAATTTATAACACTTTTTTTCTTCACAGACTTGACAGCAAAGAATCAGCGAGGCAAACAGTTGCCAGGTACTTAATTCCGTCAATGCAATAACACTATAAATCCAGGAGTTTTTCCAGATTAAATGATTGAACACTGGTTTCACTAATATAAACATAAAATATCTTTTAATGTTGTTTGTCACATCTGAGCCCTCTTGCACTTTTTTTATTTACAAATAATATTGCAATAAGACAGGTCTTTGCCAAAGAGAGCAGTCTCTTTTTGTCTGATATTTAATCCCTTCCTCCCCCTCAAAAAAAAATCTGCTGACAAATGCCGTTTGAAAAAGGCTGCTTTAGGGTCAGTATCTGGCCAAAAAGAACCAAAACTGCCCAAAATACTGTATTTCCTCAAATAACAGCCGGGGCAAATTTATTTCTTTTTTCGCCTCAAAAGGGGGGTTATTATTCGAGGGAGGCAGTTATTTCAAATATTGCTCACTGGAAGTCGTACCCTAAATATTTGGTTTTATTATCCCATTAAACAAAAAATTATCACATAAAATAAACTGAATATGGGCTTTTTAAGTGTTCCAAATTTGGTTCCTTGATTGTAATTTTCAGAGCTTGAATCGTTACTGATCAGTTTTGCTGGATCACTGATTCCACTTCAACTTGACAGGAAGGGGATAAAAGAAAGTGAAGATGGCATGAGGAGTGGGGAGGGGCGTGATTATTCGAGGGAGGTGATTATTTTAGATATTTCCGTCAAAGGGGGGCGATTATTTTGAGGGAGGCAATTACTCGAAGGACTGCTATTATTCAAGGAAATACGGTACTTTAAATTGAACACCACACTGGCCCTTTTGTTCCTTATGCTAATTAATCTCAGTTTTGTTTTGAAAAGTGACACAAACCACTCAACTTTTCCCTTTTCGCTTCCTTGCCCTGTGTTTTCCCGTAATGTTGAACATTAACTAAGGCTTCATTTTGGTAAAACAGACATTGTTAAGTGAAATAAGATTCCCTTATCTTCTTGAAAATAAACCTTTTGTCTTTGTTTCAAGTGTCTTTGAGTTATGTGTAAAGGCCTCTATTAATTAAGGAATTAGCCAATTTAATGCATGAAAGTGATGCTGTGGAAGGGAGTCCACTCCCAAACTTTCCGCTGTTATGGTATATTCTATTCATCCACCAAACCCCACTAAAAAGATTGTAAAAGGAAAGAACACTAAGACTTGCTTGCTGATTTAAATCCTCTGGACAATATCAAATGATCACTGGGTCATTCCTGGTGCTGTTTCCTTTCATTAATTTATAATATTTTATTCATGATATTTCTGCAAATTGACTGTCCACCCCTCTTGTAAAAAAATATATAGTAATTGAAGAATACTTCTTGGAAATGATAAAAAATTCTTTATAATAGATTCTGTATGCCTTGAAGAGTGCCAGAAACAGCTGCGATCACTTTATGAAACCAGTAGTAAAGTCAGAATCATTCCATGGGACCAGAACTCTGCTGTTGATATTGACAAGATGTACACAGACTTGTCTTGGATCATGGATGACAGGACCCCCAGGGGAGTGATACAAGAAAACCTTAACCACTACACTGAGATTTTTTATCACAGAGAAGCTCGTCGTGCACCCAAGCGAATTTTGGTTTATGGACAGCCAGGTAAGTGAGTGAATTAAGTAAAGAATTTAATTGTCTTAAACAGGAGGATAAGTACATGCAAATATCACATACAATGACAGTAAACACAGAAACCATTGGTCTTTCGGCATAATTAATGGACACAAGGTGTTAGCAAATGCATTGTATCAGCTGTTATCAGCTGGTGATGTGCAGGTTTCTTGAGTGTTTTGCTGACATATTGTACATTCCAAGTGGGGTAGATTTTTTCTTGCTGTCTAGCTAAATGGAAAGTTTGGTCTGTTGCTGGTTATAAGTAAATTAAAACTTAAAAAACAAAGTTTTTCTGTTAATCAGTTTGATAATAAACAATATATATTTATTGGCTTTAGAGCAATCAGAACAATACACTGTATAGGCTCCCATTAGTTTTGTTATAATGGTAAAAATGTTTTAACTCAATTTGGTCTGAAGTGTTAAAAGGATAGAACTAAAAAGGATAAAATTCCACCACAACCTTCACAATAGACTAATGACGGGAAGTTGGCCCAGTTGGTTGAAGTCCGTATTACGCTAACCTGGGCCCAGTTGTTCGAAGGCCAATTAGCGCTTAACCTGGGCTTCTTTTTCTTGTGTTCAAAAGTATTTTCTCGGATAGTTTTCTCTGTTATTTTTAGAGCTTCCAATCATCAACTTGTAGACAAAAAAAAATTAAAACTGAAATGCTTTTTAAGCTTTCAAATCTGAATTGAAATCTTGCACTAACCCTGGGTTATCTTAACCTTGCTTTGAACAAGTTGGCCCTGGGGATAAATTTTAACCCAGGTTTCTTTTTGTTTTAATTGTCAAAAGCAGTTTCTTGGATTTTTCTCTACTTGTTTTAGATTATCTAATCATCAAATTTTAGACAAAAAGAATTAAACTAAATTTGCTTTTGAAGCTTTCATATGTGAATTCAAATTTCGCACTAACCCCAGGTTATCGTATAACCCGGCTTTAAACAGCCAGGCCCTAAATAGTCTGTGTTTTATGAAGGATTCATTTCCATTGTCTTTATTATGAATAATTTTGATTATTTAAATGAGATACCATTATCGATGAATGTAACTCCAGTTTTTAATCAAAGCTAAGAATTCCAAAATGCCCCCTTAGAGGCAGGGAAACTTCTTTTTGGCTTAACTTTAGGGGCAAAGGCCACCCATATGTTGTTCACTCTGCATATGGTATAAAATGTTTAAACATAATTCCGTAAAAAAAAAAATTCTCTTTAAGTTTTATGAAAGTTAAAAATTCACATTTCAATATTTTAGATTCCACTTCACGTCACTTCACATGATAATATTGACAGTTTGTTCATATTGTCACCTAGGTATCGGCAAGACTGTTTTCACGAAGAAAGCAACTTTTGACTGGTCCCAGCAGAGATATTCAGATACTTTAGGAGCATTTGATCTTGTTCTTCTGGTGAGATTACGTGACGTTAGTGATCTCCAAGATGTTTCGTCCATTCTGAGGGTTTCTGAAGTGCTGGATAGTAATGGTGCAATTTCCGTAGACAACCTGTATGATTACATTTGTCGCCATCAAGAAAAAGTCTTGCTTATCTTGGACGGCTACGATGAGTATGTTTACAATTCAAAAAACGAGTCGCCTGTCTTCAAAATCTGGAAAAAAAGCCAATTAAGAGATTGTTGTGTTGTAATTACTTCAAGGGAAATGAAAGCTGAGACGTTGAGAAATGGTAGTGATGCTCAATTCAAAATTGACGGCTTTAATGATGAGCGCCAAGTAGAGTTTGCTCGTAGATTTTTGAAAGATGATGAAGATGTTGAAGAGTTTTTTGAATACTTAGAGGATCACGACCTAAGCGACCTAGCACAAATTCCCCTTCTTTTATTAATACTATGCTTGCTCTGGACGAAAACAACACGCGAAGCACTACCAAAGGAACGCGCACACATCTTCGCCCAATTTGTCAAGACTTTGTTTGATCATTTGCGTGAAAAACAGTCTGCTGAATCAGTGGTTGTTAAAGATTACTCAGATGAATTATACGCTTTAGGACGCTTGGCCTTTGAAGCCCTTTTGCAAGGCCAGCTTTATTTCCCTGTTAGTCAAGTACCTGCTGGCTACAGTTTGATCGAGAGGCTGATTGAAGTCGGCCTTTTTCAGGTTTTAAATGTGGCGAGTTTGAATCGTGAAAAAGGCGTGTACTTTATTCACAAATCCGTCCAAGAATACCTGGCTGGGAATTTCCTGAAAGAAGAGCTGACATCTAAAAAGGCTGAAGGCACCAATTCCCTGTCAAAAGTGGACTCAGTTGAAAAAATCTTTAAAATAAACGAAGCGCTCAAATTTGCTGGTGAGTTGTCAGAAGAAGCCGCGCGCGACATTCTGATTCAACTTGGAATGGCGGCGAAGAAAGAAGAACTGACAGAGTTTAAATTCGACAACGAAACACCGTCAGAGAATGACTTGTCAGAAGAACAAAGAAATTTTATTAATCTTTGTAATCAGTTATTTTTCTACTGCTCAGCTGAGACAAGAAAAAACCTCTTTCCTACATTTCTTTCCTCTTTAGGAGGAGTTCTTGTAATTAATGCAAAGCTGTTAAATGTTATCGTAAAGGAAAAATTAGTTCAAACTACCGAAACACCCAACTACGTTTTTTTTAATGAAAACATTTTTAAAAAGTATACAGAGCAGGACTATAGTAATTTAATCATTTTAACACAACAATTAAATGCAGTTATTGTTAGCTCTGCAGGAGAAAAGAAAGGATCAGAATTTTTAAGCAACTCAACATGGCGTAGGATTGATGAATTTTTTTTAAAGAAAGAAGAAAACAAAACTCACCTTTATTTAGATAAAATTGTTAAAAATAAACTTAAAGGCATTCCTTTTCCTTGTGATATAATAAAGGCGCTTATTAGTAAACAAGAGACAACAAAAAAGGCAAACAAGAATGGTGATGAGTCTAGTGAAGAGAGCAGCAGCAGCTGTTGTTCAAAGCGTCATGGTCTCTCCAGGGTTCGGAGGATTGAAGCTTGGAAGGTGAACAGGTCAGGTGTGGAACAGATGATTGAGATGATGCCGTTTATCACCGCTCCACACGAGATATGGGTTCGGGGTGAACTAGACGGTGAAGTGTTTGATGCTGAGGTAACAAGAGTCTCTGCTGAGGAGCATCCAAGTAACACACAAACTGAAGAGATTAATACTCCAGGATATCAATGTAACATCATCACCTGCTGTGGAGTTCATCAGCAATTTATTTAAAAAAGCACCAAACTTGCGGTCGCTCAACATGTCATACAATCCTCTTCCTGGTGCAGGAGTAGACAGCTTGATTAAACATCTCAGCTGCGCTCCTCACCTGGGGACACTGAGGCTTAGAGGAGTGAAGATGACTCCACAGCAGGTGATGGATCTGTCATCAGCCATCAAGCAGCCCGGCAACATCACTGATCTGCAGTCATACTACCACGTAAGTTTTCCAATTTTATCGCAATTTGTTTCTTTATTCTTTGTTTACAGTTTATTTCTACTCAGCTCTTGCCTTTCGCCATTTTCCTTTCTTTGTCATTTTTATGCTCGACAAAACACGAGATTTACTTTTGAAAACAAATCACAAACTTTAGCAGATTCAAAGTATCATTTCAAATTCATTCCTTTCAATTGATTAAACTAAATCCAAAAAAATGTTTTAACCGAGAACAAGTAAATTAATCTGAAGGTGTTTTCACTGTGCAAAATAATGGATCAGCGAGCAGATATGAAATTTCTCTTCGAGTCTGGTTCAACTCGATATGAGCTCACTTAACAAACTTGTGATATATGTATTAACACAAAAATTCCATAGTATTGATTTCTCAATCAATTTTAATTCATTACTTTTCATAAAATGATGAATAACAAGCATAAAGTCAAAATATGTTCTGTTCATGTTCAATTCAAACAAACAAAATTTGCAAAAATCAAGAGAAAAAAGTTAACCACTTACAGTTTCACTTTTATCGCTAAGGTTTTGGTAAAATCAGCAAAACTCAAATAAAGTTTCTTTGAGAGTCCAGAAAACGAAGAAGTCTTTTTAGAGCTGTCCTTTTGTTTGAATGTCCCTTGCGTTTCGGTAAATGCTTGTCCTCCCGTAAATAACCTCACTGTAGCGTAGGTTTTTGAGATAGCGTTCCACAAAAAATATAATTCCTCGGAGACACTTTGGTTGAAATTTAACACCATACATTTAATCATAGGTAAAGTACTCCTCTATGGTACAAACTGTTTATTTTTGTCGGCTACTTGTTTTCCAGTTTTACGACGAACACAACAAATCCTGCGTCACTTTGCGTCGTGTATGAATAAGTTGCAGTTCATAAATGTAGTTTCCTTTAGCTTGCACAAATCCTTGTCAAATTCCTGAGCACATAAGACGAATTTTTCTCCGAACTGACATTTTACGGTGTTTTCTCATTCTTTTTGTGTCCATCTTGAGTATTTTTGCGTTGAAAGTTTTCTTTGATGAGCAAACTCAACTGAAGTGAACAACAAACTACAAAATCAACAAACTGTCATTCAAAGTGGCGTGAGAGAAGGCTTGTGACGTGGCGACAGCTGATTGGTTATATAACTACCCACGTGGTAGAATTTTCCCGCCTTTCGTTTGGCAGCGCAGAAAGCGTTTCTTCAGACGAGACGCAGGTTTTTTTGCGCCTCCCCTCCCAGCCCCCACTAAGGAAAAACTGATCTGTGAGAATTTTATCAGACCGAGAGTTAATAGAAGAAAGGGCTCCAAGGTTTCAGTAATTCGCACATTTTAAGAGTATATTATTTGATTTTGCTGTTTTGAAAGTCTTGCATAAAAATTTTAGGGGATGAAAAGTAGAATGTGTTCTTTAAGCTGCGAGCACCTTTAGAGGTGCGTCCAAGAAGTCAGATGCATTTTTTGTTGGTTTTGTCGTTTTCCCCTCTTTTTCGTATTTTTAACTCCTTTTTTCAACAGAACTTTAGTTCGTGAGGCCCTTGCTTCTTCTGTATGTAGGTAATTTCTAATCACTATTAAACGGCACAAAAATTCGGAAATTTGGGGTTGACAAGGAAAAATCAGGAACTTCTTGCGCAGCAACCTAAAGGCTGGTTTACACAAGCGACGGAGTCGGAGTTGGAGTCGTAAGATCGCTTATGACCTAGTGAAAATGAAAAATCGGAGTCGTAAGCGGAGTAACCTGAGATCAGGTTCTGATTTCGTTTCGCTTTGAAAATTACATTCGTGCGGGCAAGGCGATTTTTTTAGCCTTAGCCGTTGGAGAGAATGCATGAGAACCGCTAAAATTGGGCCTGATATCAGGTTATAAGCGGCGTGATAAGCGCGCCGGAATCGGAGTCAGAAGAATTAAAGCGTTTCCATTTCTTCCGACTCCGCTTACGTTCCGCTTATGATCTAGTGAAAACCAGGTTGTCAGAATTGGAAGCAGAAGCAGAAGGATAAACCAATCCCGATGCACGTTCTCACGCTTTGTGATTTGTTTGGTTCTTCCGCTTCTGCTTCCGACTCTGACAATCTGGTTTTCACTAGATCATAAGCGGAACATAAGCGGAACTTAAGCGGAATCGAAAGATGTTTTTCGACTCCGACTCTGTCGCTAGTGAAAAGCAGCCTTAATTTTGAGACACTCACAAGAAAGTTTTTTAGCGCAGCAGTACTCGCAAGACCATTCAGGACGAAAGTACTGTTTAGGGCATGTGGATATTACGACTTTGAACTAAATAAGGCCTCGGAACGGATTGCAAAATGAGCAAAATCCCTTGTTTAGTCCTAAATATGACTAAATTAGAGAAGAAAAACGCCTTTATCGCAAGCAGAAATTTCTATAGTAGTACTTTGACTATGTGTTTTAGAAATGACCTCTTTTCGGGGTGGAATCGGCTTGAGCTTTACTCAGATTGGTCTCTAAGTCCTAAGAGTGATCAACATGAATTTTCTCTTAACAATAGAAGTAATGAGCTGATGAACAAAGGAGAAGTATTTTGATCTTTTATCAAGTACTCTCAACTAATTCTATAAGACAATGTATGGACACTAGTGTGGAGAATTTGTATTTTTATATTGGGGCTTAATGGGTTAAGGGTAAAATTCTAGTTCTCCGATGAGCCTTCACGCCCCCTTTACATAGTAGTTAACCCCTGGGCTTATTTTTACCCTTTAATTGCTTATCACTTACAGAAAGGTTTTAACATCTAGACTACACTTTCGATCTTTTAAACGTTGCTTTAAAAGTTGAATTGTGCTAGTGTTATTTTGTGTTTTGTTGTAGGATGATAAAGGGAACCCCAAGCCAGAACATGAATGGCCATCAGAGGACTATTGGAAAAGGCGGTTTCCCTGGCTCGTTTCTCACTCATCAAATGAATCACAGCCGCAAAGGCATCAGGTTGGTCATCAACTTTAGCAAAAGAAAATCGAGTATAATATTCCCCGAGTTTGGTTATTTCTTGGGGAAAAAAAAAACTGAAAAAAAAACATTGCGTTTAAAAACGTATGGTTTTTCTTCAGCTTTTCAGGAGTTCACTTATTATAAACTGAAACTGAGGGAACAGGAAATATGTTTTGTATCATAGTAGTTTCAGGCTGCTTTTTTTTTTTCTAGTCGCGATTTCATAGAAACTGAGTCAAATCAAAACAGTCTAGTTGAATATAAGTCTTACTAACAGTAACAAGTTATTTCTGTGGTCTTATAGGCTCTTAGCTCACTTCATCTAAGAAGTGAGCTAAGTCATACCGAAACCGACGGTTCTCTTACAACGATAGCTTTAGTTGTGGAAGTTACTGTCCGAACAATATTGCAACGGACTGCAATCCGTTTCGGAAATGTTGAGTGTTGTGTTTTTTTGTCAGGTCGATTCATTATCTGAATCTGAGGATGAGGAAGAGGAAGAGCGGGTGAGTTATCGGATCGGAGTTATCGGATCTAAAATGTGTAGCAGAGTGTTTTTTGCGAGTTTTTAATAGTTGATAGGTTGGGTTTGTTTTTATTTACTTGTTTGTTTGTTTTTTTTTCCTTTTCTCGGCCATGTTTTATCAGATTTAAAAACTTGCCTTACATTTTAATTTACTTTGAATTTTCTTGATGACGTGTTGTTTATTTTGTTTTTTAAAGTTTTATGGTATGACTTTAAACGTTACTCTTCCTAATATCTAAGATTTTTGATACAGATTCACTTTTTTATCAACAAGACTTGCGTCAATTATTTGGTTCCTTTATCTTGGAAAATAGTGACACTGTTAGAAGATTAGAGTTGCTATCGCATTTTCAATTTTTATTGACGTGAATCAGGGACTAAAACTCTCGTTGTGTACGTGAAGACTGAAATGACGATCCTAAAAGATAAGAAATGGATGGTGTATAGTGTTACTGTAAGTGTGTGATTTGTGACAGGATGAGGAAGAAATCCTCCAGTCTGAAGAAGAAACAGCTGAAGAAATGTCATCATATGAATCAGAAAACAACCAGGACCAGGTAAGTAATAAGAATCCTACCCTTAAATTAACGCCAAAATAAACGACGTGTCGACCGTTTCAAGGCATTCTCAAGTTCGACTTCATTCGTTAAATGAATATTTGTATAATCATACTATCGTGGACGGTCGATTGAAGCGTTTTGTGTACCTCACGTTCAGTATTCAGAGCATTACTCCTCACCAGATATCCACACCCATCATCACAGTGCCCATCCACCATCTTTACATGACATGGCATGAGTATGTCAACGTTCTCACCACACTGACTAGAGCCTTGTTACGCATTTTAAGCAAACAAAGAGCTTGAGGCTAGGAACTGAAGATTGGTTCGGGGACTGAGGTTCTGTCTTTGTAGAAGAGTTCCTTTTGCTCAATCATCTTATTGGCTCATCAACTCCTATCCTGCACCAGGCGTTCAGATAGTGGAAAGTGCCACTCTCCACTATCTGAAAGCCTGAAACAAGCCCATCAGCTCTTGTTTTCTTTTATCATTCGTACAGATTCTGGCAGAGACTCGCCTCAATGTTCACGACTCACCATTCCCCGCTGACGCTCAAGACACCGTGGCAACATTTTCAGCGCCTCCTGATCGTACTGGTAAGGTTTATGGTCCCCGCCCGCCCCTCCCCCCCCCCCCCCCCCCGCCGCAAGTTCTCTGCCTTCCCAGTTACAGATGTAACAAAACCTATTGGCATTAAAGCCCTGATCACTAACACTGTCAGACTGTCGGACTTTCACGATTATGTTTGTTCATTAGTCTGTTTATATGTACTTTTTAAGTTAATAATAATAATAATAATAATAGTAATAGTAATAATAATAATAATAATAATAATAATGATAATAATTAATTAATTAATAAAAAACATAAATACCATCTTACAATATGTCAAACCAGGTTTCCACACGTTTGGTTTCCATTCCGGACACCCGGACAATACAAACACTTTGGCATGTCCATTTGCTGACCGTATTAACGGTGTTCCTTTGTATAATGTCTGTTTCCCAACCAATTCTTAGAAACTGAGTCATACAAAATTGATTTTGTAGTTATAGAAGAATCCCCTGGAAGAAAACAGAAAGCAAGAAAAAAGCGGAAAGTGCAGGAGATGACTGAAGGTATACTAAAGGTCATTTAAATCCATATTATAATTTATTTATAACAGAAAAGAGGGACCTTATTTTGTCCTTTATACTGTACTAAGTCCATTTTGTTGTGACACCCTTTGATTACAAAGACGAAAACTCATTCCGTTTTTCCCTACGTGTCCATGTTAGGTTTAAATTATGCAATGTTGTTTATTATAGTGTTTGGATACGCCGCTAGATCACTCGCTGATATTTGGAAATACTTTGGAATGAACTTACCCGTCGCTGCTTTTTTTATAATTAGAAATTGACGAACCTCGGCGAAAGAAAAAGAAAAGAAAAAAGGAGAAAGCAGAGCAAAGGACCGAAGCGGGTGAGCTATGTGATACAACGTTTATTTAAATCCATACATTATAACAGAATGCGAATTTCTTTGTTCCGTGAAAATCGAAGGTCAGTTCGTTCAAAAACCTGTGAGATTGGACAACAGGCGTAGTTGCAGAACCTTTTTATCAACTTCCCAATGAGTGAAAACCTGTGTCTTAATTTTATAACAAAACTGAGTTCTTGGCTGTTGTTCTTTACATATCTAGGTGACGAAGAGTCTTCGCGGAAAAGAAAGAAAAGAAAAAAGCGTAAAGTGCATCGGATGACTGAAGGTACGCTAAAAAAGTTTCAATTCATACAGTTCCTAACAATATACAAGCGTAAAACCCTAAGGCATACATCCTTGCGCTTGAGTAGAGATATGCGTCTCTGTAGTTTCTGTTCATCAAATAATAGAAGCTGTTTTACCATTAGAAACTGATAAATACAAAATTAAATCATTTATTGTTTTTTTAATAACTAGGCGTTGAAGGAACTTCACGAAAGAAAAGGAAGCGAAAGAAGCACGAAGAACACCGGAGAGATAAAGGTGCGCTGAAAGTCATGGCGTTAATCAGTTTAGATCAGTGGTTTGTAACAGACGTTCCAATAATTTTGTTCCTTACCAGAAACTCGCTATCAATCAGTCGAAAAACAGTGGAAATACCGGAGAGCGCCCAATTAAGTGTAGCCGCATCGCAAGTTAACCTCTGATTGAGTGGAAGTCTGTCGCTTAATTTTAGTAGCTGTTTATTAACAGGTCTTAGAAAGTCGTGAAAATAAAGTTAACTCGTTTCCTTTATCATAGTAAAAGAGTAGTTTAGAATGTTTGGACAATCAGTGCCCGGTTTTCGGGTAGTGACGTCTTTCTCGGGAGTTTTCGACTCGAGGAGACGAATGAAATTCAGGCTAACAGTAGTTACCATGGTATCATTGTATATTGTAGAAGCTTTTTAGTTCTTAGAAAGCCATGAACCCAAAATTAAATTCTTTCGGTTGTCCTCTTTTATATGTAGGCGGCGAAGAATCTACGAGGAAGGGAAAGACAAGAAAAAAGCATAAAGAGGGTCGTGTGACAGAAGGTATGGTGAAAGTCATAAGCTTGATGTAAATCAATGATGTATGTCGACGATTCCAAAACTAATGGCCCCTCGAAAGTAACGATTATTTTCTGTCTTTCACTGAAACCTTGAATGTAACGGTCTCACGAAAGAAGCGATTCTCCCCCAAATTGCGCCCCTTTCAAAAACACCCTCTCAAGAACAGAAGAATGCAATGTGTCTTATATAGAGGATCTTACTAAGATACACCGTTTCCGTGCACAGGTACGGCGGGTAAATGATCCGGAGAAACGGCAAAGCCACTGCGTAGAACGATGACGGCATCTAGGAAATCATGGCCTCCTCTTTTATAACTACGTGGCAAACATGTTGGCTTATCCGAACCCGTTATTGGTCCCAAAAACCCTTTACTTACTGCTGTAGAACTATATAAGCAGTGAATACGGAATGAATTAAATGTTATATTTAGTTAAAACTTCAAATCGTAATGCCTACTTTCGCAGTTTATTTTCACAAATATGGATACATTCTCTCTCTCCCCCCCTCCCTTGCTCTTGACAACTAGAACCCTCTAAAAACTCGTTTCTAGTGTCATTCTACGAATAAATTGCCCACAGCTGGCTCAGACTACAAAGAAACTCGGGAATGAAAATACTTAATGCATAAATATTAATCATTTAACAGTTAACCTTGAAATCATCTCTTCTTGTAAACGATTGCTAGACTACAAATAACCCCAACACTTTTAAAATATCCCAAAGTAACCACTACCCGAAAGGAACGACCTCTTTGATCTGCTAAACCTCTCCCATTACTTTCCAAGTTGTACGGTAACAACTTATTTTGTTCCATGAAATCGGATATCAACATGATCAAACAGCTAAAACAGATTTGTTTAAAGACCTCTGAGAAAGGCAAATATGCGTGGCTCCAGCACAGGCCTAAGAGCCTCTGATGGAGTAAAAGTCTGTGTGTTTATCATAGTAGCCTCTTATGAGCAAGTCTCAAGAAGTTACGTACATTAAATGAAAACTTTTCGGTTTTTCTTTTGTACATTTAGGTGACGAAGAATCTCCACGGAAGAGAAAGAAAAGAAAGCAGCATAAATCGCATCGGGTGACTGAAGGTAGGCTAAAAGTCAGCGTCATGTAAATCAATAGTTCATACTGAACAACCTAGAAAATACTTCACAACAATATAAACAGAACGTAACCTTACTTTGTTCCGTGAAACTCGGCATCAAAGCAAACATACGGTATTTTGTTTTTAATTTGAAATTTAATTTGATTGATTAAGCATCTGTTCCTGGTTTTATAACATCTGTTTGTAACAGGTCTTAGGAAGTGATGAACTGAATCCTGAAATTAAATGTTTCGTTGGTTTATTTTTCATATGAAGGTGACGAAGAACCTCGTCGAAAGAGAAGCAAAAGAGAATAGGATAAAGGACAGTGGATGACTGAAGCAGAAGGTTCGCTGAATGTCATAATCATTTACCGTATTTACTTGAATAAGCGCCGCGGTGCTTATAAAAATTTCCACGCCTCAAATGCGGCGCTTATTCGATGGCGACGTTTATTTGAAAGTTAGACTCGACAAAGCATTATTTTAACTATGGTATTATTATTTTCCGTATTCATTTATTACAGAATTAACATCTTTTGATTTTGATTGTATCAGGGCGGCGGCGCTTATTTGAGTAAAGACGGTATTTAAGTTCAATCAGTTTAATAGCATGTACCAATACAATTGTATCTATATTACCTCCAACAACAGTTGTTTAGTGAAAGAGTAGCAAAAAAGATTACTCGCGGGTAATCGGCTGCTATAACCGCATGCACTCACTCAAGTTTCCTTTTTTTTCTGTTTCTGTCACCAGTATATGAAATTTATGGAGTTAATTTGGCGATTAACGCTCTGGTTGATTGAGTACCAATGAGACACTAGCGAGCCCCAGTTAACAGTTTCCGCGTTACAACCATTTTCGTTTTATATAGTAAACCTAACAGACCGTTATGAATAAACAAACTACAAACTGTATATTATTAAAAAAAAAAAGTCAGGATCGAGGTCTTAGATGAAAGGTTACTTGCAATGCACCTTGGTATGTTGTGTAAGATTTTCCAAGGAGACATTTTCCCGTGTTAACTTCAGCGGTCAATGAATGGAGTTTTTATGACATATTGCATGAGTACTTCAAATAATTGCAAAACTAAACCGCATCGTATTGAGGGAGCAGTATAATTAAAGGCCATGAGTATGTAATTAGTGTTTCGCGCTGCACTATAATGTCACGTGGGGTGATCCTAATTTGTAGCTTTATTTCTCTGCAGATGGTCCTGTTTTAGCGGGAGATCGTATAATTCCTATAGAGTGCATTGATCCAGCCACGGTCTGTCACTCTTCGATGAAAACCTCCCTCTTAATTCATGGTTTGCGAGGATCGCCTCTGTTTGGCCGGGGAATTGTAACAGTGGTTCTGTTACGTTCTTAGTCTGACCACACCCTCCAGTTATCCCAGGGGTATTTTTTCCTGTATAAAGTGCTGGGCCGGAACTGCCACTACGTGGATTGCAATCGGAAAGTACAATTCCTAGCGGGACGCATCTCTCTCTGGAATCGCCATTGCCTGGGATGAAGAATAGAAGTCCAGTTGTCTTAAAACTCGTACAAAATGTCAACAATCCCTTCGTTAAACAAGTCTTGAATCTGACGCAAATCTATAAGCGACTAAACTACGGCGGACATAAACGTTTCAATGATTTCAAATTTTTGTTAACAGCGTATTTCAATAGTACAATCTGGTCACTACTGTAACCAATATTTCATTATTTTTGACGAGAAAAAGTATAAGTAATTGGCATCGAACACGTACTAAATGTATACAGTCCTTCGAATCAATCTGAAATAAGTCCGTGGGCGACAATATTACTCTGCACATACTTGTTACGGTGTAAAATTTGTACAAATTCTAATCTTTGTGAAGTGTAATCGATTTTTGGTATATTTATTGCTGTAAATAATATTCAATGAAACTTATTGACACGAACAAAACTGTAATTCTGCTGTGTGATCTGTACTGTTATCCTCTTATTGTTTCCGCTTGTATAAAAACAGCTTTATCGTAGTTGGTGCTTACTGCAGCGCAAGTTATATCAATGTAGAATCATATATTTTCATCACGCGCCTCCCCGCTATGCAGGGTCAATAGTAGTAAAATAAGCTACAAGTAGAAACTGCAATTTCCCACGCCTGAGGAAATTTTAATATACCAGGCGACCTCCATAAAGTTTCGTTAACTTGTTCGCTACCTGGCTATCTCAGATGGTAAAGCATTGGTTACCCGAAGGTCACGAGTTTTTATCTCATCCTTCCCTTTGTAGTAGGTGCATAAGAATTATGGCGCGCACATAAGAATGCACGTGGCGCCCGCGAGGAAGGAGAAGACGCGTATGTACTTCCTCCCTCACATGCGTGCGGCGGGATATTTAAACCGCGAATGGAAAGTGTGTGGCAATCGGGGTACGAATGTTTTTTTAAATGCAATGGAATTTTTAGAGGCCCATTGTTTATTACGCGTCTTAGACGCATGTTTTATCGTCTTGTAAGTGTGTTTAAAAATAAAACAAAGAAACAAGTAAACGTGTAATTTAGCGCGGTGCAGGCCGAAACAAGCCTGTAGCCGCAAAACGACTCTCTCCTCTTTTTCATTGCATTCCAGCTGACTGAAAATAATGTGGTTCAGTCCTCTCACTGACTAGAAACACAAACTATATAAAATGGCGGCCACAGGCGGAATTAGACAGCAGATCAAAATACTATAGCGCTCTTTTACAATTATCCTTCATGCACTCCGATGAAGAAGTGGTGAAGAATCGAGAGATAAATATTTGAAGATCACGACGCTGACAGTTTTTTTCGCGTGTACGGTAAAACCCGACAACTGACCAAAAATTTACAGTAAAGAGAATCAAAATACCTGAAAATGACTGTCGTTCTTGCTCCACCTCTTCTACTGGTAAAGGAAAAACTTGCAAAATTCTTGCCCGACAGCCGCCATTTTATGTACTCTTGAACTCGAGGTCATCGTGTGGAACTCCGGGTGTGTCACAACTACAAACAAAAAGAATACACCATGTTGTAAAGTCATTAGTTTATAACTGTGCCAAACTGACAAAGGCAATAGTCAGTATGACCTAACGGATGCAAGGAAATTAAACTTGCCTGTTGGGCGTCTTAATGTACCTATAAAAATAAGGTTCTGAGCACAAACAACATTTCATCCATAAAACGTGTATTAATTAGGAAGTTTGTCAAGTTTCACATTGTAGTCGGGCAACAACAAAGAAATAAACAAAAAAGACGTGATGCACGTGCAAAGTTTGTTTTTTGCTAATTAGACCTTTGGATTTTTGATAAATACAGTTCTACATGCAGTTTGCTTTCTTTTGTTTCTAAACGCGATAACATTTTACACGCTTGACATTTTCATGCTAGAACGGCTCAGTTTCCTTGCATGTTTGTGATCGAACTGATATTAAGCACAGATTTAAGACTTTAAATTTCTTCGCAGCGGCTTTAAGTTCATTTTTTGTTTGAGTGTATAAACGAGAACTTCGCTGTTAGCCTTAGCTAAATCTACATTTTGCTTTAGCTATTCTTGGTTTTAAACCACGTGACAAGGCTGCCATGTTGGATGACAATAAAGTAGAATCTTTTCTTGAAGAATTCACATGAAAATAGAGCTAAGTTCCCAGAGGAAAGAAATGCTTTTGTTCTTTTCATCCAACATGGCCGTCTTGACGTCACGTGCAAACCAGCAATAGTAGGGTGACTGTGAGGAGGCTGGTACAGACTTTCTTAGAGTCCTTTTTTCTGGGTAATAGGTGGGGGGGAAAACTTCCCGCGACTTCGTCAATCGACAAAAAATGTCGAACTGTTCGCAAATTTTAGGCTAGCTCTGAAACTAACCTAAGTTCCAAGGTGTAGCCTTAAACTATCCAATCAGGAGACCATAACCATTACTGTCGAAACTCTCCTTATGCAGACTTTTCTACTGCAGACATTTCTCTTGATTCCGAGGTTACAGAACTTCATACAGTCCGAACCTGTTAATTAAATGTATGGTGACATCTTTTTAATGCACACGCGATAATGCAGACATTTGGCTTCAACCCCTTAGTGTCCGTGATAAAGAGGTTTGATGATTGCACTCCGGCGTTTTCCGACTTTTCCCATTCGGTTCGCTTTTAGATTTTTGCAAACATATTCCAAACTTTAAAAGCTAAGGTTTGTATTCAAAAGAATTTTCTCAAGACAGCTCACGCTCAGCAAGTATATATGACCTCACCCTTTTTAAAGTGGACTTAAGATAAGCCTCTGGGAAAAGTAAATAAGCATTATTTTGCGTCACAGTACAATGAATCATTTCCGAGAAACTAGCCTCTATTCAAAGAATACCTCAAAACCGGTCAAACAGGAAATGTTCTAAGTCCCCCTGCCAATGAACTTGAAGGCAAGACGGGTCGAGGAACGTGGAACTTTCGTGTTCAGTCTTATTTGTGATTACTTTGGGTGCCTGATTTTTTAAGTTTTCTTTCTTATGAGCGCTCTGAAGACAGGGTAATTTGTGATAATGGCCTCGGGAGAAATACTACTTATTAGACTTTTTGTTATTGTTTTTACTCAAGAATTCTCTTCAACTGCAGGTCAGTAATATTATTCAGGTGGTTTATAGACAAAATGAATCTGTCCATAACACTGTGGCATACAAGGCTGTAAGCGTCGCACAGATCGCGTCTCCTTTTTGTGGCTACCAAAAATTCGAGAGACCTATCTAGTGAAATAACTTTGACTTTGCTTACTGACAGGAGCGTACCTTTCACCGGACAGAAAATAATGCGGTTACATACTCATGTAAATGTGTTAAGGAATCATGCCATAAACTATTTTTCTTTATATGCTGAAAAGCGGACTTCAGTATCTCACCCTCTAGCCACGAAATTACACTTGACTACGATGAGTTGTTATGAAATATAGAGAAACTTTATTCTCGTTTCTAGTCACCCAGTGTTTGGTTTAATGCTCAATCACTGGCATCTTGAATCTTCGATCCCTTCTGAGGTGATCATGCAGTGGAAATGCCCAGTGCTTTATATTTTAGATTCTTCTGATACAGCTAGACGATATTTTAATATCTTACGGGTTTGAAGACGAGTTAAACACAGTTGTTACGTTCTTGTCGTGTTGGTTTACAAGACCTAAAAAAATTATAAATACAAGGAAGTTAAGTCTCTTAAACATATCGCCTGATTTTTTCTTTCATTTTTGGGCCTTCCAAATACTTGCGAATTTTTGAAGAATTAACAGATCTGCATCAGCAACATGGTTTGTTTTGTAGCCATTTTCTGAAGCAACAAACTCCCAATTTGTGATTTTTTAAGACGCCTCGTGTTTGAAACTTAATTAGTTATTTCTATTCTTTTATTATTCAGTTTTTGACACCATCATGCAATTTCTGATCTGATTAAGACAGGATCATAGTTCCCAATGTAATGTTGAGATTACGTATATAACCGACGAAGTTCGGGCATTTCGTTCACGGTGATAACAGTCAGATATTCGACTTGAATGGCCGAACACTGATCCGTGGCAATCATTTCAATCATTACTGACCTGGCTCACTACTTTAAAACAATAACTAAAGGCGTTGCTTGCTAGTCTAATAACAATGCCCTCTGATCAGTTTCTGTTAGCGGTCAGTTTTGCGTTCTCCTCTTCTAGAAGAGTCACTAAAATTCTGTGACAATCTTGTAAATGTACCTCACTGATCGGCAAGCCATATGACATATCGCTCGTAAATTCAATGACTATTTCCCTCTTTAGTATAGGGTGCATTTATAGATTATATGCCTACAGAAGCTTCCGTCTTTGTTTCTGAAGCCTTAAGTTAGTAGATCGGTGCATTCATTAACGGCAGGTGTTTTTTTCCCCTGACTCCTCCTTAATCATTACTTAAGTATTTGCGACAGTCTTGTACATTTTGGTTTTGGCTTTGAGCCGTCTGATTTGTTTTCTTTTGCTCATTTTTACCCTTTTACCATGGGCATCCAACGCGAATCATTCTGCTGGAGGGATTGGAATATCTGTTCAAAAGAGCCTACTCGTTTCTTTGAACAGTTTTGACTTGAACTTTAGAAACTCAACGAAAATTCTTACCAGTATTTAAAATCTTTTGTTTCCTGAAATAAATTACGGTTTTGGCGAGTATTAAACGAGGTAACGTAACTTTGCGGTAAATGTTTTTTATCACCTCTGAAATTATTCAGCTGTATGATATTTTGTTATGTGTTCAAAGCCCCTAATGAATGATATGAAGCAAGGTGCGAGCCTACATAATGCCGCTGTCAGTTAACAGCGTCATTATGCATGGCGAGGGTTTGACAATGTGTACTTTGCAGGATCTTCATGTTCCGGTATGTCCCAGACACTAGACGAAGGCTGCACGATCAGCGACGACTGCAGCACGATCACGTGCAAGATGAATTTTGTTGAGAAGCCAATTACATTCAAACTCAAGGTATCAATAGTCATTTTCTGTAAATACCCGCACAATATGCTTAAGGTACGGAAAAACGGGCAACCAAAAACGTGCAACTTGTTTTGCAACACTACTGCAAAACGAGGTTGAATAGCGATGTTGCGCGTTTTACCGGGTACAATTAATTACATTCTTCCCAAGAGTGATTCAAAACAATGCCTTTGTAAAATTCTAGGGGGCGCGGGCAAACAAAGTACAATACGGGCCGGGCAATCGAAAATGGCGATTGACTTAAGTAAAGTCAAGTAAGTCAAGTTGAATGTCAATCGGATTCAACTCCGCAATGATAACCTACAAAACCCGTGGGTTATTACTAATATTGTAAGGCCCACGTGACATGGGAAGAGCCTAATGCTAATAGTAAGCCAAAACGACAGATTTTGCTCATTAGCATCAGGTTCGAGTTTTTCTTGGGCCTAGTAAGATTATTAAGAAAGAACAGTTAAAAGAACTTAGTTTTATGAATGGTAAATGAATCATAATTGTTGTCAAAGGTATATTTGCTGTCTCAGTTGTCAGTGACCTTTTAGGGTCAATAAGTTACCATATAAAGGATAAAACTCATATCCAGTATAAAAAAATGTACTATCATTCACTACTAAGAAAAACTGGCATTTAATCATTACCAACCAGATTAACAAATGTGATGAACCCGTCACTGTAACGGCCTCTATGAATGTCCCGGATTTGCGTGTCACGTGGTCTCACACCTACACCAGTGACGACATCATTGAAGTACCCGGATTTACTGTATCTTTGCCTTCTATTTTCTCCGCTGGAGTCTATGTTCAAGTTCAACTCAAAGACAACGGGGACAGACTGCATCTTAAGGCAAGTACTTTATGTAAAGCGACTTGTAATGAAGTGTGACCTCAATTTTAAAAAGGACGTTATGTGACGTCAAACATTAAAGACCATTGTAATGGAAGTTAAAGTGCAGGACATACTTTAAAAGAGTGAATTCAGCTGCTGTATACAATTAAAAGCTTTTAAAATTTTCATATTGTTGGTGCGGTGCTTATTTGGATGCCGCGCCCTTTCGAGATTCGAATATGGTCACGTGTTTCCATCTCATTTGGCCATGTGTTTTCCATCAAATCAAAGACAAAGAGAGTAGTTCACTGCCTCCAACACTTTGTCCATAAACAACTATTTTATCATCAAAAGCCTGAAAATATTCTAGAACTCGACATTCACTGCTAATTCAAGTTCATCACCGAGTTTTTATTTCATGTAAAACAGAATTTAAAACTAAAGTGAAAATTGGTAGTTTTTGAGCGTTAACGACATGGAAAAGTGTTGGGCAAAGGTGTTTATCCTCTGAAAGTTACTGTGATGGAGGGAGACTTACCGATTTCGACTAACGATTGTGGTGGGTATACTGATCATGATTAAAACTAGAAATGTGTGTAACGCATTCCAGAACTCGCATTCGAAAGGAATAATTTTTACGCTAACAGACTGAACTCAGTAATCCTGCATTAAAATTACCCTCAATTAACTCGCCTGCTCGGCGGGCGTTCGAAAGGGAAACGCGAGTGAGAAGCACGAGAGGCGCGCGAGGAATGAGGGAGGGGGAGGCTGTTACCGACTCGGAAGTGATCATATGACTTTGAAACTGCTAACAGTTCTGGAGCAGTAACAGAAAAGGAACGATACCTATGAATTTTAGGGTTAAAAACACAATGTGGTCTATTAGTGTCTGCAAGGAGAGAAGATTTTTACCAGGTCTGTAGTAGGACAATGGCTCACGTATCGACACGTAGATCTAAGAAGCCTAGCGATAAAAAATTCAAAGGTATCAGAGTGCATCTTAAAATCAACACGCTGTCCTACAGGGAGCCAGTACAGGCCCATTAAAACAGATCCTTTCCCTAAGCAAGGAACGGAGCTTTAAAAAAAAAAACAGGCCTTTTTTCAAGGTCAAACACTTACGACATTGCCTCAACTAACATATGAATAGATAATCATGTTTCAATCTCGTCTGCGGGGGTCCCTTTTTGTCATGCGCAAATATTGGGACGTTCTTGGTGCTGACCAAACAGAAAGCGCGATCTGGGCTGGGTACGAGAGATTGATCATATTCACTATCGCAAAAGAAAATTAGTGACACTGCACTTGCGTTGTGGGAGTGTGTAAAAAAGCCTAAACATTTCGAGAACAAAAAAAATGTCATGGCAACGTACGCTGTGAGAACCTTGTGACAACCTTCGGATGTTCAAGTGGTGGTACGACCTCTCTGATACTGCAAAGGCAGCAGTGATTGGTAGACCTTTTGACGATGAACATTAGGACAATATGTTGTGACAAATTTTAAACAGTTCAACCTCTTCTCAATAAGTCGTTACAACGTCTCACAACACCATTGAGAGGCGGTGTCAAATAGTCATAGAATCGGCCGTCAAATATGATTATATATAAACTATGAAGCTGAAAGTGGATACCATTTCTATCTGAGGAGTGGCACATCATTCCTTATCTTTCCAGTGTTCTGTCCTTTGATGAGGGTAGAAATGGACGGCGAGACTGATCTGTAATAGATGTTTTTTGAGGGCGGGGTTAATTTGTTTAAACATGTCTTCAAGTAGTGCTGTATCAGTGTTCTTTGTTGTAGGGATGTTCAAGTGGTGGTACGACTTGTCCGATGCTACAAAGGCAGCAGTGATTGGTGGACCTTTATCAGTTATCTGTATTCTTGTCATATACTGTTGCTGCTGCAGGTCCCGCCCAGCAAATCAAGGTGCCGTCCTCGTTACACCTGCAGTTGGCCATACTGCTGTCATGGCAACAAGCACTAACACCACCGCTCCCATGCGACCGCTTGTTAATGTTGCTTGAGTGAACACCGTGGACAAATGTGCCTGGCATGCGCAGTTCTTGATAAATTTTGAAGTGTTTTCCGAGGAGATGCGGCTTAGGGATTATGCAGTATGATGCAAGCATAGTCAATATTTTCAGATACTTTCCGTAGGGAAATAGAAATTAATATTGTCAACAAGCTGCTGAATCTGTGTATGGTCGCATGTTGCTTGTGCGTGCGTCGTGAGTGTAAACCAGCCTTAAGGTGGATTTCCACTGTCGCCTAATCCGATACGTGCGTACACGCGTAAAAATTACGTGTGTAAATAAATTAGAGGCAATGTATGGAAGGTCGCGCGTAAACATAAAAGTTACACCTCGCTCAACTTTTACGTTTACGCGCGGCCTTTCATACATTTCCGTCTTTTTTATTTACACATGTAAATTTTGCGTGCGAGAGCACGTAAAATTTATGCGACAGTGGAAATTCACCCTTAAACTTTAAGCCGTGTTTAACAATTAAATTTGGCTTATCTACTGAAGAAAGAACAATTTAGAACCGTTAGCTATTTGTTTTTCACGGTCGATTTTTTGTTTCGTAGTTTCTTACAGACAGGTTCATATTTCCATAGCTACATTCACTTAGGGTATAAAAAGTTGGTTGGATTTTCGCATATGACCGCTGAGTTGTTTTTCATGATCGGTTACTGACCACTTTTCACACTAAATAATGTGACACTGTGTAAATATCATAAAAAGAACAACTTAGTCTATGTTCACAGTACATCGCATAGCTTTTGCTCCGGCACGAAAACCAAACCGGATGAACACCTAAGAACGGTGGTTGGTCGGCGCCATTTTTGTAACAAAGCGAAGCTGCATCGCGCCGATCTCTAAGGTGGACTGGGTACCATATCAGATACGTATTCACACTACAGTCAATTCTCGCCTTGAGGACACCCCGCTATAACGGACACCCAGATAATACGGACACCCCGCTATAACGGACACCCCGATAATACGGACAGCAGCTAAATCCCCTGCAAAAATATATTACAGACGTTTGACTGAAATGAACTCTCGCTATTACGGATTCTCGCTAATGAGGACAGTAACTCGAGGTACCTATACAGTGTCCGCTATAAAGGGAGTTTACTGTATCATGGGATAGCTTTTCGTTTCAACACGAAAACCTTTCTGATATAGTGTGAACATAGCATTAAATATAACATCTACAGTTGCGAAAAGTCTTATGCGCAAAAACTTGATTCAAAGGCCACGAGATCATTTGATTTATCAATTTCTTTGCTTGTTACTTTTTCCAGCTTTCTTTTTGTTGTTGTTGTTGTAGTTGTACCGTGTTTTTTATGACATTACTCGCGTACAGTTTGGAGTTAGCTTCGAGTTAGTATAGTTCACTTTTAATAAGAGAAAGCTGTACTGTAGTTGAATAACTTGAGTATATAGTTTATTGATAACCATAAGTGGTATTGATCGATCCTTACATTTGAAAAATAAGTTTCGGATGTAGTAGGAAATTTACAAAGTTTTTTAACCATTAGCAATAGCCCGGTATAACCTAAACGATGCGAAAAGAAATCAAATTTGCACACTACGCGCACTAAAACCTAAAACAAGATTTTAGCTAAAATGGGCCGACTCTATTGCTTACGCAATATAGGAACACTTGGGCACTTAAAGAGAGAGATTCAGCAGTTTTTTAAACCAATGGTAACACATGCTCCGCCTTCGCGGCAATCCTGATGTAAATCAGTTTTTCAGTTAGCTGTTATTATTGAGTCTTAATCCATATATTAAGTAGTCATTGTATTTGGGTGAAGATTGTACCGTGTCGAAATAAAGTATGAGCTTATATAGTTGGATACATTTTAAGAATTCAGTGAGGATTAACGGAAATTAACAGGGGTTTGAAGATTTATCTTTAACTGTCCAATACTCCATTCGCGACTAAGCTGACTGGCAGGCATGTTCTCAGTTTGCAATCTACGTCTTCAGTACAATTTCCATTAACGTAGCTTCCTTCAATCGCAACCTGTAATTGGAATTCTGAGAAGTGGTTTATTAATCTTGCTACAGCCGGAAAACTTTAATGACTGAGTTCAAGGTAAAACAGTTGATTTTGTTTCCCTCCCACTGGAAAATATTGAGATTTAAAGAAAACAAAATTAACTGGTATCGCGATGGTAAAGTCATTTTTTTGTCATATAGCGCCAGGGAAGACACCATAAAGATATTGAAGTGTTTGAATTGTTGGAGCATTACCGTAGTCGATTAATTCGGCATAGGACAGTACGCTACTATGAAGTCCGGCTACAGCGTTGAAATTGATAACTTTGGTAGCGGTTGTTTACGAAAGTGCGAACTCCTTCCTGCAATTTGTTTACTATTTCTTTTCACTTTTGTCATCACCTTCCTCTTTCCTTTCTTTCAGTTCTTGTTGTTTTACCGCAGTGACTTTATTTTCTAAAAAATTCTTCTCCTCTGAAGCGCGCATGCCCTGTCTAAATCACCACTCTCAAAACATAACATAACATAAAACTTTATTTAAACTCGAATTTTAGAGTAGCTAACAAGCTAATATCTTCGAGCTGACACTACATAAAAACTATATAGAAAATATATATATACATTAAATGCAAGGAAAGAAAATATCATTTACAATTCACAATTTTAAGTTTAAGTATGTCAGGCAAAAAGAATCTACATGAAGGTAACATCCTGTATTTTAGTCTTAAAGTCTGCAAAAAAACTGGTACGAAAAAAGTCCGGCAGTGCATTCCACTGCTTAGCTGAAAAGTAAGAAAAGGAGTTAAGACCATAGGTAGTTGTTTTAGGTTTACTTAGTGAAAGAATGTAGTTGCCACGAAGATCATAGGAAGAGGACCGGAGTGAAAACATATTCTTCATATAAGTAAGTAATTCTTCAAAACAAAGATTTAGACTGTATATAGTAGTTAATATCGATTTTCTTTTCCAGAGATTCAGGGAGTGTAAATTTGAATGCAAACTTCTTTCTTTGAGGCTGGCCGAGACGTTTTTTAAGTCGGTTTTTGGGTGGGTAATAGGTCAGGAGGAAAAAGTTCTTGCGTCCCTCAAAAAGTCGACTTGCAGGCTGGCAATGAAACTAACCTTAATCCGTAAGGTGCACCATTCAGGATCCCATAAACAGTGGAAATTGTTCTTATGCACACATTATCTATTGCAGGTTCGGAGGTAACAAACTCCTGACCTGTATATCTGTATATCGGACATTAGGCTCTGTCCCTTTGGTGTCCGTATTAACGAAGCTTGATTGTACTCGTTTTGCGACCACGCCCATTACGTTTACGCTTTCAATTTACACCAACAGATTCCAGACTACAAATTAATCTGTTATCACCCGATATCCCACGGCCTTCCTGGGTGAGTGTCAAATCTACTTAGGGGGTGGGGGACTGTTTGGGAGAAGGCTCCCTCTCCCCACCCTTCTTTAAAGTAGACTTTTGCTCCAAGAGTTTGAGACTAACCTGTCGCGGTTTTAAAAAACCCGATCACATCTTAGTAAGGATTCAGAAACCAGATATGAGGAAGCACGAGAAAGGTTACATTTCTTCTCTCGCAATGAGACGGATACGACGTGAAATTCAGTTCACTTTTATCAAAGAAGTCAACACAAGTCGACGACTTTGTTTTCCTTTTTCTCAACTGACTTGAAGACGGACAATCCTTTTTGAGGCCTGAAACAGTGAATGGTGGTGATCGGAAATGGGAATTTCTATCCGTGGCAAAAAAGACTCCTTATTTATCCATTCATGTTGAGAATAGCTGTCAACAATGGTCGAGTCCGTAAGATATCGCGTGACATTAATCAGAACCTCGCTCATTCCCAGACGTTGACGTCATTCCTGAAAATTATTGCATAAGCAGCTGTGCCACGAAGCGGTTTACACTTCACATCTTCACATCCTCTGACACGGACGCTCCACTTCTGGCTCCCGAACACAGGTTTGTTTAATGCATGATTTCTTTATTTGGATTTTAAGGCATTATGTATTTTTAATAACTAATCAGTTGCAAGCGGTGTGCGGCTTTGGCCAGGAGTGATACTCCCTATAATGGCCTATACGGGGAGGCTCCGCCCGAAAGGGTACCTCTTTCAGGCTTCAGGTATATGAAATGGTTGGGGTTTTACTCGTTAGGGTAGGGGGAAATCTGTCATTTGGGTCTGTGAAAGGGCCCAAAAGGGCTAACAGATGAATTTTATGGCTTTATAAAGTCGAAAAAACGTTCTATATTTGTGATTGATTCCTGTTTAAAAGACAGTGCATTTACAGCAGTTCAAAGGGATGTAAAGTTCTAAACAAGCTTTGTGAAAGGGGGGGGGGTACCATTTGTCAATAGAAGGTATACGAAAGGGGTACCTTTTTCGTGAAAAATGGTATATAAAAGGGTAAGGGGTTGGACCTTGGGGTGGAGCTTCCCCCTATAAACATTTGTTAAGTACCCCCCGGGGAGCTTTTGTAAAGAACGCCAATGTTGTGTAAGTACACTATCGTTTTCGTCTGTTCCTAAAGTTCAGGTATGCAAGAACTTCAATGCCTCCCTTGCCTGGAGTTTTTAACTCCCTGTAGAAAGTGACAAAGACAGGAATCGGCCTCTATCTTTCTCCATTTTTCTTAGTTTCTGGGTTTAGTAATATCCAGTTTCCACTAACGACGAGACATTTTAAGGCTTTTAATGTACAAATTCATTATAAAGACTTGGTGAAACACTTCGTCAACACTTGATAACGGTGAAACAGATCGCTCATAAAAAAAAAATATAACAATGGGCCTTTGAAGGTGCAAGCATATGGACGCTATTTATGGAAACTTTCGAAAATTATGTCATATTTGTCATATCACTTGATGATCAGTCCACTGGTCGGTTAGCCTCTGCAGTGTAGGCAGTGAAGTGAACCGAGCCAATGAATTAGCTAAGATAGCATGACAAAGAACTGCTGTGTTTCTAACCCTTTTTTGCTAAAGTTGCGTGACTTGCGGGACTAGAATGCACAAGTTTCGCGTGAATTGTCTTCGAGACGCGACGGATGTAGGCTCCACCCACTCACTACTCACGCGATATTTCCCTTCTGCCTGATCCATCAGTTTTTCTCTCATACTTTTAGTGTCTTCACAAATTTTTACTTTGCTTCAAGTTGGAAAATTTCTACGCGAAAATTGAGCAGGTAATATTACCATGAACTGTTCAATTTTAACGCCCAGCTCGTGAAAGCATCTTGGACGCTATTTCAGACATCATGTAAGTCTTGACCTCTTTGTAGACTTTGTACCTTTTTCAGAATAATCAAGGCCTCTGTTTTCATCTGAACACACTTAGCGCCAATATTATGACCTTTAAAGTATGTGAACTGCGTTCGAATTTAATGTAACAATAACAAAATGGAGCAAAAAAGACTGAGCTATGCAAGGAGCTGCTGGCTATGCTAAATCGCTTTGTTGTACTAAAAGTCGCGTTATTCTGCGTAAATTCCATTTTATGAATTTCCTTCGTCATTTACCTATCAAGTGTCGTGATCAAATCCGCACGTGATATTATTTACACACAACTTTGCCAATCACGATCAATAAAAACACAGGAAGTACGTATCGCATATCACAAAGCTAACATTGTAAAAAGTAGTTTTCCGCCCCAGTTTTTAGTTCTTCCTGTAAGGCTCGCGGGTGGTTTTCTCAATAATCGCCGTGTAGAGGTTTGTTATCGATTTTTTTTATCTTCTTAGTGTTTAAGGCATTTCAAACAAACTGAAGATCAATTTTTGTGAGCAGTATGTCGCTTGGTCGCACTCAATTCTCTGTCCGAAACACTGAATTATCTCAGGAGTAGCTCAGTTGAGAGCCGCACCCAGCTACTTATAAACCCCAGCCAATTTCGATTTTTTCCAAAGCGATAGTCCTCTCGTTGACATCGGTATTTTCTCTTCGATTTTTGCTTTCTTCTTTACGATTTTATAATTTACTTCAAGTGAAACTGAGGAATTTGCTAACAAGTCGGACTCCCTATCAATGAAGTCGTGAAGGTATTGGCGATCCTTGAATAATTAGATCTCCGTTTCTTCTTATGAACACACAGCACCAACCGGCTTTAAACAGATCTAGATGTAATGACATGAACTCTAGATGGATGTACTCTAAATTGGTTATTGCTTATAAATTAAATCGTTTGTGGTCCTGGGAAATCTTTATAGTCAACATAATTCTTTTCTACGAGGAATGCGGAATCGTTTTCAATCATAATCAATTGTTTCTTTTATAGGAAAGAATCGCGTTACTTGACTACGAGCAAGGACCCGCGCTGAGCTTCGTTTTCTCTAACGACTTCCTCCATAGAGTTTAAAGGTTTGTTTTAGATTTTTAAATTTTATTTTTAGCCATTTAGAGCTCTTTTATTTGGAGTGCCACAGTCGTTTCTCCGCTGTGTATTCCTGCGATCTCTAACAAGAGATCTGTAAGAGGGCAACGCGCGTATTTTTGATCTACCCAACACTAAGAGAATAAAACCTTCCGATTTTCAATTTGCGGTCACTTCACATTTAAATTCAAAGATAAAAAGTTATTCATCTTACGTCAAGTCCGCGTGCCACGCCTAAGAGACGCGCGTACCTAGTACAGAGAGTACAACTTCCTATAAACAGGCTTCGTAAATTTAAACAGCTCCTCTCTCTTTATTTTTAGTTTTATGCTGTAATCATCTGCACTTGGAAAGAGGTTTGTAATTATATTACATTACACATTCTTACTAGTTCACAGAGGATAATTTGACCAGTCCAGGAGAGCTCCTCCTGAAGTCATGTCATGGGGACTGCAAGATTTCGACATCATATGATCTCGTTATAAGCTTGCTTTTCACTTAGTGTAAAAGACCAAAGAGTGCTTTTTTTGTGTGATACAGGCTAGCTTACAGTACCCTTTCAATCGGATTTCATAGTCTTTCATGTAATCAGGGAGCCAGTATCCAGAGGCCAGTATAAAATAAGGCATGATTTTCCATTCCTCAGTCGTGTCTTCTGAAAACTGGGCGGATTGAGATCTTTAAAAATTGGCTCTTACGGTGAGATAGTTTTATAAAGATCAGAGTAATTAACAAACTAACGGACTGTTTAACTCGATCGGGTGACAAAGTGTAACGGGGGTGACGCTTTATGTAAATAGAATCATTTGGTTGTAACTTCGTTCGGGAGTCATTCCATTTGACATAAGTGCATCAGTTCTTGTCGTCAGTAGTTCAGCAATAGATATACAAAACTGCTAAATTTTTAAAAATGAAATACAGAGAAAGAAGATAATGGAAGTAGTTTAACTATTGCAGCGCTTCTTAAATCGCGTGATTTTCCAGCTGATTTTCCAGGTTCAAGCACCATTATCTGCAGGATTCTGCTTCGCTCAAATTAAAATACCATAAAATTCCGAAAATAAGCCCCGGGGCTTATATTTTTCAAAAGCTCTTTTTGAGGGACTTATTTTTGGAGGGGCTTATCTACGGGGGGAAATTTGCGTTTCAAAATCGATTGGGCTAGCCTTAAAGTTGGAAGTAAATTTACCGTTTATGCTTCGTTTTACTTCGTATTTGAGCGCAATTTTCCAAGTACAAGCCCCCGGGGGGGCTTATATTTGAAGGGGCGATTTAACGGAGGGTTTTTTGCGTTACCGGTTTGGGGGGCTTATATTTGGAGGGGCTTATTTGAGGGTCTCAATGGGGTTAACCGATAGGCGTAAAACGGCCAAAAATTTAGCCGATAGCCGTAAAAATTAAAAAAATTTAACCGTTAGCCGTAAATAGCGTGAAAAAGAGTTAACCGTAAAAGAAAGTGTTCCCTAGATTTGCTACTTTTAAGGAAGGTGCTAAACTCACTTATGGTTGCGTTTTTTATTTCCCGGCTAGTGTGACTCCGTACGCACGTTAGGCGAAGCGCCTTTTAGGTGTTAACCAAAACCTAGGGTCCATTTCCGGCGCTTTCTTGGGAACTAATTTTTTTCCATAGCGAAAGTGTGGCTTCTTGCTGGGGATTAATATTTGCAATTTTCAGGAGGTCGTGCCCTCAAAACACTAGTGAAACAACACGCAGAGGTGTCACTGTTTGTAAAACACGTTGCCGGTAAACAACATTTCCCTGTTTTTCTCGGACGCTACGGTAGACATCACCATGCCTAGTCCCTGTTCGGCGTCTTCCCACGCAATCTCGGTCAAGGCATTTCAGTGGCGAACTCGCTCGGACCACATGACCCGAAAGGCATCAGCCGCCCGGAATAATGCGGCCTACGGACAAGGCAACGGCAAGACAGTCGTTCCGTACAGTCCTTCGCTATCATTAAAAACACTGGACACGGGAATTTTGTTATTGGCCGTTTTCACACTAAAGCTAGAAATGGATCATCCGTCTGAGACTAGCCTGTGTACAGTCGCGCCCTCCCCACAGACACCCCTTCTCCAATTTTTTTTCTGGGGGGAGGGCGCGGCTGTACACAGGCTATCTGGAACGGATAATCCTGTCTTCAAAAGTCAGGCGGATTGTTTATTCAAAATTAAAACTATTCCATTGCCAAATTAAGACGTATCACCGATTTGACGCGAATCATCAAACGGATAACCCGTCTCACACGAATAATCCTTCTCTAGTGTGAAAAAGGCCATTTCTGTTATAATGAATGTCGCGCCCCGGCCTTGAGTTTGGCGTTCGCGTGTCTGCTTTTATTTTTTCACAAAGATTATCTTTAAATTGACTATTGACATTTCTATGTGTAAAATAATATCAGAAGTGCAATACTTTATAAAAAGTATGATCTATCAAACGTTAAAATTTTTCAAAAGAATAGCTTATTTCATCCCGAGATGATCCGAACATCTTTATTTTGATTTAAAGATACAAAAAAATACAGGTTAATTAATATTTAACTTTCTGAAACAAAAGAAGTTAATTTTTAACTTTTTCGTTAACCGTAACTGAAAAAAATTAACCGATAGCCGTTAAAGGGCCAAAATTTTAGCCGATAACCGTAAAAGCCACCACCCCATTGAGACCCTCTTATTTTCGGAATTTGACGGTAACGAATTTTTGCAGGTTAACCGAGCGGGCACTGGGACTATCAAAGTGAAGATTTTCGAAGATATCCAGCCTTCAGAAGTGTTCTGTTTCAGTCTGTTTGTAAGGTAAGTTTCCCTCCCTGATTTACATGTAAGTTGTGAAGAAAAGTAAAATAAAAGATGTTTAGGTCTTTTTCCCTTTGGTTAACATTTACACTTTGTCTAGCTAACAATCTAATGAACTAAATTCTTTCTTCCAGATCGTGTGCACTGATCACATGGTGAGGTGATCGTGAACACTCAGTGAAATCAACATCGCGGTCATCTGGGAAAGGTAAGCTTAAGCTTGTTATACTTACTTTTATTAATAGGCATTTTCTTGTAAAAAAAAGGTTGTTGCTGGTGGAAAAATTGCTATTTTTGTTTGATGCACGCAAGACAAGTTTCAGTCACTACATTATTTTATGCACTGCTGTAGTGTGCCGCCAAATGATGGT